>WOXC01003676.1:950000-1331583 GCA_011680675.1 Gymnobelideus leadbeateri | reverse complement strand
TCTCCCTCTATCTCTCTCTCTCTCTCTCTCTCTCTCTCTCTCTCTCTCTCTCTCTCTCTCTCTCTCTCTCTCTTTCTCTCTGTCCTTCCTTCACTCTCTATTCCTCTCCTTTCCCTTTCTATATTTCTCTCTCTCTCATCAAAGCAAGACAGTGAATAATTTCTTGACTTGGATACATTCATCATTCGAAAAACTTCTCTTTTGGGCTTCATTTTCACCAATACATTTTCTGAGGAAGAGATTATGGAAACCTTGGTGAAAAATGACGACTATGTCTTTGAAATCTTCTCTTCCCCAAACTTAGATGGTAAAAAAAAAATGTAATGCAATCATAAGGCTTCATTGAGTGTTATAGTGTTCAGGGTTAGAGAGGAGATGGTCTTGTACTCTGTCCAGATGTCCTGATAAGGCTGTACTTGAGCATTATGTTCAGTTCTGGGGCAACATTTAGAATGGATTTTTGTAAGCTGAAGAATGTCCAGAGGTTGAATAGTATAGTGACTAAGATCATGCCATGTGAGGATTTGTTGAAAGAACTAAGGATGATTTCCTCTCCTAACTTAGCTTCCTATTCTCTAGACTTTGTTACCATGTCTCACCTTCCTTCTCACCCCTGGAAGATCCTTTTGACCCCATTCGCCCATTGGTAAGTTCCTCCAAGGATTTCCATTTTGGGGTGGAGCCCAGGCCAGATATTGTCCATTCATCTCCTGGCTTTGCTTCTAACTCTCCAGACTTCTCCACCATGTCCCTGCCCAGATAACTTCCTCCCACCCTATTTTTCAGATCCCTTTTATATTGTTTTCTTCTCCCATTAGAACATAAATTCTATATTTAAGCCTAGTACCTAAACAATGACCAGAGTGAATGTAAATAACAATTGTTCCTGTTTTGGCCGGAAATCCTGATGGTTTCCCCCTCCCAGATTGATTTTTTTTTTTGGACCAGCTAAAGAGTTCATTCTTTGACTCCTTTCTTACCTAGCCTCAATCACTTTAATGGCCATTGCTTCAGTCACACTGAGACCTGTTAAGACCTTAGCTTAAAAAGATGAAGGTCCCCCACTGTATCCAGGGCCATCTCCAGTCTTCTCAATCTATATCTTACCCCTGAACCCAGATGGCTCAGGAAGAGAAAATGAGTATGGTGACTTTTGCAGGACCCTCCCTCACTTAAATCCATTTCACTTGCATGCCATGGCATAACCTTCCTGATGTCATGGTCCTCTTTGAGAATGAAGGACAAACAACAATAAGCCCAATACCTAGCACAGTGCCTGGTAGAGAGTGTTTAATAAATATTCATTGAATGACTGACTGCTTGTTTAGCCTTAAAAAGAAAAGATCTTGGGGGAGGGAGATGGAACATGATCACTGCCTTCAAATGTCTGAAAAAATTATGTAGCAGATAAATTAGAGTTGTTGTGTTTGTCTTTGGAGGACAACACTAGGAGCAAATGGATAGAAGTTTCAAAGAAGCAAATTTAGGATGAATATAAGGAAAAGCATCCTAAAAGTCTATCCAAAGTGGAATGGATGGCTTCAGAGGGCAACAAGTTTCCCATCACTAGAGCTTCTTAAGCAGAAGATAGTTGAACACTTATAGGAGAGGGTAGAGAAGGGGATATGATTCAGGTGAAATTGATTGGCTTCTGACATCTCTTACAGCTCAAAGATTCTATGATTCTGTCTCAGAAGCCACAGTATCTAAAGTTATTGCTCCATCTAGGGATACCAAGGCCACAGGTGAATCTTTCTCTAAGTCCCATTACTGATAGGATGAGACATTTTTACGTGCATCATTACTATGTATCAAGGCAACTAGGTGGTACAATGAATAAAGTGCTGGGCCTGGAGTCAGGAAGACCAAAGTTTGAATCTGCTCTCAGATACTTACTAGCTGTGTGACCCTGGAGAAATCATATAACCTCTGTCTGCCTCAGTCTCCTCCTCTGGAAAATGGGGATAATACCTACTTCCCAGAGTAGTTATGAGAATCAAATGAGATAATAATTGAAAAGCACTTAACACAGTGCCTGGCACATATTAAGTGCTATATAAATGTTAGCTATTCTTATTATTCTTAATTATATTCAGAACACCCTTAATTTTTAAAACTTCCTGTATACAATCCCTCTAAAAGTCCATTTTTGTTCTTTCCACCTACCTTATCTTATGATCATAGAAGCTATGACTATATTTTTCAGATTCCATTTCCTTCTTTGGACCAATGTTAGCATATTTACAATTTTTTTATCTCACCCATACTTGAAGTTTCCCCAATCTATGATAACTTGGAAAGAGAGAAGGGAAGCTTAATATTGTTATGAGAAGCTTTAACTTCCAATAAACAAATTAAGATTGTCCCCACTAAATGCTTCATAGCAATATGAAGTAGCCTTGATGGGCCAGTGCATAGAGCCCTGGGCCTGGCGTTACTAAGACCTGAGTTCAAATATGGCCTCGGATACTTAACTGGCTTCTGACCCTGGGCAATTCACTTAATTGTTTGTCTCAGTTTCATCATCTGTAAAATGTAGATAATAATAGCACCTTGCCTGCCAGTATTGTTGTAAAGATCAGATGAGATAGTAATGATCCTTCTGAATATCCTACAAGAATTTTGTTTATTTTGTTTCTCAATTCTGAACCAAGTTCTCCAAAAGACTATTTCTGATGTTTCTTGTTGCTTTTGTGTTCATAATGAAACCAACTCCAACCACTTTAACTCCCCTCTCTGAGTGAATCACCTGTGAATCATTCTTTCATTTAGCTACAGCCTATTAATTATTTTGGAATTCTTTTTCTGTTTAAGAATAGTAGGTCTTAAATATTTATTTAATTAGACAATTTTCGAAAACAGGCTCCTCCAAGATCAAGAACTATGTTTTAAGCCTCTGTGTCTCCCCCACAACATCCTAATAGATTAATGCCTGCGTATGGTAGGCACTCATTGATGGGGGAAGGGGTTTATGGTAGTGGTGGTTTCAGCTTCCCTTCTACCCCCAGGTAAAGAACCCAGTATAAGAACCCAAAGTGGGTAGAGGAAGTGGAAAATGGAGAACAGGAAAGTGGATGTTCCTGTACCTACTCCAAAAGTACATAGAGTCCCATTGGTCTGGGCATCATAATGTCTGCATCTACCTGCTACTTCTTGGTCCTTGAAGAAGTGTCATTTTGGCATGTTTAGACTAAGTTGTAGAAGAGCATATTACTCAGATATATGCTGAACTAGATGACCCCCCCAAGGTCCCTTCAAACTCTAATTTCATAATTCTATGCCCTTCATCCCCCAAACTGGATTATTGGTCTCCTTGTTCCTTTACACCCTCAAAAACATGTCATCCATAAACAGGTGTCCTCCAAAGCATGGCCCTGGCCCCAGAGGGAATGAATCTGGCCCCTCCCAGCTGTTCCCTGGGAGAATGCAAACCCCTCTTGCTGGGATACATGCAGCTGTGGCTGTTTCTTAAGAGCCTTCCCTGCATGCAATAACCTCTCATTATTTTTTAATGTTGTTGTAACTTTATGGCTTAATCAGTATTTGCAATTTGTTAGTAGCCTGGGCGGCTATAAAATTGTTTTCCAGGTACTGAAACATCCCATCAAGGTTTGTAAAGCAGTGGTTCTTAGTTTATCATGCCCATAAAATGCCCTGGCAATTTGACAGATATAATAACTTTTTTTATCAAGTGTCTAATTTGAGAGGAAATTAAACCATATGTTACACACAGCTTAGCACCCAGAGTTGGGCGCTCCTCAGCCTCTGAGGTTTCCAGGGCCTCTTCTGTTGCTCACTCTATCCTTTTCTACCAAAAGTAGGGTCAGTTTCAGTCCCCGCTGTTCCCCCTCCATCCTCCCCACCATAAGAGCTCTGTTGACATCCCTTCAAATACAGTGTATGGATGTATGTATATGTATACAGATTCAAATATCACAATACCTTTAATAAAATGTAAGTCTTACAGTATACACACACACAGATGTCACCAATGAAACAATGGCTTAACTTGTATTATTGCCCTAGACAGGGCTTCCTCCAGACAGCCAGGAAACCCTTCCTTGAAATGGTAGCTAGTGTTAGTTCATCTTCCACTCATCTATCTAATTGATCTTCCTCAAGCTTAGGTCTGAATATGTCATTCCCATCTCTACCCCACCCCAATTTAACCAAATTCCAGTGATTCCCTATTACCTATAGAATCAAATATTAAATCCTCTCTTTGACTTTTAAAGCACTTTTATAACCTACTCCTGTCCTGCTATATTCCAGTCTTCTTACTCCCCTTGATATACTCTGTAATCCAATGATACTAGCCTCCCTTTGCTGTTTTTCCAATAAGAAACCCTATCTCCCTATCCCCAGCATTTTCACTGGCATCCCTCCAGCCCTATGCCCCAACTGTTTTCCTTCCTCATATCTACCTTTTGGTTTTTCCCTGGTTTTCTTTAAGCCTTAGCTAATGGCCTACCTTCTTCAAGAAATCTTTCCCAATCTTGCTGTAATGCTAATGCCTTCTCTTTAAGATTAGCTACCATTTATCTATTATCCATAGACAGTATATTGTTTATACATAGTTTTTTGCTTCGGAATAGTTATTCCTATTAGAATGTGAGTTCCTGGAGAGTGAGGACCGGGTGATTTTTTTGCTTTGTTATGTGAGTTTTTGCCTTTCTTTGTATTCTTAGGGCTTAGCACTGAGCCTGACATATTATAGGTACCTAATAAATGCTTGTCAACTCAGAGACCCACTCAACTTCAGAGCTGAAACTTAGGGAGCAACTAGTCCAATATTTTCATTTTACAGTTTGAGAAAACTGAGATCCAGAAAGGGAAAAGTCACATGGGGAGTAAATGGCAGAGTTAGGACTAGAATCCACATCTCCCAGCTCCCAGAGTTCCTTAAGGTCCCTTAATTCTCTCCATCTTCAGAGTTGTTGTTGTTCATCCTCCTTCATTCTCTTGCCTCTTTTATATGAGATAATTTACCCTATTCTCTCTCTTTCTCCTTCTCCCAATATATTCCTCTCTCACCTATTTTATTTTTTAGATATCATCCCTTCCTATTCAACTGATCCCATGCCCTCTGTCTATGTATACATGTACATACATATACACACACGCACACATGTATTTATACACATATACCTTCCTATACATACATATATGTATATTCAACTACCCTTATACTGAGGAAAGTCTCATGAGTTACAATTATAGTTTTTCCATATAGGAATGTAAATAGTTCAACTTTAATAAGTTCCTTATGATTCCTTTTTTCTGTTTACCTTCTCATGCTTCTCTTGCTTCTTGTATCTAAATGTCAAATTTTCTGTTCAGCTCTGTTTTGTTTTGTTTTCTTTTTTATCAAGAATGCTTTAAAATGCTCTATTTTATTGAATGACCATATTTTCCACTGAGGCACTATACTCAGTTTTGCTGGGTAGGTGATTCTTGGTTTTACTCCTAGCTCCTTTGACCTCCAGAATATCATATTCCAAGCCCTTCGATCCCTTAGTGTAGAAGCTGCTAGATCTTGTGTTATCCTGATTGTGTTTCCAAAATACTCAAATTGCTTCTTCCTGACAGCTTGTAATATTTTCTCCTTGATCTGGGAACTCTGGATTTGGCTATGATATTCCTAGGAGTTTTCTTTTGGGGATCTTTCTCAAGAGATGATTGGTGAATTTTTTCAATTTCTATTTTGCCCTTTGGTTCTAGAACATCAGGGCAATTTTCCTTGAGAATTTCTTGAAGGATGATGTCTAGAATCTTTTTTTTGATCATAGCTTTATGTAGTCCAATAATTTTAAAATTATCTCTCCTGGATCTATTTTCCATGTCAGTGGTTTTTCCAATGAGATATTTCACATTGCCTTCTATTTTTTCATTTGTTTGGATCTGTTTTATAGTATCTTGATTTCTCATAAATTTATTAGCTTCCATTTGCTCCAATCTAATTTTGAAGGAATTATTCTCTTCAGTGAGTTTTAGAAATTCCTTTTCCATCTGGCCAATTTGGCTTTTTAAGGCATCCTTCTCTTCATTGGCTTTTTGGGCCTCTTTTGCCATTTGGGTTAGTCTATTTTTAAGGTGTTATTTTCTTCAGTATTTTTTGGGTCTCCTTATCAGGCTGTTGAGTCACTTTTCATTATTTTCTTGCATCATTCTCATTTCTCTTCCCAATTTTTCCTCCACTTCTCTTACTTGATTTTCAAAATCCTTTTTGTGCTCCACCATGGCCTGTACCCAGTTCATATTTTTCTTGGAAGTTTTTGATGCAGGAGTTTTGCCTTTGTTGGCTTCTTCTGGTTCCATGTTTTCATCCTTTTTGTCCCAAAAGAAGGATTCTATGATCTGATGTGCTTCCTCTGCTTGCTCATCTTGCCAACCAATTACTTGACTTTTGAGCTCTTTGCCACAGTAGAATTCTGCTTCCAGAATGGAGAGAGCTTTGTCCCAAATCACCGTGGTTTTTGCAAATGTTGTCAGAACTATAAGGAGGTGCCCTCTCTATAGACATGCCAAGATCTACCACACTGGCCACACATCTCAGGACCACCACCCAAGACTGCTATCCAGATCCAAGCAGGTCAAAGCAAGAGTGATTACCCTCTGAATGGTCACTTGGTCCCCCTATTATCTGTAGGCCAGGAGCTCTGGAGGCAGCCACGCAGCAGCAGCTGCAGCATCCAGGCATCAGCTACCTCTCACCCCAGGGGCAGGGGCCAGATCATGTTCCTCTATCACTCAGTGTAATGGAAATGCAGATTTAAAGATCTTCCCTGCCCCTAGCTTAAGTGCACCTGGAGCCTATGGTGGGAGGCTTGTTTTTTCAGGAAAGCCCACACCTTGATACTTTGTGATTGGGCAGTGGGTCAAGGAGGTTGTTACATTCTCTGAGCCAAGAGAAAGCTATATAAGCCCTGAGGAGAGGCTTTGCTTTGGGGCTCACTTTGAGAACTATTGTGTGATTTGACCAGATGAGACTCTGGGAAGCCGTTGTTGAGAGCCCCCCGGCTTTGAAAACCCAGATGTTGATGCTTCCCTCTCTGGTAACTGTGATTTGGTATTGATATAATGGTTGGACAGTTTGGAAGCCTGTCTGTTTGATCTGTAAGTTCTGTAACTCTGAAGTTCGGGTGCTGACCTTTTTCCCCTGAACTAGGTAATGTATGTTTGTTTGATTAAAGTAAGCTTGTTAACCCAATTTGAGTTGCTTTCCTTTTGAAAAGCAGATCTAAGAACCTATATTGGCAGTCACCCTGGGGATATTGGGGTGCTTGCTGCTACACTCAGTTCCAACAGAGTTCCCCACTGACCTTTTACTTTCACTTTAGTGTTTATGGGTGGAAACCACCACAGCTGCCAATAATTGACTCTCCTGAGGTCTACTCTGGCTGGTCTGTGCTGCTGGTCAGGCTGCCCTTGGGCTGGGCCAGCATGGCTCACTCAGTACTGCTCAGCCCCCAGCAGGGTGCGAAAGACCCTTCCTGTTGGTCTGCCAAGCTACCTTCAGTGGGATATTTGTTTTTCTCTGTGACTTTGTGGGTTCTGTAGCTCTAAAATTTGTTTAGAGTCATATTTTATAGATATTGGAGGTGGTTGGAGTGGGAGCTCAGCAAGTTGCTGTTTTTACTCTGCCATCTTGGCTCCACCTCCATCCTTCATTCTCAAAGAGGATTAATGACATCACAAAAGTGATGTCTTGGCTTGCACATGAGTTGGATGTCAGTGGGAGAAAGTCACCTGCCTCACTCTTTCCTCTAGAGTGCAGTGACAAGACAAAGGTCAAGATGATGGGTGATGGCCCAGGATGGCCAAGGTGATGGCCCAAGATGCAGTGGGTGATCTTGGCCTTCCTGAAATATGGTCGTTCCCAGGTCTGTTTGTCTGAGGCCACCGCCATTCAATGGACTTCTAGGTAAGAGTTGAAACAGGAGAAGACCCCCAGAGTTTCTGGCCAGAACAGAAAACAATAGCTATTTACACCCATTCTATGATATCAAAATCTAAAGGCTGAGCAGATGCTTGAGTTGGGGCTTTAATTAGCCTTTCAATAAAAGCCAGAGTGATTTGGATTTTTAAGGTGAAGTTTAGTAGTTCCATTGAAAACACAAGGAGCTTTTAAAAGCCTTTCTTTTCAGAGCTATATTTTAAAGAAATCAAAAATGAAAACCAGGCACAACAAAAAATAATTTGTCTCAGCTTTTGTTTTCCAAACACTAATATTGAGGAGATATAGTTGTCTACTTAAAAAAGAAAAGAAAACCAAGCCAGCCTGATTCCACCCTACCTTTGTCCACTTTACAGAGCTAAGAAAACCTGTGATGCCAGAGGGGCATAAAGAAAAACACACATTTGCTTCCCACAGCACAAATTGCTCTACCATTTATGGTCTTTATCTGTTCTATCTAATGCCCGGAGGCTCTGCTCTCTACATAGACTCATCAAAGCCAAACACTCCTCTCCCCCAGTACTCACCCTCTTGCTGCCATGGATCTCTTTATAGCACCCCTGACAGGTGGTCATCCAGATACTGCTTGAACACCTCTGGTGACAGGGAACAAACTCTTTTACAAGGCAGCCTATCTCCTTGTTGGACAGCTCTAATTGTTAGAAAGTTTTTCTTTAAAAATCTCCTTTCTTCACCTTCCATCTAATGAGCCCTAATTCTGCCTCCTGGAGAGATACAGAAACCATATAATCCCTCTTACTGACAACAGCTCTTCAGATATTTGAAGACAGAAATCATACCTCCCATAAATCTTCATTTTTTTTTCTAGGAAAGGAAAAAAAGATATTTTAAGACACCTCCACATCTTGGGTGGCCTCTTCTAATTGTGTTCCAACTTCATAAACTTCCTAAAATGTGGAAAACAGAATACAGCAGCATGGATGTGGTAGGGCCAATGAAGAATGCATTTGGACTATCCTAGAACCATAGCTTTAGAGCTGGAAGGGACCTTATAGGTCTAAATTCCCTTATTTCATAGATGAAATATATGAAAAGCCCCAAGTCTTTTGCATATTAATGCCATTGAATTATGTTCTCATTCACCTCCCAATCACTTCCCTCTCTCTTTTACTCCTCTATCCTATATTGATTCAGATTTTTAAAAAAGTTTTCTCAAGATTTGACAGTTATCTCTATTAAATTTCATCTTGTTAAATTCTTCCCTTCTACTATCTTCCTTTTCCAATACTTTATCATGGCATGAAGGTCATCTTGGTTTCTTAAAGACCCTGTAAGCAGAACCCCACCTTTGGGAATGTCTTACCAAGATGTAAAGTCTGAGTAGAGCCCAGTAAGAAACTTCAATGTCTACTATATGAACCTCAGTCTAGCTGAGTTCAGAGAGACTCATCAATAGGTTGGCTTTAGGGTAAATGGATTTCTTTTTGGCCAAAGCAACTATTGAAGATCATTTATGAAGAAAACTTGTACCAGTGCAGGGAATGTTCCCAACAAGGAAATCATGAATCCCTTTAGTATTAAAACAGAGATTCAGCATGTCATTTTTTTTTAGGAGGAAGGGGAAAAGAAAATCAGGGTTAAGTGACTTGACCAGGGTCACACAGTTAGTAAGTGTCTAAGGCCAAATTTGAACTCAGGTCCTCCTGACTCCAGAGCTGGTACTCTATCCACTATACCACCTAGCTACCCCCACATCATTCTATCTTAATAAGATCTTTTTAGATGCAAGTTCTGCTATCCAATGTTTCTCCCTACATTTTGTTATCTACAAACTTAATAAGCATATTGTTCATGTCTTTATACAAATCTTTGATAAAAAATGATGAAAAAGACTGCCACTAAAAACATCCCTTCAGGTTGACACTGATCAATTTAATCAGTATTCTAGGTAAGATTATTTCAGCCAGTATCAATCTATCCAATTGCACCATCATCTGGGTCCCATCTTTTTAAGTATAAAGGATTTCTTTTCAATGTCAAAGATATTCACAAAATAATAACAGCTAGCATTTATATAGCACTTTTACATTTGCAAAGTGCTTTACAAATATTATCTCATTTTATTTACACAACAACACTGAGAGGAAGGTGCTATTATTATTCCCATTGTACAAATAAGGAAACTCATGCCTTAACCGACTTACCTGAGATGGCACAGCCAATAAGTGTCTGAGGCTGGATTTCAACTCAGTTCTTCCATAAGTCAGACCCAGTACTCTATCTATAATACCACTTAGTGCCCACTGATTAAGAATATATGATGACAAAGAGAGAGTATTGATTGAAGGACACTTTTAAATGCTCTTTTATCTTACTAATCACAACAGCATTAGCAAACATTTGAAAAATAACAAACAATACATCTATATGGAAGAGACTTTATTTAGTCCATAGGATTGTTTTTTATTTCCCTTAAGGCAGCACATTGCATAGTTTGCTTAGTGAGTCTATGGGTTCCCAGATCCCTTATAGTAATACCATAGGATTTAGGGATCTCCTATCCACAGGTTGGGAACCAGGAATCTAGTCCCTATTTCTTCATCCTGATCACAAACACACCACCCAAGTACTTTCCTAAGTATCTTGCTAAAATCTAGATTTGGTATAATGTTTTTTATTTATGATAAGCTAAAGTCTGATATCCCAGCTTCCTTTCTTAGTCAAACCTTTTTTTTTTTTTGCTTTATGGAGGGCAATTGGGGTTAAGTGACTCACCCAAGGTCACGTGGCTAGTTTCTGTGTTAAGTGTCTAAGGCCAAATTTGAACTCAGGTCTTCCTGACTCCAGGGCCGGTGCTCTATTCACCAGGCCACCTAGCCGCCCTTTAGTCAAACCTTTTGAAAAAGTTGTCTACAATTACCATCTACCCTTCCTCACTCCTCAGCTTTATACAATCTGACATCCAACCTTATCACTCAACGGAAACTGTTCTCTCCAAAGTTACCAATTAATTCTTAATTGCCATATCTGATGGTATTATTCCAGTGTTAATCCTTACCCTATCTGCTGCATTTGCCTTTTTTTTTTGCCATGATCTCATTTTGGATATTCATTTTGCTTTGGTTGTTTCCCCTACTTTAAAAATTAAGATAGTATCAACAGGCAATCACAACTTTATGAAACTTAGGTGAAAACTAGGTTTCTTACAAGAGAAATGAGCATGCATGTGGAGCCCAAAGAGTTCACAATCCATACAGAAGTTTGATTTTTTTTTAATTTTTTTTTTTAAAGCAATTGGGGTTAAGTAACTTGCTCAAGGTTACACGGCTAGTCATTTGATTTATGCGTGGGTGCTCATTTTCTGAGGCCGGATCCAAGGCCGGCGCTCTTACTCACTGTGCCACCTAGCCGCCCCTTTAGGGCAATTGGGGTTAAGTAACTTGCCCAAGGTCACATGGCTAGGTTTTTGTTTGTGTGGATTAAGTGTCTGAGGCCAGTTTGAACTCAGGTCCTTCTGACTCCAGGGCCGGCGCTCTATTCACTGCGCCACCTAGCTGCCCCCAGAAGTTTGATTTTTTTATAGCAGTGGGATAAAGAAAGGAGGAGATACCAGAAATCTCTACCTGAAGGGGTATGGCATGGGAGGGGGAAAGGTGCCTTAAAGGTGAGAAAAAGACATGGGGAGGAGCAAGGCAATGGCAAAAGCCTCATTCTTTTCCCTTAGGAAATGCAGGACTGCTTATCTACATGGGTCCCTGCTGTATAAGCAGCATCTCAGTCTAGTGCAGACTGACTGGTGCCTGTGTTGACTCCCAAGGACACATAGGGAATCCAGTTTAGGATGAAAACAATAAACTATGTAAATAGGGGAGATGGGGCACTTTGTCCCTGACACATTCAGGACCTGCTGCATGCTCTGGGTCCAGTGTTTCTGGAAAATATGGCAACTCAAGAAGATGAGCTCAGGGGACCCCCTTACCAGCCCTTATCAATAGCATTTATCTGTTTTCAGTCTCCTCCATGTCCCCCATGCTTTAATATTTCTCAAAGATTAGCAACAGCATTTCCTTAAGCCCATCTTCAAGTTTCCACAACTTTTTAATATACAATTTGTCTGGAACCAAAAACTAAAATTCATTGAAAGTTGCTTATTATCTCCTTCCTGGAGCTAGGCTTTAATTCCTTGTGAGTGTCTAGTAACCAACAGACTTACCTCAATAGTCCAGGTATCTCAGTGAAATTAATTGTTGCTTATCATTCTAGGCCTACTGTAGATTGGCTGATGGTTCTCTTTCAGTCCCCAGATCTCAATAGCAGCTGCTCTCCTCACTCTCAAACCCTGAAACAGCAAATGCTGTGTTTAGCGGCTACTGGGATCATGGAAACCAAACTACTCTTTCCTCTCAAAAAACTAAAAGTCCCCCTATCCTAGGTGGCTGAATGGATAGAGCACTGGGCCTGGTATTAGGAAGGCCTGAGATCAAATCTGGCCTCAGACACTTAACAGGCTGTGTGACTGAGCAAGTCACTTAACCTCTATTTGCCCTAGTCCACTGGAGAAGGTAATGGCAAAGTACCCTGATGTCTTTGTCAAGAAAACCCTATAAGGGGTCACAAAAAATTGAACATGACTGAATGACAACAACCCTCTCCTAGAACGTGGCTGAAATTCATTGTAGGTGCAGGAAGTATGGTACTAGTGTTATCCAAGCTGAATTTATTGATATGTTGTGTTATAAATGTGTGTGTATATGTGTGTACTCTCTGCTTTCTCAAATTGACCTGGAAACTCCCAGGAGTCAGGGATTGTATCTCCTATTTTTTTCATAATAATTACACATGCCTTGTAGAGAACAATGCATAGTCCAATAAATACTGTTGATTAACAATAGAAGAATAATAACCCCAGATGCATTGAGTGGAGGCATAGACATGAGCCAGCTCCCATCAGCCCTCTAGAGTCTATGGTTAAATTTTCAGTATGAGCATTTACACAGCAGAAATCAGCAAACAGTACAAATCAGGGCTTGATTTATTGTTTTGTTAACTCCTAGACTTAAGAAAGTCTAATGGAGAAAAATGCTAATAATGTAAATTATACTCAAAAGTCTATTATGCGTGCAATCTTTTTTTTCAGGGAGCCCAGTTGTTAAACATTTACAAGCATATCACAACATTTGTGCACACTTAAAAGACCTTCTGAAATGAGCCTTCAGCATAGTATATTTTTTTCATCTTCACAGCATCTCTGTGTAGCAGGTATAAGCTAGAGCTTATTAAGTCCATTTAATAAACCAGATTTTCTTTAAATTAGAAAAGCGAAATACCACCAAAGAATAAAGAGGAGACATGATTGGCTAGAAGCCTCACCACACAGATACTATGAATTAGAATCCACCCTGTTGCTCCCATAGTTCCCTCAGCAGGAACTGTGGTAATTGGAAGAACCACAGAATCATTGAGTTAGGGTTAGAAAGGTCATTTAATACAACCCATTCATCTTCAGAAGTGGAGACTGCAGCCCAGAGAAATGAAGTCACTTGCTCAGAGTCAGACAGATGGCAGAGCTGGTAGTGATGGAAGCCAGGTACACTGACTCAAAAAACCAACGTGCTTTCCATCTTACCAAGGAGAAGGCCTTTCCCTAGCACAACAAGCCCTGATGATAACATGTGTACTTAAGAAGCACCCTTTGTGGGACTGAGTTTCCTCGTGATTCTTGACTTCTCCACCTCCTCCACAGCTTTCTCTCTATATTCTAAATGGCATCAACTGACCAATGTAGAAAACCCACATCAAGGTCTACATATGTAATGGAGGGACTGACTTGATTCAGTTTAGAAACAAAACAACCCAACACAAAAGCCAACCCAAGGTATTTCGAATCGATACTGAAGGAAATCATCTCTAGCTCCACGGAACCAGTCCTAATCCTGTCCTTATGAGAGCCATGGCAGCAGCCGTGATAAAAGCCCTGTTTGTGGCCAGAATGGGTTTGCTCCAGAGCCTCCAAGTGAAAACAGAAGTTGAATAAGAGCTATATACTGTATTTGTTTAAATTTCATGCTAGTGAATGGCTGTGACGCAGGAGACAGGTTTATGGAGAGAGAAATAAAATGTTGACAAATGGCCCTGTAATCAACTGGAACACGCAATAAATCATTAGAATGCCAATAACACTTCCAGGACAAGCTTAGAAAGGTCATTACTGTGTCACAATATATCTTCCAGCACCAAACAAAGCAAACAGAACATGTTGGGAATAGGATTATGGGGGAAGCATCTGTCAGTCCTAATTAAGAATTAACTACAGATCGTATCTCGGGAGATGTATAATTTATTTTCCTTCTTCTTCCCCCCTGAAAAGAAAAAAAAAGAAAAATAAATCAATAAAAAATTTTAACCCACTCTGGATCAGAGAAAGAGCCAGAGAAACAAACCAAGGCTCTAGGCTAAAAGAGAAGAGAAGGGAAAAATACTGGGGAGGCAACTCCAGAAGATCAGACAAAGGTGGAGGTGTGCAGCTGTGAGCTCAAGGAGGAGAGTAGGGTACAAGAGGGTAAATGATACACTGGAAAGCCTCAGTTCAGAGTCCGGTACTTTTTATTCTGACCCAATCTACAGGAGTCAAGTCTTTTAGCCCCAGGAATGTTGGCAGCAAAGGCTGTCTTAGCTTCCATGGTTCATTTTGTATGGAAAGGAAACAAAGCAGGTGGGAGAAAAGGCAAAGTCCTGTCTCTACTCAGGAAAAAAATAGAAGGGATAGGTTTATACAGGGGTGAGAGTGGTAAGAGAAGAATAGTTTCTCAGGTAGTGCTTGGATAGAAAATAAGTAACTGCACTCAACTTCCGGGGGAGAAGTGTTTGTTCCTAAGCTCCTCTTCCTAGTTGTATATTTCCCAGTACTGGCAGTATATCTAAGTATATTCAAAGTCCCTGGGCTATTACTAGCTCTTTTCAACTAACTTTCTTTCTCACTTTTATTTTGGAAGCGGGGGATGATATTTCCGACCCTCTTTAACAGAGTGAAACCCAATGTCAGCACTTAGTCTTGTACTAAGCTGGGTACTTAGGTTGACCTCCAATTCTCCAGGTCTGCCATCCAAGCAGATTCTAAGAGACCCAATGGGAAGATCCCTATTCAAAACCAAGATCTTCCCAAAGAGTTCTTTTAAATCAGTTAGCTTGCAAGCATTTATTAAGCATCTATTATATGCCATGTACTGTGCTAGGCATTGGGGGTAGAAAGACAAAAAATTAAACAATCCTTATTCTCAAGGAGCTTACAATCAAGCAGACCATGTTTGTGTGTGTGTGTGTGTGTGTATGTGATTATATATATATACAAACACACACACACATACACACACACACACATATATATACACACATAGGTATGCATGTATATGTGTAAGTAAAGAGAACATTGATTGGTTGTTGTCCTTCATTCTCTTAGAAGACCAATATGAGATTACTATGTTAAAGTCAAGTTTCAATGTGTCCAACTGTGGTCGATCAGACCAATACAGCTCAGCATGCTCTACCACAGGTTGGGCACAAATAGTCCATGTAAACATTTGGGGTGGATTCTCCAAATTTGCTCATCCTGCATTTCCTTTGAGCTGTTTCAATTCTGCTTTGCTCATAGAGCCCAGTACCTTCTCTGATGTGGGCATGCCATGCTGAGTGGTCCTGTGTTGGTGTCTTCCATGTCACACAATCAATTCCAAAGTTCTTGAGAGTATCATTGTATCATTTCTTCTGACCACCATGTGAATGCCTGCCCTTTGTGGGTTCTCCGTAAAACAGTCTTTTGGGCAAGGGTACTTTTACATTCGAACAACATGGTCAGCCCATGGAGTTGCACGCTCTGAAGTAGAGTTTCAATGTCTGGCAGTTTAGTTCAAGTAAGGACCTCAGTGTGTGGTACCTTATCCTGCCAGGTGATCTTCAGAATCTTCCTAAGACAATTCAAATGGAAGCAATTCAGTTTCCTGGCATGGTGCTGGTAAGCTGTCCAGGTTTTGCAGGCATACAACAATGAGCTCTGTAGATTTTCCCTTTGGTAGTCAGTCTAATACCTCTTCTCTCCCATACTTTCCTTCAGAGACTCCCAAACACTGAGCTAGCTCTAACAATGTGGGAATCAACTTCATTATCAAAGTGTACATCCCTGGAATGAACATATGCAGAATAAATACAGAATAAATATAAGGTAGTTAAATAAGATGTATTAGTTATGAGAAAAGCCTTTAAAAATTCTCCATATATCCTTTCCTTTCTCCTTGCCTCTTTTCCTTCCACGCAGCCTCTTGTTTTTTTCCACTGCTCCTCTCCTATAATCAGTTCATCACTGTATATCTGACAGAGGGGGAGAAATGGAAGGATGTTATGGGACAGGAATCCTTGGACTCCCTGCTGGAAGGACTTTGTCCAAAGCTAGCTTAATATTTGTCACTGCGGTCTTTACCATCATCGTCGTTATTGTTAAGGTTTTTTATCTTAATCAGTAATTCATTGATGTAGATACTCCTTCCAATGAGAGAGATTGATAATTGGGCCACAACTTTGAGCCTTTGAGACTTTTCTGGGGCATTGGGAAATTCAGTCACCTGCCCTTGGTCATATAACTAAGATGTTACAAGCAAAACTTGAACTTTAGTCTTCTTAAAGACTCCAAGATTGAGGACCTAAAACAATTCCAAAGGATACATGATGGGAAATGCCAGTCACATCCAGAGAAAGGACTATGGAGTCAGAATGCAGAATGAAGTATACTATTTTCTTTTTTGTTTTGTTTTATTTTTTTCTTTCTCATGGCTTGTCCTATTTGTTATAATTCTTTTATGCAACATGACTAATGTGAAAATGTGTTTAATAAGAATGTATGTGTAGAGCCCATATCAGATTGCAAGTCATCTTGGGGAGGGAGAGGGAAGGAAGGGGAGAAATTTTAAAACTTGTAGAAGTGAATGTCGAAAACTAAAAAGAAATAATTTAGTTAAAAATATAAAAAAGTAGGATAAAATACTCCAACATTGGCCTTCCATATGCCATGCAATCTTGCTCATTAAAGATATATCACTTCTTCCTGGATTATTACAAGATCCTCTTAGCTGGTGTCTCTGGCTCTGGTCTCTTCCTCTTCTAATCCATAACAGTCACTGCAGTCAGAATATATTTTTATTTATTTTTTTAAGCCATGATTTAATTGAAGCAGAAAGCTCCTAGTATGGAAACTCCCTCTATGATGTCGATTGGGAGATTTCATCTGTAATTTCTTGCGTCTCCTTATCCATTATGCCACACTGTCTCTCATCTTCATTATTTCTTATCATCATTGTTAGGTTTATTGGCATTGAGTTTCACTTTCTCCCTACAATTCTTTTCTATATCTCTTTTTCTGCTTAAGTTTGCATTTTTTTGTTTTATATATATTTTTTCTGCTGACAAAGATAAGAGCTCCCGTCCGAGATCACCATTTGAGGATTTGTTACAAACTTCATGGTACAGGTTTATGGCTTTGGGTGTCCTGCTTATACTACAGTTCTTATGAGTCCTAATAAACTCAGCTGCTCCTGGTACTCTTAAATTCTGGTATAAAAGAGCAGAGACATTATTTAGTCCTGCTACATATAAGGTGTCTTATCCTTGAAGGCTAAGGATAATGTTTCTTTCTTGGGTATGAAAAGGCCCATAAGTCCCTAGTGCTGCCTGGATAATTGGAAGAAGAAAATAGGGTCCCTTTCTCCTTCCCTGGCTGCCTTGAAGACTCACTGGAGGTGGGAGTCTCAGGGAGACCTAGGAAGATAAAACAGAGCAAAAACTGAAGTGTTACACAAAAACTGCCAAACAACCCCAAATAGTCGAGTCTTAAGTCCTAGTGACAGAGTTTTCTTCTCCACATATGATGACACTGATTTCAGCTTTAGGTAAAACCACTATCCAAGCAATCGGTCAACAAGCATTTAGTAATTGCTTACTATATTGTCAGGAGGGCAGCTAGGTAGTGCACTTGAGAAAGTACTTTGGCCAAGAGTCAGAAAGATTCATCTTCCAGGGTTCAGCCTCGGACACTTACTAGCTGTGTGATCTTGATCAAGTCACTTAATCCTGTTTGTCTCAGTTTCTTCATCTGTAAAATGAGCTGGGGAAGGAAATGGCAAACCACTCCAGCATCTCTGTCAAGAAAATCCCAAATGGGTTCATGAATAGTCATATGTGACTGAACAACATTTTAGAAACTGTGCTAAGCCCTGGAGATAGAAAGAAAGAAAGAAAGAAAGAAAGAAAGAAAGAAAGAAAGAAAGAAAGAAAGAAAGAAAGAAAGAAAGAAAGAAAGAAAGAAAGAGAGAAGGAAAGAAAGAAAGAAGGAAAGAAAGAAAGAAAACACAAGAAATGATCCCTGTCCTCAAGGATCTCAGTGTCTAATGAAGGAGACAATATGCAAACAACTGTGTTCAACTAAGATACTTACAGAATAACTTGGAAGTAATCTTAAAAAGAAAGAATTAGCATTAAAAGGTCATGGAAAGGTCTCTTGCAGAAAGGGGGGATTTTAATTGAGACTTCAAGGAAGGCAGGAACTGAATCAAGGAGGGAGAAAACTCCAGGTATAAGGCTCAACCAATGAGTGCTTAGTGTCTAAAAATGGAGTGTGCTGTACAAGGAACAGCAAGGAAGCCAGTGTCATTGGATCAGAGCTATATGGAGAGAAGTAAAGTGTATGAAGAATGGAAAGGAGACAAATGATGAAGGGCTTTCAAAGTCAAAGGAAACATTTTATATTTAACCCTGGAGGTAATAGGGAAGCCACTGGAGCTTGCTGAAGGGGGAGGGAGTGTGACATGTCCATCAGCAGCCTACCAGGTGTACTTTGGACAATAACAACAGCAACAACAAAAGTTGTGCATGGTGAGGTCCTCTGCTACTCACTACGTGCATGACCCTGGGCAAGGCTCTTCACCTCTCCAGTCCTCAGTTTTTTTAATCTACAAGTTTATGGAACTGGACTAGACAGTAAAATTTGATAGTCCCTAAGGCTGTTTCAACACACAGTCTATGCTCTAAGATATATGACCTCTGAGGCCCTACCACCTCTAAATCTATGATATCCCGGAGGCAAAGAACTTTAGGGGAGGAATGGGACCTTTGTCAGCTGTGGCTTTAGACTCAAGTGTTTATATTTACACCCCTGATACCACAACATGATGTAATATCCCTCTCCTGTAGGTGGCTTTGCATTTTTTTGCATGTTTGTCTTCTTTGGCAAAACAAACAAACCTAGAAAACTGAACACAATAATTATTATGATTCCAATTTGACTCTGAAGAAGTTAGATACAATAATTCAGGAGGACAACAGGTATGAAGTGGGCAGCTAGGTGGATAGAGTGCCAGGCCTGGAGTCAGGAAAACTCATCTTCCTGAGTTCAGATCTGGCCTCAGTCACTTACTAGCTGTGTGACCCTGAGCATGTCACTTAACCCTGTTTGCCTCAGTTTCCTTAACTTGAAAATGAGCTGGAGAAGGAAAATGGCAAACCACTCCAGTATCTTTGCAGAGAGATCCCCAAATAGGGTCATGATGAGTTGTTCACAACTGAAATGACTGAATAACTTTAGTTTGAAACACTGCACATGCTTTTTTTGTTGGCGATCAAGGGCTACCCAGTTAATATCTGAAGCAGGATTTGAACTTAGGTCCTCCTGATTCCAAGGCCAGTGCTCTAACCTCTAACTGCACAACCCTTAGACTCAGTTGATCTGTTGACTGGTTTTGCTGAAGTGCTTTTTCCTCCTCTTTCTTTTTCATTCTTAGTTCTAAGGGATGAAGAATGGAGAATTATATCAGGAAATGAAGGTGAAATAAAATAAAAGAGATAAATATTTTTTGTTTCTTCAATATGGATTAAAAAATTAAAATATGTAGTATCTATAATCAGTGTTGTTTTTAAAAAATTTATATCAGTATGCAGTTTAGAAGGGTATTTGGGGTCACCTTAAGCTCTCCTTTGGAACCTGGAATTTTACTTTAAGTGAAAATATTAGTATTCGGAAATGCTTTAGCATGAGGGGTGGCTGTGTGGTCATGACCCCTGTTTTTATGTAAACGAGTCTCCATTACTAGCAAGGCTGCATACAGGGGAGATGGGAGAGAGGGAAGGACAAACATAAACAGCTTATTAATGCTGTTCTTCACATGTTCTTTGGATGGGAGCAGGAAGGGTCGAAGGAAAGCCCATTGGTTCTGAATTAGTCCTAATGCAGCATGCATATAACTAGCTAGGAAAACAAATGAGGTAGGCACCTCTGAGGAACTACAGAAGACCTTCCTGATGGGACCGATTTCAACTTGAAGCAGAAAGTGCTGACTGCATTCTGGGCATGCAGGTTTATCATTCAGGGAAGGTAGGTGGTGCGGTGGCTACTACACTGAATTTGAAGGCAGCTGATTTGGGGTAAGTCCCCTAACCTTCCTCAGTCTCAATTTCATCTATAAAATGCAGACAATAATGGCACCTATATTACAAGGACCAAATGAGATAATATAGGTAAAGTGCTTTATAAATCTCAAAGCACTACCTAAGTGTTATTATTGTTAGAATAGAGCATGGACTTGTGATTTCATGGGTACAGGGAACTCCCCAGTGAGGAAATTCCCTCTACCAATCTAAGTTAGTGCTTCTCTGTCATCTATCATCTTAGAGAGTCGCCTAAAACACTGAGAGTTTAAATGGCTTGCTCAGGGTCAAGAGGAGGTGGTGGTTGTTTATCCTTCTTTTTCTAAGAGAACCAATGACATCATCGGGTCATGTCTAGATTTGAGTATGGATTGGATGAAAGTGAGGCAGAATTACTCAAACTCATCAGCCTCCCTCTCTCTTCAGCATTGAAGTCCAGCAGCAAGACAAAAGTCAAGATGACTGATGATGATCCAGGATACAGTAGAAGACTTTAGTATCTTGGAGCTTTAAGTACTCCACAGCACCTGCTTGTGGAACAAATTGTTCTCATCCATCTATTCCATGGGGAGATGTCTTCACATGCTTGGAATAGACACCCCCCTTAACTCATCAATGGATTGGAGGCCCATTGGTTACCTTCAATCTGGCTTAGCCCATCTGCCGAGTTGCTTTTACTGGCACATGGCTGCTGCACATCCTACAGCTTGTTGGAACCACAGGTAAGAGTTGGGTGACAGGCAACTGAAGGATGAGCAGCCCTGAAAAGGGCTCAGCAAGCCCTCCCTGAACACCCCATGAAACTAGGTCTGACTGGTTCTTTATTCACTGTGCCATGATGTCTACTGTTGTTAAGAACTCATCCTTTCAGAGCTCTTAATATATATGTCCTTGTATTCTGGTTCTGGATCAGAACTTAAAACAAATTTTAGTAACATCTTTCTCCTGCATTTCTGGTTTTATGATGGAATGGAAACCCTAGGTTTAGACCTTTCTCCCATTATGCTCCCACAGCAAACCCTAGAAAAGATCAGGAAAGGACAACCTCCAATCAAGCAAGAGAAATCATTTCCCAACATGGAGGTTCACTCAAAATTTTTCCAGGGAAGGCAGGGCACTTTCTCCCCCTCATTCCCATGTTGCAAATATATCCCAGGAACAACAAAGTAAAGATCCAATTGCCCTTTGGAGTCAATGGCTCTATCCAGGACCACCTTCAAGCCAGAGGTGGCATTGTCAACCCTTGATTTGGAGACCCCAGTAGTGTGAGTGAAGGTTTAGGTTTCATTCTTTTTAATGCATTTCTCCACAGGTTTAAGAGGTGTTCACAGTGAATTTATTCATCTGTGCTTGTCTTTATTCTAGTGGGTGCTTGCAGGGGGATCTCAGTAGACATTTCAGCATCAGTCACACTCTCAGGCTTTCACTGTCTACCTGCTTGTTTACACTGCACCCATCAATGTGCTTTGACAGAGGAGTTATGCAGTGCAAGAAGAAAACAGTCCATTTTGATTGGCATTGCTAATTAGTCCTTTATTATACCCAGGCAGTCCTTACAGAAGCAGGTGGTAATGTCCTATGACGAGTTAGGTGGTGTAAGGGACAGAGTGCCAAGCCTAGAGTCAGGAAGATGAGTCTTCCTGAGTTCAAATTTGGCCTCAGACACTTACTAGCTGTGTGACTCTGGGCAAGTCACTTAACCTCTATTTGCCTCCATTTCCTTATCCATAAAATGAATCGGAGAAGGAAATAACAGACCACTCTGGTATCTTTGCCAAAAAAATCCAAATGGGGTCATAAAGAGTCAGACATGACTTATGCACATGCATATATGTACTTTAGATGCCTACCCATCTCGCCCGATATAAATTATGATCATTACAAAATATGACATAAATGATCTCTATTTCTATATAATCCTAAGCCACATAGAATAAGAATTTTTTTAAAAGAATGGCAATAGGGGTGGCTAGGTGGCGCAGTGAGTAAGAGCACCGGCCTTGGAGTTGGGATGACCCGAGATCAAATCCGGCCTCAGAAAATGAGCACCCACACATAAATAATGAGTAGCCGTATAACCTTGAGCAAGTTACTTAACCCCAACTGCTTTAAAAAAAAAAGAATGGCAATAATGAAAATGAGTAGGCTTCTCTTAGAAGTATTCTGTTCCCCCTCACTGGAGAGCTTCATGCAAAAGCTAGATAGTCTTCCCACTAGGTATATTGTAGAGGGAAAAGAATTCTCATTCAATTATGGAATTGAACTTGAAAGCCTCTAAGGACCCTTCCAACACTGAGATCCTGTGATTCTGTGTACTGTAAATTTAGAGTATTCTCAGGTTTTTAGGTGACTTGTTGTTTTGGTAGCTTCTCCTAGTACCTCTCATAGAACTGCACATAGTAGGTCCAACTTAAGCACTATCTCCTAAAGAAGGTCTTCCTTTCTTTTTAAAAAAATTATTTATTTACTTTTAGTTTACAACATTCAGTTCTACAATCCCTTGAGTTTCAAACTTTCTCTGCCTCCCTCTCCTCCTCACCCCATGGCAGCATGCAATCAAATATAGGATCTACAAATACCTTCACCTTAAACGTTACTCAGATTATAAAGAAGGATTATAAGCAATAGGGGTGAACAATGAGAAAGAGGAAACAAAAGAAGAAAAGGAGATAGAGCAAGTAGTTTGCTGTGATCTGCATTCAGACTCTATTGTTCTTTCTCTGGATTTGGATATCTCCTTCCATCATGAGTCTTTTGGAATTGTTTTATAATTTAGCATTGCTGAAAGGAGCCCAGTCTATTAAAGTTAGTTGTCACACATACATTGTATTTATAATTATGTACAAATTTCTCCTGGTTCTGCTCGTCTCACTCAATACTAGTTTATACACGTCTCTCCAGATTATTATGAAGTCCATCTGTTCTTCATTCCATATAGCACAATAGTATTCCATTATATTCATATGCCACAACGTTAGCCATTCCCCAATTGATGGGCATCCCCTTGATTTCTAATTTTTTTTTTTGCCTTTTGGAGGGCAATTGGGGTTAAGCAACTTGCCCAAGGTCACACGACTAGGTTTTTATTTGTGTGTGCATTGTCTGAGGCCGGATCCAAACTCAGGTCCTTCTGACTCCAGGGCCGGCACTCTACTCACTGCGCCACCAAGCTGCCCCAATTTCTAATTTTTTGCCACCATAAAAAAGAGCTGCTATAAATATTTTTGTACATATGGGTCTTTCTCCCACTTCTACAATCTCTTTGGGATATAACCCTAGAAGTGGTGTTGCTGGGTCAAAGGGTATGAAATTATTTATAGCCCTTTGGGCACAGGTCCAAATTGTTCTCCAGAATGGTTGAATCAGTTCACAACTCCACCAACAATGCATTAGTGTTCCAATTTTTCCACATTCTCTCCAGCATTTATCATTTTCCTGTTTTGTCATCTTAGCCAATCTGACTGGTGAGATGTGGTACCTCAGAGTTGTTTTGACTTGCATGTCTCTAATCAATAGTGTTTAGAACATTTTTTTCATATGCTTATAGATATCTTTAATTTCTTCCTCTGAAAACTGTTTGTTCATATCCTTTGACCATTTATCAATTGGGGAATGACTTACATTCTTATAGATTTGACTCTGTATATTTTAGAAATGAGGGCTTTATCAGATACACTTGTTATAAAAATTATTTCCCAATTTTCCACTTACTTTTTTTTTTTAAACAAATACTTTATTAACTTCTGTTTTACATCATTCATTTCCGCCAGATTTTGAGTTACAATCATTTTCCCCCCATTATTCCCCTACCCAACCTCCCAGAATAGCAGTCCCACAAGATATCACTTCCTCCAATCTGCTCTCTCCCATACCTTCTCCCATACCCCCATGGACTTTTCCATTAGAGGAAGATGAATCTTTGTGTCCCAATGCCTGCATATCTTATCTCCCAATTATAGGCAAAAGAGTATTAATAATAGTATTTATATATATATTTGAAACATTTAATGTTACGATCTTGAATTTCAGATCCATTTCCTTCCTCCCTTGTCACCCATTCCTTCTTGGTATATAAGTAATTCAGTATATGTTGTACATGTCTAGCTATGCAAAACATTATCATAGTAGATATATTGTACAAGGCTGCTTATAATTCCCTCCCACTCATCCCACCCCCCACCTGGTCCATTCCCTACATGATCCTGTCCCTCTTCTATAGTGGGTACTTCCAACCTCCCCTCACCCCAAGGATGCCCTCCCATCCATCATCCCTCCTCTCATCCCCCTTCCCCCTATCCTGCTGCAGGTTGAGATATCCCATTTAGTATGTATGTCATTTTCTCCCTGAACCAAATTCAATGTGAATGTGGTTTTGCCTTTTTAGCCTTCCTTATTCTCCCCCTCCTTTGCACCCACTTCCCTACATGAGATAGTTTACCCTACCATGTCTCTCCCCATCTCCTCTTGCCACTTTCCTCTCTCACCTCATAATTTCATCCCTTGAGTACTCTCCCTTCCCAACAAAATCAACCTATGCCCTCTATCCATATATAACTGTAACCATATACACACACATTCACATATGTATTCATATGACCACACACCCTTCTTCCATTATTTTCATAGTGAGAAAGATATCATCAGTCACAGTTATTGCTTTTCCATATAGGAATGTAAATAGTTCAACTTTGATAAGTTCCTTTTGATTTCTTTTCCCTGATTACCTTCTCAGGCATCTCTTGCTTCTTGTGTCTGGATGTCAAATTTTCTATTCAACTCTGGTTTTTTCCTCAAGAATGCTTGAAAGTCCTCTATTCCACTGAATGACCATATTTTCCCCTGAAACAAAATACTCAGTTTTGCTGGGTAGGTGACCCTTGGGTTCATTCCCAGTTCTTTTGCCCTCTGGAATATCATATTCCATGCCCTTCGATCCCTCAGTGTAGAAGCTGCCAGGTCCTGGGCTATTCTGATTGTGTTTCCACAATATTGAAATTGTTTCTTCCTGGCTGCTTGTAGTATTTTCTCCTTGATCTGGGGATTCTGGAACCTGGCTATAATATTCCTGGGAGTTTTCTTTTTGGGATCTTTTTCAGGAGGTGATCGGTGGATTCTTTCAACCTCTATTTTGCCCTCTGGATCTAAAACATCAGGGCAGTTTTCCTTGAGAATTTCTTGAAGGGTGATTTCTAGGTTCTTTCTTTGATCATGGCTTTCAGGTAGTCCAATAATTTTTAAATTGTCTCTCCTGGATCTATTCTCCAGGTCAGTGGTTTTTCCCATGAGATATTTCACATTGCCTTCTAATCTTTCATTTGTTTGGATCTGCTTAACAGCATCTTGATTTCTCATAAAGTCACTAGCTTCCATTTGCTCCAGTCTAACTCTGAAGGAATGAATCTCCTCAGTGAACTTTTGAGATTCTTTTTCCATCTGGCAAATTCGACTTTTTAAGGCATTCTTCTCCTCATTGCCCTTTTGGGCCTCCTTTGCCATTTGAGTTAGTCTATTTTTTAAGGTGTTGTTTTCCTCAGTCAGGCTGTTGACCCTCATTTCATACTTTTCCTGCATCCTTCTCATTTCTCTTTCCAATTTTTCCTCCACTTCTCTTATTTGATTTTTAAAGTCCTTCTTAAGGTCCTCTATGGCCTGCAACCCACTCATGTTTTCCCCTGGGGCTTTTGGAGCAGGACTTCTGACCTCACAGTCCTTTTCCGCTCTATGCCCCCAAAATAGGAGTCTAGGGTTGCATTTTTCTGTTTCCTTTGCCTTGGCATGTTGCCACTTAATTGCTTGACTTTTGGGCTTGTTGCCACACTATGGCTTTAAGGCCAGATAGAGGAATTTTCGTCCCGAACGTGTGGGGGGCAACTTCCGTTTCTGGCAAGCTGTAAACCCACCCACAACTTCCACCCTAGATCACAATCCAGATCCAGGGAGGTTAAAGCAAGAGCGATTACCCCCCAAGACTGATCGCTGGATCTCCCCACGATTTGTAGGCTGGGAGCTGGAAATGCCTCTGAAAACTACACAGTGGCGTGTCTCCTCAGCAGCTTCTAGCCCCCAGGGGAGGGAGCTGACGCATTCCCCAAATACAGGTCCCAAAGTCCATAGGACACTAACCTCTTACTTTGTCCTAGGCAAGTCTATGTTGATAATTCTGGGGTCTCCACAGTTCCTGGTGTTCTGGGGTTCCTCCAGCCGGCTGCTGGCCCTGCCGCCCTGGGGCTAAAACCTCGGCTCACGTGGACCTGGGCTCGGCTCGGCTCCTGCGCTCTGCGCTCTGCCGGCTCCCAGACCACTGCGCTGGTCCTTCCTGCAGGGTGCTGGGCTGTCCTCAGCGGGAGGTTAGCTTCTCTATGTCGTTCTGTGGGTGCTGGGGCTCCAGAAGATTTTCAGAGGCCTTTTTTACATAGTTTGTGGAGAATCTGGGGGCAGAGAGGCTTGGACGAGCTGTTTCTACTCCGCCATCTTGGCTCCGCCCCTCCACTTACTTTTAATCTTGGTTATACTGACTTTACTTTTATAGGAACTTTTCAATTTAATGTAATAAAAATTATCCATTTTGCATTTCATAATGCTATCTCACTCTTGTTTGGTCATAAAATCTTCCCTTCTCCATAAATCTGACAGGTAAACTATTTCTTCCTCTCCCAGATTGCTTATAGTATCAGCCTTTATACTTAGATCATGTACCCATTTAGACTTGATTTTGATATACAGTGTAAGACATTGGTCTATGCTCAGTTTCTGCCATACTATATTCCAGTTTTCCCAGCAGTTTTTGTCAAATAATAAGTTCTTATCCCAAATACTGGGGTATTTGGGTTTATCAAACAATAGATTACTATAGTCATTGACTTCTGTGACTTGTGTATCTAATCTATTCCACTGATCCACTACACTATTCCTCAGTCAGTACCAAGTAGTTTTCATGACTGCTGCTTTATAATACAGATTAAAATCTGATATGGCTAGGCCACCTTCCTTAGCATTTCTTTTCATTAATTCCCTTGATATTCTGGACCTTTTGTTCTTCCAAATGAATTTTGTTAATATTTTATCAAGCTCTATAAAATAATTTTTGGAAGATTGATTGGTATGGCACTAAACATGTAATTTAATTTAGGTAAAATTGTCATTTTTATTATATTAGCTTGACCTAGCCACGACCAGCTGATGTTTTTTAATTAGTTAGATCTGACTATATTTGTGTGAAAAGTGTTTTGTAATTGTGTTGATATAGGTCCTGGGTTCATTTTGGCAGGTATTTTCCCAAATATTTTATAATGTCTACAATAACTTTAAATGGAATTTCTCTTTCTATCTCTTTCTGTTGGATTTCATTAGAAATATATAGGAATGCCATGGATTTATGTTGGGTTTATTTTATATCCTACAACTTTACCAAATTTATTTAATATCTCAAATAGTTTATTACTTGATTCTCTAGGATTCTCTAAGTATACCATCATATTGTCTGCAAGGAGTGATAGCTTAATCTCTTCTTTGCCTAACTTGATTCCTTCAATTTCTTTCTTTCTCTTATTGCTACTGCTAACATTTCTAGTATCAAATTGAATAAGAGGGGTAATAGTGGACAACTTTGTTTCACCCCTGATCTTATTGGAAATGCTTCTAGCTTATCCCCATTACATATAATACTGGTTTGATTGTTTTAGATAGATGCTACTTATTATTTTAAGGAAGACTCAATTTATTCCTATACCTTCTAGTGTTTTGATAGGTATGGGTGTTGTATTTTGTCAAAAGCCTTTTCTGCATCTATTGAGATAATCATATGATTTCTGCTAGTTTTGTTGTTCATATGATCAATTATACTGATAATATTGAACCATCCTTGCATTCCTGGAATAAATCCTACCTGATTAAAATGAATTATCCTTGTGGTAATTTGCTGTAGTCTTTTTGCTAATATTTTATTTAAAAATTTTTCATCTATATTCATGAGGGAAATTGGTCTATCATTTTTTTTTCTGTTTTGTCTCTTCCCAGTTTAGGTATCAGTACCATATTTGTGTCATAAAAAGAATTTGGTAGGATTCCTTCTCCAATTTTCCCAAATAGTTTGTAAAGTATTGGAATCAATTATTCTTTAAATGTTCGATATAATTCGCTATTAAATCCATCTGGTCCTGGATATTTTTTCCTAGGGAATTCATTAATGACTTGTTCAATTTCTTTTTCTGAGATGGGGTTAGTTAAGTAACTTACTTTCTCTTCAGTTAATCTGGGCTACTTATATTTTCATAAATATTCATCCATTTCAATAAGATTGTCAAGTTTATGTGCATAGTTGGGCAAAATAATTCCCAATTATTGTTTTAATTTCCTTTTCATTGGAGGTAGATCCTCCCTTTTCATTTTTGATACTCATAATTTGGTTTCCTTCTTTCTTTTTTATCATCTTGACTAAAGGTCTATCAAGTGTTTTTTTTTTCATAAATCCAACTCAGATTTATTTATCAATTCACTAATTTTCTTAATTTCAATTTTATTAATCTCTCCTTTGGTTTTCAGTATTTCTAATCTAGTATTGAATTGGGGATTTTCAATTTGTTCTTTTTCTAACTTTTTCTGTTGCATGCCCAATTTTTTGACCTCTATTTTCTCTATTTTATTCATGTATGCACTCAGGGATATAAAACTTCACCTAAGAACTGCTTTTGCTGCATCCCACAGATTTTGGTATGTTCTCTCATTTTTGTCATTCTCTTGAATGAAGTTGCTGATTGTTTCTATAATTTCTTGTTTGACCCACTCATTCTTTAGGATTAAATTATTTAGTTTCCAATTGATTTTTAGTCTGTCTTTCCATGGCCCTTTACTACATATAATTATTATTGCATCATGATCTGAGAAGGATGCATTTAATATTCCTGCCTTTCTGCATTGGATTGTGCGATTTTTATGCCCTAGGACATGGCTAATTTTTGCGTATGTACCATGTGCTGCTGAGAAGAATGCATATTCCTATTTATCCCCATTCAGTTTACTCCAGGGGTCTATCATATCTACCCTCTCTAAAATTCTATTCACCTCCTTAACTTCTTTCTTGTTTATTTTGAGGTTAGATTTATCAAGTTTAGAGAGGGGAAGATTGAGGTCCCCCATTAGTATAGTTGTTTTGCCATCTATTTCTTCCTCTAATTCCTTTAACTTTTCCTCTAGGAATTTGGATCCTCTACTGCTTGGTGCATATATGTTTATTAATGATAATTGCTTCATTCTTGATGGTGACTTTTAGCAGGATATAGTTTCCTTCCTTATCTCTTTTAATTAGATCTATTTTTGCTTTTGCTTCATCTGAGATAAGGATTGCTACACCTGATTTTTTTTTTTATTTTAGCTGAAGCATAATATATTCTACTCTAGTCTTTCACTTTTACCCTGTGTGTATCCCCCTGTTTCAAATGTGTTTCTTGTAGACAGCATATTGTAGGATTATGGTTTTTAATCCATTCTGCTATCCACCTCTGTTTTATAGAAGAGTTCATCCCATTCACATTCATAGTTATGTTTACTATCTGTGTCTTTCCCTCCACCCTATTCCCTCTCCTGTTTATGCTTTTATTTTTCCCTTCTCCCTTCTCCTCCTTAAGAGTTTTCCTTTTGACCACTGCCCCCCTCAGTATTCCCTCCCTATGCTCCCCCCTCCCTATACCTACAATTCCCCCTTACTACTTCTTCCCTCCCTTCTATCCACCCCTCCTTGACCTGATAATTCTGGAATTTGGCTACAATACTTCTTGGAGTTTTCAATTTGGGATATCTTTCAGGAGGTGTACAGTGAATTCTTTGGATAACTATTTTACCCTTTGGTTCTAGGACCTCAGGACAGTTTTCATTGATAATTTCTTGGAGGATATTGTCCAGGATGTTTTTTTACATCATGGCTTTCTGGTAGAACAATAATTCTTAGATTATCTCTCCTGGATCTGTTCTCCAGGTCAGTTGTTTTTCCAATGAAATGTTTTACATTTTCTTCTAATTTTTCAATCTTTATGTTTTGTTTGAATGATTCTTGATGCATCATAGAGTCATTAGATTCAACTTAACTGATTCTAATTTTTAGTGAATTATTTTCCTCAGTTAGTTTTTGAAGCTCCTTTTCCATATTTTCATGTTGCATTTTAGGGGGGTATTTTCTCCAGTTAGATTTTGAACCTCCCATCCCAGTTCACAAATTTTACTTTTTAAGGATTTGTTTTCTTCAGTGAGATTTTTTTTTCCATTTTGGCCAATTTAATTTAAAAAGAATTGGTCAATTTATCTTTTATCTCTCTAATTTGGCTTTAAAAGTCTTTCTTGAGCTCTTTAAAGAATGCTTTTGGGGCTTGACACCAGTTCATATTTGCTTCTGTGGTCTCAGGTGTGGATATAGAATGGTTGGTGTCTCCTGAAAGTGATTCTTCTCATTCACAATAATAGGATTCAAACATCATTGGTCTTCCCTTTCCAAGTTGCTTCTGGCTATTGTGATTGCCTGTTTCCTGGCTTTTAAAGTGGATTTCTGCTTCTGTGGTACAGAGGGCTCTGACCCACACCTCTCAAGCTGGGAGCTTGGGACCTCGGTGTTGACTTTGTATGCTGTAGCCTCTGGGTGTCTAGACTGAGGCCAAGGCCAGTATTCTCAGTGTTTGCCCTGGGTTACTCTGAGGCTAACAGAGTAAAGTTGGGGGACAGGTGGTGTGGCAAACTTCAGGTTTGGGCCTCTGTGCCCCTGGGCTACAGCTTGGGCAGACTCAGCAGCTAGCAGCCTGCCACATTGGTGTCTGTAGATTTCCTTGATTGTGCTAAGGCACACCTGGACTCCTCGTGTTAGCCCTTCTGGGCTTCAGGATCTCCCCCTGGTCAGCTGAGATGGGGTTTGATGGGACTCCTCCCACCCTTCACTTCAGGCTCAACATAGCTTTAGTCATACCCTTCCTCTAGGACTCCCAAGTCTGCTGCTGCTTCTACTATTCCAGGACTTTACACTGGGACAATAATCTCTGGGTTTTCAGGGTCAAGGAAGGCAATTAGAGCAGCTAGGATTTACTCTGCCATCTTGGCTTCCTGAGGTTAAAGTAGGTGATTTTTAAACATCCAAGCTATGAGCTGATAGCCCCAGGAGAAGCTGCTATTTCTGCCAGGGGCCCTGAGCTTTCTGTTACCCAGCTCCGGCAGATCCTCCACCTTGGTGGGAGGTCTGTAAATTGCTCCTGCTGTGGGTAAATCTGTTGGCCACTGGTGGGGCTCACTCTCACTCTGCTTTGGTCTGGTCTCCAGTCTGCACTGGTGAAGCTCCTACATGCTTCGTACTCCCCCTGCCCAGTCCTACATGCACACTTTCCTGAATTGGGAATCTGCCACGTTCTGTCTCCCAATGGATTCTGTCACTCTAAAATTCATTCAGATTCACTTTTTAGAGGTTACTGATGGAATTCATGGTTCAGATAAGTTCCTGCTTTCACTCCACCATCTTGGCTCCACCCCCAGGAATCCAAAAGGTCTTTCTTGATTGTGGTTCTGACCAAAATTAGATCAAATGAGATTACATATACATATGTAAACATACATATGTGTACATATTATGCTTTGTAAACCTTTAAAGAGTTATTTAAATGTTACCTATTTTTATTGTCCCCCTGACTCCCAGGTATTAGCATGACTTTTTCCCTCTTGAAATTATTTTGCATTGCTTTGTAAATATCATGTACTTGCCTATACATACATACATACATACATACATACATACATACATATATATATATATATATATATATATATATATATATATATATATATATATATATATATGCTCCCAATAGAATGTAAACTTCTTGAGGGCAGAGATCATGTTTTTGCCTTTCTTTGTGTCCTCAGGGCCTGGAACTGATTAACCATATCACCAGCAACAAGCATAGCGCACATAATAGGTCTTTGATAAGTGTTTGAATTGAAAAGTGATTAATAAATCTATTTGATTGGTTTACCACAAACTTAACAAGACAATATTGATGTAGTTACTAAAAAAAAAGCAAAATTAATGTAATCATAAAAGTAGTAGAGTGTCCTAATCCCAAGAAGTAATAATCCCATAAGACTCACACTGAACAGGTACTTACATGTTTCTGTGAATCATCACAGAGTACAACATACTGAGGAAGTCTCATTCTGTACAACACCTATCTGGAACCTTCCATAAATCTTCACAGAGACACTACCTAATATGTTAATGATATTTTCCTCAATCTTATGATATTTGGTAGATAACAAAAAGGGACTTAGGCTGTCCATCTTCTGTACCTCACTCTTGTTACAAGATGTTATACTTTATTTTCCAATCCTATATTTCTCTGATGGTACCTTTCACAATACTTCTGCACAATTCTTCATTAGTGACATACTGCAGCCTAATCACACCCACCATGTTCCTCTCCATTACCCTTTGGTTGACCCTCAACTTTAATTCTTCAGAGATTGTGGCATTCCATGACTCACAGGTATCTGAACATCACATTTTACAAGGGACATTAACAAGTTAGAGTGCATCCCAAAGTGGACAATGAGGATGGTGAGTAATCTGAAAACTATCTCCTAGAAGGAACAATTGAAGGAACTAAAGATATGTGAACTATAAAAAAGAAGGTAAAGCTCAATACAAATAATCAGTATAACCATTACTATTATTGACATCATGGTTGTTTTCTTAACCTCAATCAATCAATAAGTATTTATTAAGTGTACAGATATAAATACAAAGAAGAAGCAATCCCTACTGCATCTCTCCCAGTTCCGAATAAGATATTCTACATACAACAGATATTATAATTCCTAAATGCTTATTGAACTAGAAGACATCAGATTCAGATCAATGTAATTACCAGTTTTGACTCTAAAGGATTAATAATGAAACTTCCCTCTTCATGACAGAAAAGTAGCAGATTCTGAGAGGCAGATGTTGGCAGATGTTGTCCTTGAAAGAGTTCCTTTCACAGAATCCCAGAATTAGAGAGTTGGGAGGGACCTCAACAGCCATCAAGTCCAATATATATACAAAAGTACCCAATATAAAATACCAGCTATGGGGCCATCCAGTCTCTTCTTAAAGAGCTCCAAGGAGGGAGAGCCTACTATCTCTTTAGGAAGTTATTCCACTTATGAACTTTAATAGATAGGTTTTTTTTTCCCCTTACCTGGAGTCTAAATGTGTTTCACTGAAACGTCTGCCTATTACTCCTCATTCTCCCCCTTTGGAGTCAAATGGACCAGGTTAAGTCTCTTTTTCCATGACAGCTCTTCAAATACTTGACAACAGTGACAGGGTTCCTCCAAGTCTTCCCTTATCAAGACTCTACATTCCCAGTTTTTTAAACCAATCTTCATTTCCCTTAGCTATATTTCCTTGTTAGAGGGAGAAAAATCTATCAGGGCAGTATATTGGGAGTAACATTGATGTTTTTTTTAAAACATAAATAAAATATTTTAAGTTAAAAAGTTTATAGAATGAAGCTTAACTGTATGCAACGCTCATCCTTCTAATCTCTAATGTATATTACCCTTAAAAACATGGTAACTTTTAGAGATATGAACCTGGCCAAGATCATCCTAGACATGGCAACCCTTCAGATTCTGCCAGTGCTACTGCTTGAAGGTATTATCGTAGATATTACCTTGGATAGCATCTAGAACTAGGAAGGATGTTAACAACCACACAGTACACATACACCATGAATGAGTTCATTCCATTTATCCAAAAAGATGTCCATACCAAATGGAAGAAAAAAATAAGCTCAAGCCTCACTTTGAGCCACCTCCAGGAATGTCATTAGAAGACAATATATTCCTCTTTCTCATTGTTCTTGAGTGTTCCCTCCATAATTGGATAGAGTTCTTGGCAAAGGTCTGTAAAGGTAAATGTCTCTGCAAAACCCAGTTTACAGAGAGAAAGGCAGACTTGTAGTAATTTGTTATGTCTCAACATAATTTCATGGCCTAGCCTTTACTGAGGACCATCCCCTTAGGCATCAATGCCATCCAACTAGATACTATAAATAGCAGGGATTCAGACACTTAGCAGGGCTCTGAAATAGTAACCCAGAAATCAAGTCTTCTGGCTTACTAGAAGATTCCTCAAAAGAAAATATTCACAGTGCTATATATTTATAAACTTTTACATATTTACAATGCCAGTTCTGAGGATCAGTTACACTTCATTTGTATACAATACCCACTTCATCTCACCTTCTAAATTATTGAAAATGTTTGAGAAAGAGCATGAACAGAAGAGTTGGTACTAGTTTAAGCCTCCCACTAACTAGTTTTATGACTTTGGGCAAATCACCTTAATACAATTCGGTGGTATCCTTATCTTTAAATTAAGGATCTCTTTTATAGAAGTTCTTTTCACAGTAGCCAAAATTTGGAAACTAAGAGGCTGCCCTCCTACTGGGGAAACTAAGCAAATTGTAGTGTACTACTGTGCCATAAGAAATGATGAAATGGACAATTTCAGGGAAAATGGGAAAACTTGAATGAACTGATTCAAAGTGAAGTGATAAAACTAGAAGAATAATTAATACAATGGGGGCAGCTAGGTGGTACAGTGAATAGAGCACCAGCCCTGGAGTCAGGAGGACCTGAGTTCAAATCTAGCCTCAGACACCTAACACTTACTAGCCATGTGACCTTGGGCAAGTCACTTAACCTCAACTGCCCTACCTTCCCTCCTCCAAAAAAAGAAAAGAAAAGAAAAGAATAATTAATACAATGATAACAAAATTAGAGGGAAAAAAAAACTTTGAAAGACTTTAGGACTCAGATATACACAATGATAATCCTACTTGTCTTCTGACAGAAAAGTGATGAACTAAAAATGCATTAAAATATACATCTTGGATGTGGCTAATGTGAGAATTTGTTTTTGCAGACTATGTAGATATGTACGGAGAATTTTTTGTTAAATTTGCTCAGTTGTGGGAAAGGGTAATGGGAGAAACAGCAATTTAAAAAATTTCTTTCTCATTCTCAATCTCCCTCTCTCTCTCTCTCTCTCTCTCTCTCTCTCTCTCTCTCTCTCTCTCACACACACACACACACACACACACACACACACACACACACACACACATACACACACACACGCACGCACACACACACACACACACACTGCTCCTACTCTCCACCCCTTTGGAGTCCAAGAATCTAACTCAGCAGTGTAAAATGTAGGAAATTGACTTGCTGACATGACCAACCATAGTAAGCAAAGTTCAATGACATTGCATCTGTGTATTTCCATATTGTTGAAATCCTTCCCAAGTGTGGTGCCCAAAACTGAACACAATTCTCCAGATGTGGTCAGATCCTGAGAGAGGACAATGGAACTATCTCCTCCCTCTCTCTGGAAGGGGTTTCTCTAACAAACAGTATCAGAATGATTGGAGTCAGGAGGGGAAGGGAAAGAAACAGTTTATTTCTCCTTTAAATCTGTGTTGGGACCACAACCTTTTCTCTAACTACTTGTTGGATTTCTAATATATAACAGGTAATAATCACAGCCTGGGATATTTTGCATGTCACTGCTCATGAGGAAGGAAAACTTGATGCTGGATTGGTGGAGGGAAGGTTTAGTGCTATGAATCATATAAGAGATAGAGTTGGGGTCAGAACTTCATGGGAGAGAGACATGTGGTTCTTGACTCTTGAGCAGAGATACATGGAAAGAAAGACTTTGAAAGCTACAGACATTTAAGGGAAGCTAGCTCCTCTACATGCCTCTAACTTCCACTTTTATCTCCCTAGGGACTTTGGAGAGAGAACTTCCTCTTGGGTGAGACTGGCCCTTCTTTCTTGAGGGTTTGAGCTGAAATTTTTACTAGCTCTCAGATAAAGGGTTCAGTCACTTTTGTGTATTTTCTGGTATGTTTTAATTTTTTGTAAAAGCAATCGGGGTTAACTTGCTCAAGGCTACACAGCTAGTTATTTATTTATGTGTGGGTGCTAATTTTCTGAGGCCAGAACCAATCCCTGGTCCTCCCAACTCCGGGACCGGCACTCTTACTCCCTGCGCCACCTAGTGGCCCCATGTTTTAATTTTTTAACTTTCCAATTCTGTTTGCTATTTGTTTAAATAAATGGGTTTACTCATTATTCACTATTTGTGATGGCCTTTTGTGTAACTAGCATTTGATGGGAAGACCTAAGAATTCCCACTGCAATAAACCTATCAAGAGTTCATCTAGGGGCGGCTAGGTGGCGCAGTGAATAGAGCGCCGGCCCTGGAATCAGAAGGACCTGAGTTCGGAGCCGGCTTCCGACACCTAATCTGCACAAACAAAAAAAAAAACCTAGCCGTGTAACCTTGGGCAAGTTACTTAACCCCAATTGCCCTAAAGGGGCGGCTAGGTGGCTCAGTGAGTAAGAGCTCTGGCCTCGGAGTTTGGATGACCTGAGATCAGATCCGGCCTCAGAAAATGAGCACCCAGGCATAAATCAAATGACTAGCCGTGTAACCTTGAGCAAGTTACTTAACCCCAATGGCTTTAAAAAAAAAAAAAAGAGTTCATCTAACCTCAACTTGAAAACTTCTAAGGAAGGAGAATCCATTACCTCTACAGGAAACTCATTCCACTTTTGGATAGCTCTAATTGTTAGGAGGCTTCTTCTGAGTTCTCCAAGCCCAAAGGAAATGGTTGAGACTTCTCTCTTGGATTTGGAAAGACCAAGGAATACAAGAATTGGAGATAGAAGGACCACAGAGATCATCTAATCCAGAGGTTCTTAACTTCAGGGATTAGATTTCAAGGTATCTGGGAATTTGAATGAGAAAAAAAAACTTATATCTTTATTTTCATTAACTTCTATCAGAAACTTAGCATTTCCTTCTATTATTAATGTAGGCAATAAACATTATTCTGAAAAATGTTTTGACTTCAAAATGCTGACAAAGGATTGAGTCCACAGCAGCAACAACCAAAAAAATATATATAATAATCTCTGCCAATTCCCTAATTTTATAATTGAAGTTTGAGAGGTCAGGAATTCATTAACTCTCAAAAACATATTCACATAAATTTGGACATCCATAGAAAAGTGGATTAGTGGGACCTGGGCTAAGAACCCCTGATCTAGTCCAATCCATATTTGGATAGGAAATACTTTGACAATCTCTCTAAAAAGCAGTCAATTCTTATATCAAACTGAAATTTGCCCCTCTACTTTCCAGGGCTTAAGCCAATTAGTCTAATCCCTGTTATGTAAAACAGCCAAACAAATACTTGAAAATAGGGTGATACAGTGCATTGGTATCAAACTCAAATAGAAAATGGGGACCAATAAACTATCATACATAAAGATCCCTGTAGATAACATGTTGATTTAGGAAGACACATAGTAATATTATCTGTGTACTATTACATTTTTAATTTGTTTTGTTAAACTGGTTCTGGTTGCACTGGAGTGCCACAGTAGGTCGGCCTTTGTTTGACACCTCTGGCCTGAGAGTCCCCTATAGTTCTAAATCTTATATTATTAAGATAGCATGATCCCTTCAGTTTCCTCTTTTTCAGGATTAAAAAAACCCTGCAATTCCTTTAACTAGTTCTATTATGACACAGGTTCTAGTCTCCTCCTCATCCTGATTGCCCTACTCTGAACATGCTCCAATTCCTCAAAGTCCTTCCCAAAATATAGCACACAGACCTGAAAACAATGGTGTTGTTCATTCAGATACGATCTGACAATGACAAAAGACAGCAGGACCTTGCTCATTCTGAACAATGGGCCTCTCCTAAATTAACCTAAGATCTCATTAGTTTACATGGGTGCAATGCTTTATCCAGGAAAAGACCAATGAAGAGTAGGGGAAAATTGAGGCAATAGCTAAGGTGGAGACCTCCCTGAGCCAAGATTTCCCAACTGGATCCAAAGAGAAGTTAGGAAGCTACCCTCCAGTCCAGGGGTTCTTCACTTTTCTTTGTGTCATGGACCCCTTTGGCAATATGGGAAAGCCTATGGACCCCTTCTAGAATTATGTGTTGAAATGCATAAGTTAAATACATAGAATTAAAGGAGCACTACATTAAAATACATTTTTTAAGATCATATATTGCAGGTTAAGAATCCCTGCTCTAATAGGACAAGCTTGGAGTCCAATAGAAAGACTTATTCTTAAAAAAAAAAGTCAATGAGACATTTCATTGGCAACCAGTGATGGAACTGGAAGGTGAGAAATCCATAGTTACTGGATTTCTTGGGTACCTGCATATGGAAATTATTTAGTGATACAGGTGGGTATCTCATTTTACATGAGAGCCATGAGATTTGGTAGGAGAGAGTAGAGAAAAACACTGGACTGAGACTAGAGTCCCTTCTAGCTCTAAAATTTTCTGACTGTGCAACTAGTAAAGGGCCCTAACTGGGTCAGTTGTGTTCTGTTGATTAAAACCAGAACTAATTCTAGACTGAGAGTCTAGAGTCCTTTCCAGCTCAAAAATTCTTTTACTATAAAACTAGATAAAGGATCCAAATTGGGTCAATGGTGGTCTATTGGTTAATTCCAAAGCTATCTATTGCTGAAGGAAGGGGAGGGAGTTGTAGGCAGCAGCAATCTCTCCCCTACTACATAAATACTTCCTATTCTCAGCTGTTATAAGATTTCTGGAAAATCAAAAGTTATGTCTTTACCTGGGAAAGACTAACACTCCTTTAGCTAGAACATAGCTTAGGTCCCTTTATTTCTGAAAAGTTGTCTTTTAAAAAAATTATCATTGCAATCAAATTGCTCTTTAAGCATACCTGGGGAATTTGGTATTCTAGGTACAAAAAGGGGGCATTTGTGGACCCCAATACCCTCCTCCCCTTGACATTATATACAAAGTCAAGTTTTCCTCCATGAAACCTTGCCTACCTGACCACCATCACCACCACTACCCTTCTCAAAAGTGGTCTCTCCCCATACTCAAAGTTCTCACCCCATTTTGCCTTGACTCCTTGTCCAGATTTCTGTCTACCTGTTGGAGTTCCACCCTTCCTCTTTGGAAAGATTCTGTATCAAAAGTGATTAATAAAATTCACTGAATTGGAGTGATATTTTTTCACACATTCACTGACAGGTTTGCTTAAATTCAAGTAGATTTACCACAGTGAGAATTTTGTCCCAGTTCTCAGTATTTGGCTGGGAAAATGTGCAAACAGCATAAAAAACTCAAGGCTACGGAATCTTTGGTGGCAAAGAAGATCAAAACATACAACCAGAAGAACACAACAAAGTCAAAGCTCCTACATTTAAAGCCTCCAAGAAAAATATGAATTGGTCCATAGGCCATGGAGAAGATCAAAAAAGGATTTTGAAAATTAAGTAAGAGAAGTAGAGGAAAAATTGGAAGAGAAATGAGAGTGATGCAAGGAAATCATGAAAAATGAGCCAAAACCTTGCTAAAGGAGACTAAAAAAAATACTGAAGAAAGTGATATCTTAAAAAATAGACTAACCCAAATGGCAAAAGAGGTCCAAAAAAGCCAATGAGGAGAATTCCTTGAAAAGCAGAATTGACCAAATGGAAAAAGGAGTCCAAAAGCTCACTGAAGAAAATAATTACTTAGAAATTAGAATGGAGTAAATGGAAAATAATGACACTATGAGAAACCAAGAAATTATAAAACAGAACTAAAAGAATGAAAAAAATAGAAGACAATGGAAAGTATCTAATTGGAAAAACCACTGGCCTGGAAAATAGATCCAGAAGAGATAATTCAAAAATTATTGGACTACCTGAAAGCCATGATAAAAAAAAAGAGCCTAGACATCATCTTTCAAGGAATTCTCAAGGAAAACTGCCCTGATATTCTAGAACCAGAAGGTAAAATAGAAATTGAAAGAATCCACTATCACCTCTTGAAAGAGATCTCAAAAGGAAAACTCCTAGGAATATTGTGGTCAAATTCCAGAGTTCCCAGATCAAAAAGAAAATATTACAAGCAGCCAAAAAGAAACAATTCAAGTATTATGGAATCACAATCTAGCAGCTTCTACATTAAGGGATCAGAGGGCTTAGAATATGATATTCTAGAGGTCAAAGGAGCTAGGATTAAAACCAAGAATCACCTACTTATCAGATTTGGCTTAAGGAGGGAATAACATACAAACTCAATTGGGTATCTTAACCTACAGGAAAGTAAAGGGGAAGGAGATGGAGGGGGTGATGATAGAAGGGAAGCCAGATTGGGGGAAGGGATAGCCAGAAGCAAACACTTTTGAAAAGGGACAGGGTCAAAAGAGAAAATAGAATAAGCAGGGGAGGGGGGGAGGGGCCGCTGGATAGGATGGAGGGAAATATAGTCTTTCACAACATGAATATTATGGAAGTGTTTTGCATAACTATGGATGTATAACCTATATTGAATTTCTTGCCTTCTCAATGAGGGTGGGTGGGGAGGGAAGAAGGGAGAGAATTTGTAACTCAAAGTTTTAAAAACAAATGTTGAAGATTGTTTTTACATGCAATTGGGAAATAAGATACAGGCAATGGAGTAGAGAAATCTATCTTGCTCTACAAGAAAATGTGAGGGAAGGGGATAAGAGGAAGGGGGCTGATAGAAGGGAGGGCAGACTGGAGGAAGGGGTAATCAGAATGCACACCTTCTTGGGATGGGGGAGAGGGGAGATGGGGAGAAAATTTGGAACTCAAAATCTTGTGGAAATGAATGTGGAAAACTAAAAATAAATAAATATTAAAAAAAAGAATCAGGAAGATCTGAGTTCAAGTGCTATCTCTAATACACTCTCAGTGTCCACTGAACAGGTGCTAATCTACATTGATAGATAGAGTACCTTACCAGAGATCCCTATATCTATGAAATCACAGGTATGTACAGGAGCAAAAGCATCAAATAACTCAATAACAAGGAACAAGCATGCCTTGAGGAGCAAAGAAAATTGAAATCACCCCAAGGTAAACTGGAAAGCTCCTTGGTTTACTAAAATTCTGGTGCTGTTCAGAGGAAACTGTCTTTTTGTGATCCATTTTAGGGTTTTCCTGGCAGAGATTCTGGAGTGGTTTGCCATTTCCTTCTCTAGCTCATTTTACAGAGGAGAAAACTAGGCAAATAGGGTTAAGTGACTTGTCCACGGTCACATAGCTAGTAAGTGTCTGAGGTTGGATTTAAAGATGAGTCTTCCTGATTCTAATCCCAGTGCTCTATCCACCTGCCCAAAATTCTGATGACACCAGATTAAATATCTTGCCGGAGTTTTTTTTTTTTTTCAGGGTCTCTCCTTCCTAACCTAGATCCCAGATAGAGGGTGATTTAGGGGCTTCTTCTCTGCTCCTCCCTAATGCACCTAGCTTTAGTGTTTGGTACCACCCCTTTCTGAGTGCAATGGGTCCTTTATATAACCCTTGTCAAACCTCAACCAATAGGGAATCATCAACCCCACCAGGCTAGACCTTGGGCTCCATCCCCATGGGTGTTTTCACAGGAACACTAGCTAAACTATTTAACTATTTTGCGTCTTTCTGAACTTTGGGGAACAAAAGAGGGTATAGGATATGAATGAGTAATATAAATATTTTGCAATCATCTCAAAAGTACCCAGGAAGTTAAAAAAGAATAGAATTCATTATTTTTTGCATTGAAATAATGTCATTGCGCTATAATAAAATCAAATATAATGAAAATAGTGAACATTTACACAGTGCTTTAAGGTTAGCAAATGGCTTTGCTTATGTTATTTCATTCGATTTTCACAACTCCACAAGGAAGGTGATATTTTCCCTATAAAGTACCTTAACAGTTTAGAAAGCACTTTGTATGATGTCTAATATAGTCCTCACAATGATCCTCTGCAGCAGGCAGTACAAGTATTATTCCCATTTTATAGACTGGGCAAGTGTAAGTCAAAGAGTTTTTGGTTGTTACTTTTTGGAAGAATGGGGCTCAAATCCTACCTCAAACATTAAACAGCTGTGTGACCCAGAACAAATCACGTCCTCTACCCTCAGTTTCCCAAGGTCAGGTCACATCATATCTCTGGGCCTTAATTTCTTCTTCTATAAAAAAGGGAGGTTGAGCTGGATGACCTCTAAGGTCTCCTCCCAACTCTAGATTCTTTGAGCATATGACATCCCCAAAGTTCAGTAAGTGACAGAAGCAGACCTCTACAGACTCCCAAGCCAAATGCTTTGTACATTCTCTCCTGGGATCCCTAAGCAAAATATTTCCATCATCCCTATAGCAAGGATTGAACATCTAGGACTGCCATGAAGCCAGCTTTGTTTCTAAAGTTTTCTCTTTATGCTAGACCTGGGAGAAAGAAAGACTGAGGGAAAGAAGAGACAGAACAGAGGAGAGGGGGGAAAGCAGGGAAGAACAAGGGAATTGTGGGAAGACAAAGTAGCAACAGTCCTCAAGGAGGAGGAAGGAAATAAAACCAAATCTTTAATTAAAAATACAGTGGTTTTCACCAGAGAGGTATGTTCAGGAAGCAGAAAAGGGTGAGATAAATTTTTAAGGGAAAAAAACCCACTTTCCCCAGCTTCTTGGTTTCATTAATAATGAAATGAAATCTCATGAGGAGGAATGATGCTTCTGTCTCTCTCACAGTTCAAGGGCTCTCCTGGGCTTCACATATCTTCTCTCAAAGGCATAAGAGGTCCCTGAAAATTTTTGTCCTGTTGTACTCTGTGAACTGGTTGGGATAGAACTATCTGTGCCTAAGCCTGTCAGTTTCCTAGGATTTGAGACTAAAAGGAACTTTGGAGAGTCTCTAGAATAAGAGCTCTTAACCTTGACATTGTTTTGTTGTTGTTGATAAGCTGTATTTTAATATAATTGGTTTTCTTTGTAATTCTATGTATTTTATTTTATGCATTTAAAATATTATTCTTAAATTTTATTTTATCTTAGTATTTTTATTTTATGCATTTAAAATATTATTCTTAAAGGGATCACAGGCTTTACCATACTTGGATACATGGCACACACAAAAAAATTAAGAATCCCTGTTCTAGTCTATCCCCACTTAATTTAAGTTGTAAAGAAGCTGAGGCCAAACAGGATGAATTGATTAATCCAAGGGTATACAAGCAACATGTTCAAACACAAGCCTTTTGTCACTAAATCCAGTGCTCTTGTATGAACCATAACTAGGAATTTTTTCACCTTGGGCAAGCAATGCAAACCATGTCCAGGTAAATGGCACCCTCACTTTGGAAAGGAAGTGGTGGGGGTGGGATTAAAGACCCAGGACACTGGAGATACCACAAGACCATGGCTACAGAGGTTCCCACCACACTCCCTGGGGAATACATACCATCTGGTAGCTTCCTATTTTTGCTAATTATTCCAGTGAATTAAGCACCAAGGTAAGTTTTTCTTCACACTTAGTGTCCAAGAAGTTCAATTACATAGGAGAAAGGTAGGAAAGTTATCCTTTAGGAGTACAGATGTAGAGCTGGGAAGGACTTTAGAAATCAACTCACTGACTAGTCTCATTTTACAAATGAAGGAACTGAAGCCCAGAAAGGATCAATGACTTGCCCAAAGTCACATAGTTAAAGAAGTAGCTGAGGGGCGGCTAGGTGGCACAGTGAAGAGAGCACCAGCCCTGGAGTCAGGAGGACCTGAGTTCAAATCAAGCCTCAGACACTTAACACAAAAACTAGCCTTGTGACCTTGGGCTAGTCACTTAACCCCAACTGTCCTCCAAAAAGGAAAAAAAATAAAGAAGAAGAAGAAGTACCTGAGTCACTATTGAACTGAGAATCAAAGGCCTGGGCCTGCCTCCCTTTGGGGAGTAACTGCTAACATCAGAGAATGGAAGAGCTCCGAGGGTCAAAGCTTCCCACCGCTAGGCCAGAGCCCAGATCCTTCCAGTCCTGCCTTTTCCATCCGTTCAAAGGGATAGCTGAAGCCTACCAGCTCCCACTAGCAGGACACTAGCCCTAGCCACAGGAGATCACCACGTGGTCACAACCACCTCAGTCACTGCAGCTGTAGCCTTTATCCTTTGGGCAAAACAAGTGTTTTCAAAGCCCCCTCCATTTATCAGTCTTGGACCAAAACCCTAGAGTTTCTGCCTTATTATAACACTAGCTCATGACCCTGTAGTGTCTAGCATCTTCAAACTGTGGCATGAAAATATAAACAGACATAGTCGAAAGTACTGGACTCAGAGTCAGAAGATACGGGTCATAGTCCAGAGCTTACCTCTTACAGGCTGTGTGGCCTTGACTAAATTATTCACCTCCAATTCAATCAATCAATTCACAAACATTTATAAAGCAGCTGTCAAATGACAAACATTGGGCTTTTAGACCCTGGGGAAGCAGTATACAACTGAGACAGCCCCTGCCTTCAGATAAAGGGAATATAACACATATAAGAGAGGGTGTTAGACCAGAACAAGTGTTCTCAGTCAGTTTGGTTGGTTTGTTTTCAGGGGATCCATAAGGTCAAAACTTAATTTCTAATATTGTAAATATCAATAGTTCTAACTCATAAATATGGGTTGTGTCTCTAGCTTTCTTCAAGTCCCAGGTAGAATCTCACCTTCTCCAAGTTCTTCCTGATCCCTCTCAATACTAGTGCTTTCCTTCTGTTGCTTATATCCAATTTATCCTGTATATCTTATCTTGCATGTGCATAGTTGTTTGCATCCTGTACTGTCTCCCCCACTAAACCATAAGCTCCTTGAGAACAGGAACTCCTTTTTAACTTTCTTGGATCCTCAGCACCTTAGCACAGAGTAGGTGTTTAATAAATGTTTACTGACAGAAACCAAGAAAAGCTCTTTATGATCTTCAATAATATTTAAAGGGGTAACCAAAAAGGGTGAGAACCACCAGACAAGAGGCTGTTAGCCTTCTTTGTGTTATGGACTCCTTGGGGTGTATGGGGTGCTCAGAGAGGACTAGCACCTCTGGTGTGAGGGCTGCTGAACCCTTTACAGGGCAGCTCATTCACCTTTGGTGTCTACCCGGCAACTCAGCTCTCACTCCTGGCTGTCTCAGTAGATGGATTGAACCAGGTTGAAGGCAACCCACAGGCCTCAAACCTGTCAGTGAGTTAGGGGGGGTGTTTACCCCAGCATGTGAAGACTTTCCCTGGTAGGATGAGTGGTAATTTTTCCAACTACCATGAAGGCGGCTGAAGCAGGCACAATAGAGCACTTGGAGCTTGGTCAGAAATGAAGATGCCAAGGTCATCCACTGCATCCCAGGCCATTGCCAGTTGTCTTGACTTTTTTGTTCTGCCTCTGAACTTCAATGACCCTGGAAGAGAGAGTAAGGTGAGGACTCTGAGCACTCTGCCTCACTTAGAACCAATTTCATTTTTTTTTCAGGTTACAAAGGCAGATTATACTAGATGGAATGAAAAATGGTTAAGAGGAAATAAAACCAAACAATAAAAAGAAAAAGATCAAACAGTTTGCTACAATCAGGATTCAAATTCAATTCTTTCTAGTTCTTTGTCTGGATGTAGACATTTCTCTCCATATGAGTCTTTTGGGATTGACTTATATCACTGCATTGCTGAGAAGACTCCAGTCTGTCATAGTTGGTCATCACACATATGTTGTGTCTGTGATTGTAAGCAAATATCTCCTGGTTCTACTCTTCTCACTCAGTATCAGTTCGTATAAGCCTCTCCAGGTAAATATGAAGTCCATCTGCTCCTCGTTTCTTATAGCACAATAGTATTCCATAACATGCATATACCACATCTTGTTTAGCCATTCCCCAATTGATGGGCACCCCCTTAATTTCCAATCCTTTGCAACCACAAAAAGAGCTGCTATAAATATTTTTGTACATATCGGTCTTCCTCCCACTTCTATGATCTCTTTGGGATATAACCCTAGGAATGGTATTGCTGAGTCAAAGGGTATGAAATTATATATATATAAAATTCTATTCTAATATATATTTTCCCTTTGGGAATAATTCCAGATTGCTCTCCAGAACGGCTGGATCAGTTCACAACTCCACCAGCAATGCATTAATGTTTCAATTTGCCCACATCCTCTTCAGCTTTGTCATTTTCCTGTTTTGTCATATTAGCCAATCTGACTGGTGAGATGTGGTACCTCAGAGTTGTTTTGATTTGCATTTCTCTAATCAATAGTGATTTAGAGCATTTCTTCATATTCTTATAGATATCTTTAATTTCTTTCTCTAAAACTGCCTGTTCATAGCCTTTGAACATTTATCAATTGGGGAATGACTTGTATTCTTATAGATTTGACTCAATTCTCTGTATATTTTAGAAATGAGTTCTTTATCAGAGACATAGGAAGTAAAAATTCTTTCCCAATTTCCCACCTCCCTATTAATCTTGGTTACATTGGCTTTGTACAGAAGCTTTTTAATTTAATGTAATCAAAATTATCCATTTTTCATTTTATAATGTTCTCTAATTCTTGTTTGGTCATAAAGTCTTTCCCTCTCCACAAATCTGACAGGGAAACTACTCCTTGCTTCCTGAGATTGCTTTACAGTATCATCCTTTATGCCTAGATCATGCACCCATTTAGACTTGATTTGGGTATATGGTGTTAGATAATGGTCTATGCCCAGTTTTTGACATACTATATTCTAGTTTTCCCAGCAATTTTTGTCAAATAGTGCATTCTTATCCCAAAAATTGGGGTCTTTGGGTTTATCAAACATCTATTCCATTGATCTACTAATTGATTCCTCAGCCAGTACCAAGTAATTTTGATGACTGCTGCTTTATAATACAGATTAAAATCTGGTATAGCTAGTCCACCTTCCCCAGCATTTCTTTTCATTAATTCCTTGATATTCTGAACCATTTGCTCTTCCAAATAAATTTTGTTACTATTTTTTCTAGCTCTATAAAGTAGTTTTTTGGTAAATTGATTGGTATGGCACTAAATATATAATTTAGTTTGGGTAAAATTGTCATTTTTATTATGTTAGCTCAACCCAGCCACGAGCAATTGATATTTTTCCAATTAGTTGGATCTGACGTTATTTGTATGAGAAGTGTTTTGTAGTTATGATCATATAGGTTCTGGTTTTGTTTTGGCAGGTAGGTTTCCAAATATTTTATAATGTCTACAGTGACTTTAAATGGGATTTCTCTATCTATCTCTTGCTGTTGAATTTCATTAGAGATATACAGGAATGCTGAGGATTTATGTGTTTTTATTTTATATCCTCCAACTTTGCCAAATGTATTTATTGTCTCAAGTCATTTTTTACTTGATTCTCTAGGTTCTCTAAGTATATCATCATATCATCTGCAAAAAGTGATAGCTTGGTGTCTTCTTTGCCTAATTTGATTCCTTTGATTTCTTTTTCTTCTCTAATTGCTACTACTAACATTTCTAGTACCAGACTGAATAAGAGGGGTGATAGTGGATGCCATTATTTCACTCCTAATCTTATTGGAAATGCTTCTAGCTTATCCCCATTGCATATAATACTTGCTGATGGTTTTTAATAGATGCTACCTATTATTTTAAGTAAGGCCCCTTATTCCTATACTTTCTAGTGTTTTTAATAGGAATGGATTTTGTATTTTGTCAAAAGCCTTTTCTGCATCTACTGAGATAATCATGTGGTTTCTGCTAGTTTGATTGTTGATATGATCAATTATACTGATAGTTTTCCTAATATTAAACCATCCTTGCATTCCTGGAATAAATCCTACCTGATCAAAGTGTATTATTCTTGTGATAAGTTGTTGGAGTCTTTTGGCTAATATTATATTTAAATTTTTGCATCTATATTCATGAGGGAAATTGTCTATAATTTTCTTTCTCTGTTTTATCTCTTCCTGATTTAAGAATCAGTACCATATTTGTGTCATAGAAATAATTTGGTAGGACTCCTTCTTCACTAATTTTCCCAAATAGTTTGTAGAGTATTGGAATCAATTGTTCTTTAAATGTTTGATAGAATTCACTAGTAAATCCATCTGGCCCTGGAGATTTTTTTCTAGGTATATCACTGATGGCTTGTTTCATTTCTTTTTCTGAGATGGGTTATTTAAGTGATTTACTTCTTCAGTTAAACTGGGCAACTTGTATTTTGGTAAATAGTCCTCCATTTCACTAAGACTGTCAAATTTACATGCATACAATTGAGAAAAGTAATTCCTAATTATTGTTTTGATTTCCTCTTAATTGGAGGTAGATTCACCCTTTTCATTTTTGATACTCATAATTTGGTTTTTTGATACTCATAATTTGGTTTTCTTCTTTCTTTTTTTATCATATTGACTAAGGGTCTATCAATTTTACTGGTTGTTTTTTTCTTCATAAAACCAGATCTTAGTTTCATTTATTAATTCAATAGTTTTCTTAATTTCAATTTTATTAATCTCTCCTTTGCTTTTCAATATTTCTAATTTAGTATTTAATTGGGGATTTTCAATTTGTTTTTTTTTTCTAGCTTTTTCAATTGCATGTCCAATTCATTGACCTCCCTTTTCTCTAATTTATTCATGTATTCGCTCAGGGATAGAAAACTTCCCTTAAGAACTGCCTTTAATGCATCCCACAAACTTTGGTATTTTGTCTCATTATTATCATTCTCTTGAATGAAATTATTGATTGTTTCTATAATTTCTTATTTGAACCATTCATTCTTTAGGATTAAATTGTTTTATTTCCAATTAGTTTTTATTCTATCTATTTTATTCTATCTTTGCATGGCCCTTTATTGCATATGATTTTTATTGCATCAGAATGATGCATTTAATATTTCTGCCTTTCTGCACTGAATTATGAGGTTTTTATGCCCTAGTACATGGTCTATTTTTGAGTATGTACCATGAACCACTGAGAAGAAAGTATATTCCTTTTTATCCCCATTCAGTTTTCTCCAGAGATCTATTATATCTAGTCTTTCTAAAATTCTATTTGCCTCCTTAACTTCTTTCTTGTTTATTTTGAGGTTAGATTTATCAAGTTCAGAGAGGGGGAGATTAAGTTCCCCCACTAGTATAGTTTTGCTATCTATTTCTTCCTCCAATTGCTTTAACTTTTCCTCTAGGAATCTGGATGCTATACCACTTGGTGCATATATGTTAAGTAATAATATTGCTTCATTCTCGATGGTGCCTTTTAGCAGGATATCGTTTCCTTCCTTATCTCTTTTAATTAGATCTATTTTTGTTTTGCTTTATCTGAGATAAGGATTGCTACCCCTGCTTTTTTTACTTTAGCTGAGGCATGATATATTCTACTCAGCCTTTTACCTTTACCCTGTGGGTATCCCTTTGTTTCAAATGTGTTTCTTGTAGACAGCATATTGTAGGATTATGGTTTTTAATCCATTCTGCTATCCACCTCTATTTTATGGGAGACTTCATCCCATTCACACTCACAGTAATGATGACTATCTGTCTTTTCCCCTCCATCCTATTCCCTCCCCTGCTTATGTTTTTGTTTCTTACTTCTCCCTTCCCCTCCTAAGGGTTTCCCTTTTGACCACCACCTACCTCAGTGTTCCCATCCAGTGACCCTCCTTCTTTACCTACCCTCTCCCCTTCTATTTCCCTTCCCTCTAATCCCCCCTTACCCTCCTACTGCCTATAGGACACAATAGATTTATATACTTATCAGAGTATGTTATTCCCCCTTTGACCCCAAACCAATGAGAGTAAATTTCATACAGTGCTCCTCTCCCTCCCTCTTTTTCCTCTATTTAATGGATTTTTGTGTCTTTTCACTTTAGGATCTTAAACTTGGGGGAGGGGGGCAGAGTCAAGATGGCGGAGTAGAAACAGCTCTTCTGTGCAGCTCCAGCTCCCACAATCTCCAAATACATGTAAAAGGGGACTCTAAACAACCTCTGGAGCTCCAGAACCCACAAAATTACACAGAGAAGCTAACCTCCGGCTGAGGACAGCCCAGGAGTTGCCCTGATGTTTTAGAACCAGAGGGTAAAATAGAGGTTGAAAGAATTCACCTATCACCTCCTGAAAAATATCCCAAAAAGAAAATTCCTAGGAATAGTATAGCCAGGTTCCAGAATTTCCAGATCAAGGAGGGAATATTACAAGCAGCCATGAAGAAACAATTTGAATACTGTGGAAATGCAATCAGGATAGCACAGGATCTGGCAGCTTCTACACTGAGGGATCGAAGGGCTTGGAATATGATATTCCACATGGCAAAGGAGCTGGGATTAAAACCAAGAATCACCTACCTAGCAAAACTGAATATTTTGTTTCAGGGGAAAATATGGTCATTCAGTGGTATAGAGGACTTTCAAGCATTCTTGATGAAAAAACCAGAATTGAATAGAAAATTTGACATTCAGATACAAGAAGCAAGAGATGCTTGAGAAGGTAAACAGGGAAAAGAAATCATAATGAACTTATCAAAGTTGAACTATATCCATTCCTACATGAAAAACAATAACTGTAACTGATGAAACTTTTCTCAGTATGAAAGTAGTTGAAGAAAAGTACATGTGAATGTGTGTATATATGTTTACAGGTATACATAGATAGAGGACACAGGTCAAACTTAATAGGAAGGGATGATACAGGAGGTGAGGGGTATAACAAGAGGAGATGGGGAGAGACAGTATGGGGTGGATTATCTCACATAGAAGACGCAAGGGAAAATGGTTACAAGGGAGGGGAAGAACAGGAAGGCAAGAAGGCAAAACCTTATTCTCTTTGAATTTGTATCAGGGAGAGAATGACATACATACTAAATAAGATATCTCACCCTACAGGAGAGTAGGGGGGAAGGGGATGAGAGGGTGCTGATAGAAAGGAGGGCAGGAGGGGAGGGAAGTTGGAAGCACCCACTTATGAAAAGGGACAGGATCAAAGTAGGAATAGACCAAGTGGGAGGTGGGATAGGAGGGAGGGAAATATAGTCAGTCTTTTACAATATATCTACTATGGTAATGTTTTGCATAGCTACACATGCACAACATATACTGAACTGCTTATCTTCCCAGTAAGGGTGGGTGACAAGGAAGGAAGGGAATGAATTTAGAATTCAAAGTTTTAAAATCAAATGCGTGAAAATGTATAAATACTATTAATAGTATTAATACTATTTTGCATATAATTAGGAAATAAGATATACAGGCATTGGGGCATGGAAATTCACCTTGCCCTACTGGGAGAGTCAAGGGAGGTATGGGAAAAGATATGAGAGAGAGCAGATTTGATGAGGGAATATCCTGTGGGACTGCTATTCTGGGGTGGAGTACAGGGAAAAAATGGGGGAAAAAAGTTGTAACTCAAAATCTGGCAGAAATGAATGATGTAAACCACAATTTAATAAAGCATTTGGGGAAAAAAAAGAATCTTAAACTTAACTGATTATGTTGATCCCTCTTTGAATTAGAACCAGTGAGAATAATGTTCAAATAGTTCTCCTCTCCTTCTTTCCTTCCCCTCTACTATAGTGTGTTTTTATGCCTCTTTGAATGGCATAATTTACCTTTTTCTGTCTCATCCTTTCCTTTTATCCCATTACAGTCCCTTTGACCCCTTTAATAAGGTTTTTTTTTTAATCTTCAGATTAGTTCATTCATACCACACCCTCTATCTATGACTAACCCTTTTAAAGGTCATGATAATCAAAATTTCAATATTGACAGTTATCAGCTTCTCATACAGGGATGTGAACATTTTGCTCTTGTTGCATCCCAAGTTATGTGCATGAGTGTGCATGTGTGCATATATGTATGTTTGAGTGTGTGTTTTCCTTTTATCTTTTTATGTCTTTCTTGGGTCTTGTAATTGGAGATCAGATTTTCCATTGAGCTCTGGCTTTTTCATCAGGAAAGTCTGGAAGTCATTTATTTCTTTAAACGACCATCTTCTTGCCTGAAAGATTATGCTCAGTTTTGCCAGGTAGTTAATCCTTGGTTGCAGTCCTAGCTCTTTTGCACTATGAAATATCAAATTCCAATCCCTCCAATCTTTTGATGTAGAAGCTTCTCAGTCCTGTGTGATCCTGACTGTAGTTCCACAATATTTGAATTGTTTCTTTTTGGATGCTTGCAGTATTTTTTCCTTAATCTTGTAATTCTGGAATTTGGCTACTATATTTCTTGGAGTTTTCAATTTGGTATCTCTTTCAGGAGGAGTCTAAGGAATTCTTTTGATAACCATTTTATCTTCTGATTCCAGGATTTCAGGACAGTTTTCATTGACAATCTCTTGAAGGATGTTGTCCAGGCTGTTTTTTTCGTCATGGCTTTCCGGTAGACCAATAATTCTTAAGTTATCTCTCCTGGATCTGTTCTCTAGGTCAGTTGTTTTTCCAGTGAGATATTTTACACTTTCTTCCAATTTTTCAATCTTCATGTTTTGTTTGATTGACTCTTGGTGCATCATAGAGTTCTGAGTTTCAATTTGACTGATTCTAATTTTTAGCAAATGATAGTCTTCAGTTAGTTTTTGAAGGTCCCTTTTAGGAAGGTATTTTCTCCAATTACTTCACTCATTTTACTTTTTAAGGATTTGTTTTCTTCAGTGAAACTTTTTTTCCAATTTGGTCACTGTAGATTTAAAATTGCCTTCTGCCTCCCTAATTTGGTCTTTAAAATCTTTCTTAAGCTCCTCTAAGAATGCTTTTTGGGCTTAAGACCAGTTCATATTTCCTTCTGTGGTCTCAGGTGTGAGTATAAAGTCCAAGTTGTCCTCTATATTTGGTTGTTCTTGATTTACATAAGCTCTGATTGATTTTCTTGCCTTCCCCTTCTCCTTCTCAGCTTCCTTCCTTTCCATTGTAATTTCCTATTTCCTAATTTCTCAGGCTGGAAGCTAAGGGCCTGGTTGTTGACTTTGAATGCTGTAGCCACTGGATGTCTAGTTTGAGGCCAAGGCAGGAGTCTTAGTGCTCCCCCTGAGGAATGCTGAGGAGCACAGAGTAATCTATGGAGGAGGGATGGTCTGGCCACTTCAGATTTCTGCCTCTATATGCCTGGTCTATGGCTCAGGCAGGCTTTTGCTGGTCAGATGAGGTGGGGCTTGTTGGGACCCCTCCCCCTCTTCTTTTCAGACTCCTTGCTGCCTTAATTACGCCTCTTCCCAATGACTCCCAAGCCAGAGGCTATTTCCACTATCTCAGGATTTCACTCCCATCCCCTGATGAGATGATGGTGAGATGGCTGCAAATTGCCCTTGGGATTGGTGAGTCTGTTGGCTAGGGCTCCTTTTCTCTTTGCTGTAGTCCACCCTCTAATCCGAGCTGCTGCAGCCCCCAAGTGCTCCACGCTCCCCTTGTCCGGACCCACGTGGGAACTTTCCTGAGCTGGATTCTGCCACATTCCATATCCCAGTGGATTCTGTCCCTCCAAAATTCATTCAGATTCACTTTTTAAGGTTTAGTGATGGGATTCATGGAGGAGCTTAGAGAAGTTACTGCTTCTTTTCCACCATCTTGGCTCCACCCTGCTAGAACCAATTTACAAGTCATCACCCATGATGTTATTTGTCCTCTTCAAAAACTACAGCAACAGATGCCTCATCAGAATCCTTGTTTGTTATTTGCATTCAGAATTGAATGAAATGCTAAATTTCAGTTAGAGGTTAATAAAAATAATATTTTTTCCCTTTTCAAGTTCATGAACCCCCTGAAATCCATCTACAATCCACTTGCACTCCTAGTTAAGAAACACTGCTGTAAGCAGTCACAGGGATGGTGAGCACAGCCATAGGCCAGTAAATTTTCCCATTTGTATTCCCAGGACTTTGCATAGTGGCTGGCACAAAGTGAGTTTTTAATAAATGCTTGTTGACTTAACTTGACACCCTTTCCAGTAGCAATGGTAATAACTGATCTTATTATTGTTCTGAGGACAAGAGCAAGAGATGGAAGAAGGCAGAGAAATATATCGAATAACAAGGCAAATGATAAGATGCCCATAATAGGTAAGTCCTTGTGTCCAAGTAGATGACTGGATGGGATATTAAGCATGGCCTGGGACCTACTAGTTATTAATAGTTGAGGTGAATTTATACCCAACTCACTCACCAATCAAGACAGATCAGACCCAGGGACAAATCTCAAAGTTAAATATATTGATTCTTCTATTGTGTGGAGCTATAGGTTCTGCATGCCTCAGTTTCCTTATATGTAAAGTTGGGAAAATAATCTCTTTACTTCCTACCTTATAGGGTTATTATGAGGCTCAAATGAATTAATGTGCCTAAAGTACTCTGAAACTGCCAAGTACTATATAAAAGTCATCTGTTATGGAGATCACCCAAAACACCTTGGTCAAAGTTCCAATGATCATTTGCCAAGTTGTCTTAAAAAAGGACGTGCCCGCCTTCCTGCAGCATTCACATTCATTTTCCATACTTCCCAATACAAACAAAAACCAAAACCCTACCTCCTATGACCTTTCTAATGACTGTGGCAGGGATGACTTGATAAAGGAGAATCTTTCCCCTGAGAGCAAGGAAAAAGCCCTTCCTAGTCAAAATTAACTAGAAAGGAAAAATGTTTATAAATCACCATAGTACCAAACTAGATCCACTCACCTGCCTTTTATATAGTATCAGCAAGATCAACTACATTTGTTCTGCTGCCTGGCAGGTATTAAATTCATCCAGTTTAGTTTATTTGCCCGGCGCACCCGCCTAACAATAACAGAGGGAAGTTTCCTTCGGCACTGAAGAAATCAGAGTCTGTATATCCCTGTTAAGAGCCTTCACTGAATTTCCTGTTTATGTCCTTAAATGCTATAGGCCTTGAAAGCACTAAAGCCTAGTTTTCTAGGGCCTGTGGTCTCATGGTATTATCCTCTAGGATGGGAGAGAAGCAAAGGTAGCTTAGAGAGAAACAAAGCAGCATGTTACAGTGAAGAAAAGTGCAGGTTTTCTGGGAGATTAAAGGTTATAGTTTTAAATGCTGATGTTAACTTGGCTTTTAATCAACAGGTATGTTGAATCTCCTTTATGTGCAAGTCTCCAAAGAAGACACAAAGAAGTACGTCATCATCTCTACCTACAAGGAATTTACAATCTAGATGAAAAGATAAGATATAAACACATTAAACCTTAAATAGCAACACAAGGCAGCAGTGTAAGAGATGTCACAAAGCAGTATGTGATGAATTGCCAGATGATTAGAGATGGGGGTAACAATGGAAAAATTCTGGATTTGGGATTTAAAAAAAAAAACGAGTTTTTAAACTCTGCTGTTTACCCTCTATGTGATCATAGACAAGGTCTCAATGCCTGAAAATTTGGGTCTCAGTTTCCAAATCTGTAAAATGAGGGGATGTGATTATATGATCTCCAAGGTTCCTTTCAACTCCAAGTCCTTTGACTTGACTTAAGTTGGGAGAGATCAAGGGGAACTGATTTAGGCTAGTGAAGTTTCATAGATGTGGCGAAAATCCAACTGGGTCTTCACAAATGAGTAACATTTCTCAAGGTGGGTGAAGGAGGATAATGGCATGCTTATTTCATAGCTTTCATGGTAAATTCTTTTTTTTTTGTCTTTATTAATTTGTTTGTTTACTTTGAGTTTACAATATTGAGTTCCCTGGTTCTTTGACTTTCAAATTTTCTCCTCCTTCCTTCCCTTCCCTCCCTCCGCCCCCCATGGCGGCATAAAATCAGGTATCAGATCTGCAGATACTTTCACATTAGATATTGGTAAGGTTATAAAGAAGGATTGTATCAGATGGAATGAACAGTGGGAAAGAGGAAACAAACCAAACAAGAAAAAGAAAGAGAGCAGGTAATTTGCTTCAATCTGCATTCAAACTCTGTTCTTTCTGGTTCTTTCTCTAAATGTTGACATCTCTCTCCATCATGAGTCTTTTGGAGTTGACTTATAACCCTGCATTTCTGAGAGGAGCCCAGTCTATTGAAGCTGGTCATCACACATACATTGTGTCTGTAATTGTGTACAAATTTTTCCTGGCTCTGCTCTTCTCACTCAGCATGAGTCGGTATAAGCTTCTCCAGGTAAATATGAAGTCTGTCTGCTCCTTGTTTCTTATGGCACAATAGTATTCCATTACATTCATATACCATAACCTGTTTAACCATTACCCAATTGATGGGCATCCCCTTGATTTCCAATTCTTTGCCAGTAAATTCTTTATATATACACTTAATGTATTGACTAGAAGGGCCAATAATGAGCATGGAGTATCATATAGAGGAGCTAGCCTCAGAGTCAGAAACACCTGGGTTCAAGCCCCACTTTGACACATATTAATTCAGTGACCCTGAGCAAGTCATTTATCGAATAAAGGCCCCACACATCCCTCTAAGGGTATAAATTGTAGAACTTAAGCTGGATGATTCCTCCATCTTGAGGTTGCCTTCTCCAATTGGTAATTTTCTCCCAGAACCTCCTTTATGAAGAAATGCTTGATTGATATTGGTAGAAGGAGTTTTCTCACAGGGAGTTCCCAATACCAATGAAATCGCCAGTCAATCTCCCCAGCCACTCAAAAAGAGCTCTTCAAATAAACCGTAAGCTTCTTCAGGATGCTGACCCACATATTAAGCTTCTATATTCCTCCTACAATGTGAGACTTATGCTCATCACAGATTAGTACTTATTAAATTAACTAGTTGTCTTCAACAGCCCAACAGATACAAACTGTACTTTTCTGTCTATTTAAATATAAGCAGCAAGAAGTCAAGTGACTTGCCCAGGGCTACATAGAAAGTTAATTGGCTGAGCTAGGTCAGGAAAAGGCAAATGAGCTCCATAATTTAGTTCACTGAGTTTTCAGGTATCAGACATTCCTCCACTTTAAGTACTAAAGTGAGTGTATTAAAGTTTTAAAGTATTAAAGTGGGGGTATTTTAAGTATCAAATTAAGTGTTAAAATAAAACAAAATGAAAATCTAGTTTGGGTTATTCAATGGGGAAAAAAGTATAATGATACTCCTCCCAACCCTCACCAATGATACATAATCAATGAAGTTCCACCAAAAACCCATGGGCCTATTGATTTTTTGTCCAGATCCCAACCTTGAAGAGGCCACTCTAAAGTTAAAGAATTTCAATCCAGTGTGACCTACATCCTATGGCTAAGCATAGGAAAATTACAGGAAGGGAGGGCACACCCACTACAGCCTCTCTGGTTTGGGGTATGTTCACCATGAAACCCTCTGAGGGAAGAAACAAGATCATTCCAAGACAGAAGCACAGGTAGGGTCTGTCTAGGTGCCTTCAAGGGCAGAAAACATAGGTCAGAGGCTCAGCAGGTAGGCTGCTTCCTTAATCTCCTTTCCCTTGAGCTTTCTTCAGTAGGGCTTTTTTTTTTTTTTTCTGGCCGTTCCATGGCTATTGGGCTCAAGGACGTTCAAAATGTACTGTAGATTTTTCACTTGGATCTTCTAACCTTCCGGAGTAAAAATTATAATGATGATAATAATAATGACCTTTAAAAAAAGAGAGAGGTCAGACTTTGGATTTAGTGCAGTTTCTAGGGGGGCCAGTGGGAGGTGAAGAACAAAAAAAAAAAAAGAAAGAGAAAGGGGAAAAAACCACATACACACACAAAACAAAGGAACATTATTAGCCAGGCTTTGATCTCAAGACTATTTCATGATTGAACTCTGGGTTAAAGGGAGGGGAAAAATGCAACACTTCAGGCAGGAAATGTCTATTATTCAGAAATGTAATATAATTATGTGTCTGGATGGCCCAGTTTATCAGCCAACATTTTCTGGGAAGGATGTGGTGGGGTTAGACACATCATCTCTTCTCTTTACCAGCTCTTCAATTCTTCTACCCCTCCCTCCTCCTTTCTTCCTCTCGGACACTTCCATTTCCCAGGTTTGGTGACCACTTACATGTCTTTCCTGAGTGTTTTTATATAGCGTAGGAAATTGGGTAATGAAAGCCGAGTCATACATTTCTGCTTTATGTTTCCAAAGAAGCAAGTGTGACTGTCAGGTTTACAAAAGATTGTTTATGTTCACTGGCGTGAAATGGGTAGCGAACGTACGGAGCAGAGAGAGAGAAAGGCTGGCCTGGCCAGGATGACAGCAATGCATTCATCCTCCACGCTACAGCAGACAAAGCGCTGGCACTGTCTGACAGGGACCATAAATCATGAGCAGGAGATGCTGTACCTACAGCTTACACCATTCCAGATGACAAACACACAATAATCCACATAGCACAGCACTTTCTCTCTCTCTCCTTCTCTCCCCTCCTCTGTCTCCCTCACCCTCCTCTCTCTTCCCTTTACTCTCCTCACTTCTCCCTTCCTCTTCATCTTTCCTCGTCTTCTTGTCCTTCTTGTCCTCTGAGGGCAGAACTGATGGGGGGAAGAAAAGGAGTGGAAGGGGGAGGTGCAGAGAAGCCTAATTGGGCTTCATAAAAGGGGGGAAAACTTTCTAACGATTAGCATTGGCTGAAAGTGATGAATTCCCTATCACTGAAGATCTTCAAGCAGAGGTCAGCCGACCATTTGTTGTGGCTGTTGCAGAGAAATTATTACTCAAGTTAGGCTGAGATTGGACCTCTGAGGTCCCCTCCAATTCTGACGTTCTGTGAATCTGAATCACTGTGCCCCCTCCCCACAGACTAGACAGACAGACAGATAGAAAGGATAGATGTTGTTGTCTGTGTCCAACTGTTCATTACCCCATTTGGGGTTTTCTTGGCAAAGATACAGGAGTAGTTTGCCATTTCCTTTTCCAAGCTAGGGATAGATAGATAGACAGACAGACAGACAGACAGACAGACAGACAGATAGATAGATAGATAGATAGATAGACAGACAGATAGATATTGTTCATGTTCAACTCTTCATGACCCCATTTGGGGTTTTCTTGGCAAAGATACAGGAGTGGTTTACCATTTCCTTCTCCAAGGCAGGATAGATAGATAGAGAGATAGATAGATAGATAGATAGATAGATAGATAGATAGATAGATATTGTTGTTCATGTCCAACTCTTCATGACCCCATTTGGGATTTTCTTAGTAAAGATGCTAGAGGGATTTGCCATTTACTTCTCCAAGATAGGAGAGAGAAACAGAGGGAGAGAGAGAGAGAGAGAGAGATTAGATAAATAAAGAAAGCATCTGTTAAGCACTCACTATGTCCCAGGCACTTTGCTAAGCACTAGTGATACAAATATAAACAAGTCAAGATATTTAAGCAAGCCTGCCCTCAAGGAGCTTAAATTCTAATGGAGGAAATAAATACGTGGAGGGGCACTACGAAGGGAAGAGAGTACCCAAATGGAGATGGCTGAGAAAAGCCCTGGCAATAGGTCAAAATCTTACCTACAGAACCAGGAAGCCCAGGGACAGAGTCCAAATTTCTGGCAGGAGTGAAAATGGTTGAAGTTTAAGGCCATGGCAAGGAGATACCCCAGAAGTATCATGAGTAGCTTATCCTACATTCTCTGTAGCTTCTGCATGAGTCCATTGTAGGGTGCTGAAAAGAGAGAACTGCCACTGACTCCATCCTTATAATAATCTAGAGAATATGCCTTCACCTAGCTTTGGTATCCTTCCATCATTCCCTGGAGCAGAGTTGAATATTCTCCCCCAAGAGAATTGTTTCTATCCTTCAACCTCCTAGGATAACCATAATTATTCCTCAACATATTCTCATAAAGTCCTGGGATCACAATGATGACTAATAAATATAATGGAACTGCAGTCTAACACATTTAAAATTTATACTTGCCAAGCCAGCAAAAAAATGATACTAAATCCTTGATACTCAAAGAATGATGAGTTTAATATCAGCTTCCTGGGACAATTCAATTCAATTTAACACATATTTATTAAACGCCTACTGTGTATACTTCCTCTCATCTCAACTTTCTGTTACAAGTATCTTTGTAGTCTCCCATGTTCTTAGCCCTAACCTTGACTCTACCCTTTCTCTCATCACCATCCTCCTGATATCCAACAACTTCCAGACTTTTGTTGATTTAACTTGCATATCTCCTGCATCTGTTCATTTACATGGCAATCACCTTAGTTCAGGTCTGTATCACCTGTCACCTGTCCTATTACCATTGCCTCCTAAGAGGTCTCCCTGTTTTCACTTTCTCTTCTCTCCAATCAATCCTTCATACACCGGCCAAAATAAATTTTCCAGAGATGAATGGCCGACCTCTGGCCCAGTCTTACTGCCTCTTAGAATACCTTGTACCACAGTTCTTGGGATAAAGTTGAAGAAAAAATTGTGAAAAAACAAAAAGATTCTTCTTGTTAGATGTTTCTTCCATGTTCCAAGTTTTCACATCCTGAAAGATCCTCTTTCCCCATGACCTTCTCACCCTGAAAGATCCCTCTGCCTCATGGCCCCCTCATCCAGTTGTTGACTTCTTCCCAATAACCTTCATTTTGAGGAAGTCCCCAGGCTTACTCCTTCACTTCTTTTCTGACTCCACTCCTGATTCTCTAGGTTTCTCTTCACACCACCCTCCTTATTTCAGCTCCCTATTATGTGCTTCTTCTAAACTTCAGAATGAGCTCCTGGAGGACAGAGACTACTTTCTTATGTGTATTTGTATTCCCAGTACTTAGTACAGTGTCTAAGACATAGTAAGTGCATAATAAATGCTTGAAAATTTGACTTGTTGATTTCAAAAAACATATGTCAGACCATGTCACTCCTATAGGATTTTGTGCCTGGTCTTTATTGTGTAAGGCTGTCTTAGTCCTAACTATGCCTCCTTCTCTTACCCCTTCCCTTTTATGCATCAGATAGAAATCTTCCATCCTAGAAGCATCTACCTTGAATGAAGTCTGGCTCTTCTGTGCTTTTTAACTGAGAGGTAGAAATCAGTCAGATGCATCAAAGGAAGACTCTACTCCTTCCTATAAACATCTGGTTCTTGTCTGCATTCCTGATATATGGAATGATGATGAATCGAAGAACCTCACCCAATCAAACTTGTGAGAATTTGGTGTTACACAGCACCAAGTCCCAAAATAATTCTTTTTATTTTATTTCATGTTTTTGTGTTTTAGAGGGGGGAAGGCAGGGTAATTGGGGTTAAGTGACTTGCCCAAGGTCACACGGCTAGTGTTAAGTGTCTGAGGCTGGATTTGAACACAGGTCCTCCTGACTCCAGGACTGGTGCTCTATTCATTGCACCACCTAGCCATCCCTCTTTTTACTTTATTTTTTTTTTTTATTTTTAGAGACTGGGTCTCCCTATCTTACACAGGATAAATACACAGGCTACTCTTGGGTCTGGACCTATTTGTGCTTCATACAGGAGCTTTAACTTCCTCCATTTCTGACCTGAGCCAGCTCACTCTTCCTTGAGCATCCAACCCACCCTGGCTCCTGGGAGTTCACCATAGTGGCTCACCAGGAATGGTACACCCAGTTGGTATAGTCCACACTGTAGCTAAGAACTCCTGAGTTCAAAGGATCAACCAGCCTCAGTTTCCTCAGTAGCAGGGATTATAGGAGTGTAGCACCATACTCTTCGAGAAGTCCCTTGTACATCAGTATCATTATGGACTCCTCCTGCCTTGGCCAACAGGCCATTATTATGGTGCTTTATTGATGATATCCCTAGATTATCTTTGCTTTTCCCTTCCCTTCCCTTCCTTTCCCTTCCCTTTCCTCTCCCCTCCCCTCCCTCCCTCCTCCCTCCCTCCTCCCTCCCCTCCCCTCCCCTCCCCTCCCTCCCCTCCCCTCCCTCCCTCCCCTCCCCTCCTTCCCCTCTCCTCTCCTCTCCCCTCTCCTCTCCTCTCCTCTCCTCTCCTTTCCTTTCCTTTCCTTTCCTTTCCTTTCCTTTCCTTTCCTTTCCTTTCCTTTCCTTTCCTTTCCTTTCCTTTCCTTCCCTTGGAGAGACCAGGCTATAGTTTGGAGATGCCTCTTGATGCCCCATTGGGGGTAAGGAAGGAATGAGTGATCTGGATTCCTTCCCTTGTTGCCCCTTGGCTTCATGTTCTCAGCCTTGGGCATCCCTAGTTAAGTTCTGTGGCCTTGCCTTAAACACACCAAAGAGAGCTTAATGCTTTCAGAAGTGAATGGCTTGTCTAATTCTTCTCTGATGTCCTCTTTAAGTTCCAGAAATCGGCCACCTCAACTTCCCTATTTAAAAACCTTCAGTGGCCCTCATTGCTGATGGGATAATATAAACTCCTTAAGCTTGCATTTAAAGCCCTTGACAAAGCTGTTCTACAAGCATGTTATAGTTCAGCCATATTAGATCACTGTTCTTCAAACATGACACACCATTTTCCTCTGTCAGATATTTATACATCATCCCTTCTTGCCTGAAAGGTGCTCCTCCCTCACCTCTGGTCCTCAGAATCATTAGCTTCCTTCAAGACTTTAGCCTGGGCACCACCTATTCCATGAAGCCTTCCCTGATTCACCCAACTAAAAGTACTCTCCTACTAAAGTTCCATGGGCACTTTCTCTAGCTCTGTCCTTTAGCCCTATCCCTTATATTACCTTTATCTGAATACATGATAAAACTCGCCACTCTCTAGTAGAATATAAAGTCTTTGAAGACAAGGACTGTGCCACTTTTTAATCTCTGTAATCCCAGCACCCAGCACAGTGTCTTGTACATATTAGATGCTTAATATATTAGACACATTAATAAATGTTTTCTGCAGTGAAGAATTAAATTGAAGTTCCATGTGGGCTATATAATGAGTTAGGTTTTGGGAGTAGGAATTCAATCCTATACACCTACCTAGAGAGTTACTGTGAGTATCAATGATAAGCTAACATCTATTAAGCAATTTGCAGATTTTCAAGTACTCCATAAAGTGCTCCACTAGCTATTTTTATCATGGCTGTTGTCATTGTTATTAGATCTTCAGACACCTGTCTTCCCCAGTCAATGACAGTAGAAAGAAGGCTGGAGCGAAAGTCAGAAAACCTGGGTTTGAACCTGAGCTCTGCCCCTTGCTAAATGTATAACCTTGGGTAGATCACTTAGTCTGTCTGTGACTCATTGTTCTCATTTATAAAAATAACAGGACTGGACTAGATGACCCTCTAAGATCCTTTCCACCTTCCCTGATTTGGGTCAATTTAATGTGAGCCAAAAATTGTTTAGCCAATTCTTTCCAGGTAGTTAATACTATGGCCTGTCAGGAACTATTGTTTCTAAAGCCCAGAGCTAAGTTTACACATCCTTACAATCTGTTCCCCCCCCCTCAATTCTGACCCTGGAAAATAAAAGGCTACAGACACAAGACATGTGTATAGGTCAATTTTCTATATGTGTATTTTCTCTGGAAAATAAAAGGCTACAGACACAAGACATGTGTATAGGTCAATTCTCTATATGTGTCTCTGTCTGTCTCTGTCTCTCTGTGTTTCTCTCTCTGTTCTCTCTGTCTCTGTCTCTTTCTCTGTCTCTCTGTCTGTCTCCCTCCCTCCCTCTCCCTGTCTTCCAGAAAATACACAGCTGGGCCACAGCCCAGGACATACTGGAAAGTGAATGGCACATGCTGGGGAAATGGAGATGCCCGAATCTGAGGATAGAGGGTGAAAGCTTAATGACAGAAAGAATTAAGCAGCCTTGGAACCAAGAAAACTATCTTTCTCGTACCTCCTATGCTGCAACTTGCCAGAAAGGAGGGGAAGACTATCTGCTTGGAAAACCCTTAAATCGATGCATCCTAATTAACGAAGGATTTAATTCATCAAAGTGACAGCAACTCTATTTATATCATCTCTTTCAATGGGCCTTAGGGTTGGGTCTATAAGGTTTATTTTTTCTCTTTCTTTCTCCCTTCTGCTTTTCCTTCTCTTACTGTCTCAGGTTTTCTCAGAGATCACTGAATGGCCCAACACAGGGAGGAAGCAAATTACAATCAAAGCTCTTCTCAAGCCATTTTCCCAAAATCAAAAGCAACTCATCTCACTCCTAAGCTTTTCAGAAAAAAAACACACTCCCTTCTTTCCTTCCTTCCTCCCCCCCTCCCTCCCTCCCTCCCTTCCTTCCTCCTTCTAGCTCTCTCTAGAAAGGTGATGCTCTGGGGCCTGAATACCTGGTGACAAGGATAGAATGGTCTTGAATGTCTTCTTCTTTCTTTCTTTCTTTCTTCCTTCCTTCCTTCCTTCCTTCCTTCCTTCCTTCCTTTCTTTCTTTCTTTCTTCCTTTCTTTCTGGGACAAAGGGATTAATCCAAGGTGGGCCAAGAGGTACTTACCAGGAAGGATGGATGGCTAGCGTATGTGACAAGAAAGTTTGCTACATGGGCACCAGGGGAGTCACCCTTACCTGTCACTTGTGGCATGATATAGCAGAGGTCTCCTCCCCTATCCAGAAATAGTTCTCCCACTGATTCCTGAAATTCCACTTCTCATTAAGCAAATGCCCGCTCTATGCAGTCTATTTTTAAAATATAAATACCCTTGATAGGAGTAAGAGGTTGCACATACCCTTTACACCTTAGTATGATGTGAATGAGTTTCTCAGACACTTCTATTTTGTACTGGGAAGAGCTCAGGATTTGGTAGCCATGGGTCTAAGTTTGAATCCTAACTCTTCTGTTTCTTGTGTAATCTGGAACAAGGTAGTATCTCTTTCTTAGCCTCTATAAGTCAAAGATAATTTTTGTTAAGAAGCATAATGGTATTGTGTCCTCAAGTTAGGAAGACCTAAAATCAAGTCTCATGTGTGACACATATTGACTGTATGATCCTGGGCAAGTCACCTCACTCCAGGCAACTCTGAACCACACAAAAAAGCACCAATCTGCATTTCCTCTCCTACACTGATAATATTAGAAGTTATATAAAATAATAAACACAACAGCTTACTACACTGCAATATAAAGAGTGCTGGGTTTGCATTTAGGAGAGACGCTCAGGTCATTGTGTGATAATGAGTCACTTATCCACATTTTTTAGAGAAAAAATGTGAATAATGAGAGTTTATCCCTTACATCATAGGATTTTTTGTGAAAAGCAAATAAGTTAATGTAGATGAAGTTTTTTGTAAACTGTATGACCTGATACCAGCTATTATCTATTAATATCTAATAATATCTATTATCTACTAATATCTATTAAAGGAAGGGATAGACTATATAATCTCTGTGGTGCATCTATAGACCCCAAGCTTTCCTTAGAAGAAGCAGAAACCAGGCAAGAGAGAGGACTCTGGCCTTGGTGGACAAGGCATCAAACTTGGCCTACTTCTTAAATTTACCTTAGTCCCAGGTTCTACCAAATAAAGGGGATTTCCACTAATGGTATAAGGGTGCTCTTGGTAGGCACAACCATTCCAATGGTATTCAAATTATAAGTGCCCTGCACACTCCATCTCTGCTAACAATCAACCTCCAAGGCATTTAGGGGAGGGGGCAGGGAATCTTCATCTTTGCTCTTATCTCAAATGTGCAGTGCTGCTAAGGCTTAGTCTAGTCTTACAAAGCTTCTCTGGGGAAGGAAAGGAAAAGAGAGGGAGGGAGGAAGGAAAAGAGAAAAAAGAGAAAGAAAGAGAACAAAAGAGAGAAAGAGGAAAGAAAAACAGAAAAGAGAAAGAAAAAGGAAGAAATACACAAAAGATGAAAAAGAAAGAGAAAAGGATAAATAGAAAGGAAGAAAAAAGAAAGCGAGAAAGAAAAAGAGAGAGAGGAAGGGAGAGAGAAAGAAAAAGAGAGAGGGGAAGGAAGGAAGGAAGGAAGGAAGGAAGGAAAGAAAGAAAGAAAGAAAGAAAGAAAGAAAGAAAGAAAGAAAGAAAGAAAGAAAGAAAGAAAGAAAGAAAGAAAGAGGGGGGAAGAAGAAAGAAACAGAGAGAAGAAGGAAGGAACAGAGAGAGAGAGAGAGAGAGAGAGAGAGAGAGAGAGAGAGAGAGAGAGGAGTGACAGAGTGACAGAGAGAGAGAGAGAGACAGAGAGAGAGACAGAGAGAGAGAGGAGAGAGGAGAGAGAGAGACAGAGTGACAGAGACAGAGAGAGTGACAGAGAGACAGAGAGAGAGAGACAGAGAGAGAGATAAAGAAAAGCAAAGAAATTCAGAACCATTCTACCCTTGTCACCAGGTATTCAGGCCCCAGAGCATCACCTTTCCAGAGAGAACTAGGAGAAAAAAAAGAAGAAACAGGAGGCTCATGGGTAAAAAAGCCAAGCGTTTCTTGCAGGTTTGGTTGCGCTCACACAACATCCGTCAGCACCAGGATGAAAGGGCAATAAAACCAACACAACGCCTGAGACTGTATGAAAATATATATCCTGATGTGTCAGGAATACCTGGCGCTCCTTTAACCTAAACTTCAGATGAACCAACACGCCTCGGAGCACATTTATATGCAAAGGCATATAATATGTCCCCTGTATCTAATTATCTGTCAACCTGAGGCAGTTTGTTTTCCAAATCGGCCTCTCGGCTGTGACTTTACGAGGTCATAAAGAAAACGATGCCACTCTCTGCACTGAGACGCAAGGAGAGCCTGGATCAACAAATTATACCCCTTAATGGTGTCTCTCGGCCTGGAGAAGCAGGCCCTGGGCTTTCCCCTGTAAATGACAAGTCTGAATGAAAACAGCCAGAGCCCTTGTTCGCTCAGGTCCCAGGCTTATGACCTCCCCCAACCCTCCTAAAGACATAGCAGAGGCCGGAGAGATCATTTCATCCAAACCTGTGTTTTACAAAGAAGAAAACAGGCCCAGAGAACAGATATGACTTGTCCAATGTCACACAGCTCCGCAGATGTAATTCTGGGAGTCAAACACAAGACCTCTGTCCGCTTAACCTCTCTTGGCTTTCGTTTCTTCCTCTATAAAATGATGGGGTTGGATACAATTTCTAGGGTCCCTTTAGCTCAAAAGCCATGCCCTAGGCTCTTCAGCTCCAAATCCAGCTGTTTCCACAGCAGTTCATACCCTCACTAGGGCCACCCTGAAAATAAAGTGGTTTGGAGGAATCAAAATGGCAGTGAGGGCCAAGGAAGAGGAACTATTTATTTTCCCATTTCAACATCTCTTGTCCTCTTTTGGCCATTTGTACATGAGTCTAGAAAGTTATAATTCCAGAACACTGCTGGAAATGCAAATAAGCCAAAAGGGCCAAGAACCTCCAACAGGACACAAAATATTGCTGACCTAAATTTACCTTCCCGTGCCCTAAAGGCAGCATCTTTTGCTCCAAGTATCTCAAGGAGAGCTCTAAACAGAGGAAAAAGCTTTTACTTCAGTCTAAGGAAGACCAGCCTAGCTACACTCCACCTATCCCCTCTAAAATTAGTATTGATAATGGGACAGCTAGGTAGTATAGGGAACAGAGTGCCATACCATGAGTCTCAAGGACCTGAGTTCAAATCTGGCCTCGGACACTTCAATCAATCAGTAAACATTTATTTATGTTAAATACAATACAGAGGTTACAACAAGAGACGAAGAACAGTCTTTGTCCTCAAGGAAAAGTCCTTGTCCTCAAGGAACTTACAATCTAATTGGAGAGACAACACGCAAGCAAATACATACAAAGAAAGCTATGTATGAGAATAATTAATAGGAAAAAAATTTTAAAGGGAAGACTGGAATTAAGAGGGCTTAGGGAGGCTTCCTGTAGAAAGTGGGATTTTAATTACTAACTCTGTTGACTCTGGCTAAGTCAGGAACCTCCATTCACCTCAGTTTCCTCAACTGTGAAATGGTCATAATAGCACCTACCTAAAGGGTTGTTGTGAAGATCAATTGATATAATAACTGTAATTATAATAATAATTATTCAGGGCCTGGCACATAGGAGGTGCTTAATAAATGCTTAATAACTTCCCCACCCCCCATTTCACAGATACAGGGCACCAAGGAAACTTGATCAGAAGAAAACCAAAGGAGCAATTTGCTGCTATTTAGTTCTTTGTTGGGTATTTGGGCTTTTCAAAGGCAGGAAGAAAAATATCAGCTTTCTCCCAAAACAAGGAAAGTAGGTGGCATCAGGAGCAGAAGGAGTGATGCTGTGTTGAATGGTGAGTTGGAATCATCTTTCTTCTGCCAAACCCAACCCTACATATGCATACGTGTGCACATGCACACATACACACATATATGCACTACGTGCACACACATACAAAGAGGGGAGGGATGGGTCCCAGCACACAGTCTCCTCTCCTATTAGTCCTCCTCTGATCTTCAGCAGATTAATTAGGAAGTTTGTCAGGAACCAGCCGTGAACCCCAGCCGCTCCTCAGTGGGAGTGGTAACGGTGCCAGCAAAATCCAAGCTGCAGGAATTCCTCTACCCACGCTGCTCCGATGATTAATGATAGAAAGGAATAAAAAAAGAGGGGTCAACAGCTGAGTGCAAAGCAAGTTGCTAGACAGGGAGTAATTAAGATACTTGGGTAAATATGATTAATAAGCTCAAACCGGCAGGGTGTGCAGTAAACAAGGCTAACCAGATGGTACCCTTTCTTTCTGACAATACTCAGAGCTTGGAAACAAGGTGGGAGGGGTGATGGGAAGTGGGGTGGGGGAGGTGGCAAGGAGGGCTAACGTAAAGGCCTTAAACGTTTATGTTCTTGGCCCGACCATGGATAGGGAGAAGGCCCTGCTCTTGGGAGGGATGAAGGAAGGGAAAGGATTTTAACATCATCTGAACTACCTTATTGTTGGCACCGACAGGCCAAGGTATCGGGTGTTGAAAAATGCTTGCCTGGACAGACGTGGAGACAGCACAGTGAGAGTCAAACTATCTATCCCCCTTCTCCCTGTCTTTAAATAGGAACATATCACAGAGGCTGCCAACAGAGCAGAGGACTCCGTGTTAGGATCACAGTTTGTTAGGGAGAAAACAATTGCCCGAATGATTTTCTGAGCCCCTAAAGTCTTCCTGGCACAAGACTAGCACCAGTGGCTGAGCAGGATCTCCCATCAGGGCCAGAGGGCTGAACCAGTGTCCCATTTCCCTGCTCAGTGACCTGCGAAAGAATCCTTCCCCTTCCCATCACAAACACTGCCTTGTAAGGAGAGTCCCACTCTGGGCAATACTGCTTTTCAGGGCCAAGAAAGAAGAGGATGAGAAGGGTTGTTGCATAGTTGTTCCACAGCTGATCCAGGGTAAGGAATTATAACAATAATAATAGCAGCTAACTTCTTTAGGGGACCTACAGGTTTGCAAAGCACTTTACAAAGTAATTCACTTGGTCCTCACAAACACATGACATAGGCACTAATATCCTTTTTTTCCAGATGAAGAAATTAAGGCAGACATATACAAAATTACTTACTAGGCACATGGCTTAGGAAGTATCCAAAGTAGGATTTGAATTCGGGTCTTCCTTACTCCAAGTCTAAGTACATTATTCACTGTACCACCTCATTTCTAAGGAGGGCCTTAGGCAAAGAGATATGGGTGCTTATCCCTTTGATACGACTTGATAAGGAGAAATTAGAATCATGCCAGAACACAGGACCATAGAATTAAGGGAGGGAAAGAACTTTAGAGATCATTTAGTCTCCCCATTTAACAGATGGGGAAACTGAGTCCAAGAAAGGTATATTGACCCGATCAATTAAAGCAAAGCTATAATTCAAACAACTCTGAAAGCATCATGCTTCCCATTACACCACACTAAGATTCTCAGTCAATTTATCACAGGATCATAGATTCAGCAGAATAAGACCTCAGAAGTCAGCTAGCCCAGCCCCCTCAGTTTATGAATAAGGAAAGCAAGCCCAGAGAGATTAAAAGAATTGGTCAAGATAGCAAAGAATACCCCATTTAAAATAATTCTCAACAGCATAAAATACTTGGGAGTACACCTGCCAAAACAAACCCAGGAACTATATAAACAAAATCATTTTAAAAAAATTTTATACAAGTAAAATCAGATTTAAATAATTAAAGAAATATTCATTATTCATGGGTAGGCAGGGCCAATATAATAAAAATGGCAATTGTACCCAAATTAATTTGTATATTTAATGCTATCCCAATGAAATTACTAATTTTTTTTTACTGAATTAGAAAAAAATGACAGAATTTATTTGGAAAAACAAAAAATCAAGAATATCAAAGGAAATAATGAAAAAATATGTAAAGGAAGGAGATTTAGCAGTACCAGATCTTAAACTATATTATAAAACAATAATTATCAAAACTATCTGGTGCTGGTTAAGAAAAACAAGGGTAGAGCAATGTAAGTAGACTTAGAATTTTCAGCAGCAAATAAACATAATCTTACTTTGGAATAGTGTAAAGACTTGAGATTTGGGGGTAAAAATTCATTATTTGGTAAAAAAAATGTTGGGAAAACTAGAAAGCAGTATAGCAGAATTCGGGCATAGACCAATAGTTCACACCATTTACTAAGATAAGGTCACACAGGTAATAAACACAGCCACTGTGGCGGGGCACAAAAATACAAAACAAGGCCCCTTACCACAAAGAGTTTATACTTTGAATTCCCATACCATTTTATGCTTGCAGTGCTTCTTCTTAATGCCTTTATGTGTGCTTTGCTAGCAGATAAGCAAACAGGTGCAAAAGTATCTAAAACAATTACACCAAATCAAGTCAATCCATCAATGAGCACTTATTAAGCACCAACTACATGCCAAGTACCACACTAGAAACCAGAAATACAAAATGCAATACTGAGATAGTCCCTATCCTAAAGAAGCTTGAATTCTACTAAGGGATTACAAGTTCACAAATAAGTAAATACAGGACAGACATAAAATAAATATACAATGAGAGGGAAGGGTACTGGCCACTGGGAGAATCCAGATAGTTCTCTTTAAGGAAGTAGTACTTGAGGTGAGCCTTAAAGGGGGATGAGGGCTCCAAGGGATGAAAGTGAAGAAGAAGAATCCAGATTTGGAAGATGGTCCATGTAAATACATAGAGTTGAAAAATGCAATGTTGTAAGCAAGGAACAGCAGGTAGGCTGGTTTGGCCATAACTGAAGCATGTGAAAAATAGGCCAGCTCCAGATTGTAAAGAATTTAAAATGCCAAACAGAGGGGGCAATGGGAAGCTACAGAAGTTTCTTGAGAAGAGAAGTAACTTGATCAGACCTAGGATTTAGGAATATCCATTTGCTAGCTGCTACAGATTGGAGAAGGAAGGACATGAAGGCTGGAAACCTGTTAGAAGACTTTTACAATAATCCAGACAAGATTGGATGAGGGCCTGAACTAGAATAGTCATAATGTGAGTGGAGAGAAGATGGATGCAAATCATGTTGAATAGGTGGCATCAACAAGACTTGACAATTGATTGACTTTGGCAGAGTGAAGGAGAGACAAAAGTTGAGGAATGAATGAGGATGCCCACAGTATAATTAGGGAAGTTTGGAGTGGGGAGGAGCTTAGGAGGAAAGATAACATATTCTATTTTAGATATGCTGAATTTGAGATACAAATTGAGAATCATATGCATAGAAATGATAGCTAAATCCATGGAATTTGATGAGTTCACCAAGAGAATGGAGAGAGGGAAAATAGAAGGACCCAGAACAGGGTCTTGAAGTATACCCACCTATAGAGAGTGAGATATGAGTGATGACCTTGAAAAGAAGACTGAGAAGGACCATTCTGATAAGAAGGGAGAGAAAAATGTAAACATGTTTTCAGAAAAATCCAGAGGAGAGAATATACAGAAATATTGGGTGGTCAAGTGTCTAACATCACAAAGAGCTCGAGAAGGGTGAGGATTAAGAACAGGCTACTAGATTCAACAACAACAACAAAAAAATTCATTGGTGACTTTAGAGAAAACAGTTATAGTTGAGGGGTGGAAAGAAGGAAGGTTAAGAAGTAAATAAGAGAGGCCTATACCCCAAAGAGACAAATGAAAGAGGAAAAGTATATATAAATATAAATATACACACACACACACACACACACACATATAATAGCTCTTTTTATGGAAGCAAAGAAGTGGAAACTAAGATAGCGCCTATTAATTGATGAATGGCTCAAAAATTATGGTATACAGGTATAATGGAATACTATTTTCTTTTTTTTTTTAAAGCAATTGGGGTTAAGTAACTTACTCTCGGCTACCTGGCTAGTTATTTATGTGTGGGTGCTAAGTACTGAGGCCGGAACCGAGCCCGGGTCCTCCCGACTCTGGGCCAGCACTCTTACTTACTGTGCCACCTAGCCGCCCCTGGAATACTATCTTCTTATAAGAAATTTTAATGATACAGTTTCAGAGAAACTTAGGAAGACTTGTGTGAATTGATGTGGAATGAAGTGAAGAGAATAATTAAAACAATAGCACAATATTGAATTGCCAAACAACTCTGAAAGATTTATATACTCTGATCTAGGAAATGACCAACCACGGTTCCAAAAGACCGGTAATGACACATGTCACCAACCTTCTGACTAAGAAATGACAGACTCAGGGTCCAAAATAAATCATACTTTTTGGGGGAGCATGACCAAATTGAACTGGTTAACTAAAGGGATTGAATGTTGAAGTCAATAGTAAAATGGGATGAGAGTTTTCAAAAATCCCTGTTACTTTAGCTTGTAAGAAACAATCTATTCTTGCTTCCCTGGACCAAAAAAGACATACAAGAAAGAAGGGAATATGGTGATTGTGGAGGTGGGGAGACAACAAGGGAAAGGGATGGGTGCCTATTTAACATTTCAAGGATTCAGCCAGGTTTTCTAAACACTCCACACCCCAACCCACCAAAAATGCTCAAAGCCAATAGAGGGCATCATTTGATCACCTTGAGTCACAGATTCTCAACATTCAAAGACCTCAGAGGTCATCTAGTCTGACCCCTCTCTGAGAAGGAATTCCCTCTACAACTTCCCAAGAAGTGATTGTCCAGACTCTTCTTGAAGATACTTACTGAGGGGAGTCTGCCACTTACCAGGCAACCCATTGTGCTTTAAGATGGCAGCAACAACGAGTAATTTTTTTTTCTTATGTCAAACCAATTATATGCATTTCCACAACTTAAACTCACTCATTACTCCTAGTTCTGTTCTCTAAGAATAAGTCAAATAAGTCTAATAAAGCTTTCATATGCCAGCCCTTCAAATTGGAAGGCAGTTACCATGTCCCTGATAAGTCTTTACATCTCTAGGTTAAACATCTACACTTTCTTTTAGCCAACTTTTGTATGGTATGGTTTCCAATCCTCTTAACCATCCTGGTCACCCTCCTTAGGGCTTGCTTCAGTTTCTCAGTATTATTCATAAATATGATGCACAGAACTAGATAGATTGTTCTGTATATAGTCTAAACCATAGCAAGATCATTGTGTTCCTTGCTCTATATCCTGTGCCTCTTTTAATGAGACCTAATATTGCATTAAGTTTTGTCATCTTCCAAGTCAAACTCTTGACACCCATCAACCTTGGAGTCTGCTAAAACTCTTAGATCCTTTTTCACACAAATTGGTACTTTGCCATGCCTCCTCTACCATAGTAGAGCAAAAAGATATTTTAGAGACTCTAGAGCAAAAAGACACTTTAGAAGCCAAGCCCAAACACCATCATTTTCCACATAAGGAAACTGAGGTACAGAGATTATGTGACTTGTCTAGGACCACATAGCTAGTAAATTCTAAATTGGATCAGAATTCAAGTCTTCCTGACTCTAATTCCAGCACTCTATCTATTGTACCACATTTATTGTTGTTGTTGAGTCATTTCAATTGAGTCCAACTCTTCATGACCCTATTTGGGGTCTTCTTGGCAAAGTTACTGGAATGGTTTGCCATTTACTTCTCCAGTTCATTTTACAGATGAGGAAACTGAGGCAAATAGGGTTAAATGACCAGACCATGGTCACATAACTAGTCTAAATGTCTGAGACCAGATTTGAACCCAGATCTCCCTAACTCTAGGCCCAATTCTCTATTCCCCTGCCACCTAATTGCCCCTATGGTATCACCAAGCTGCCCTAAATTTGTATTAGTTGATTTCTTGAACCCAAGTATAGGACTTTACATTTATATCTGCAAATTTTTACCATTTTAGATTCAATAGATTGATTAAGCTATTACGATCATTTTAATAATATTGACTGCTAACCAATGCATTACTTATGCCTCTCAGTTCCTTTTTATCTACAAATTTAATAAGCCTGTTGTCTTGCTTTCATCATTGCTAAAAATCCTGAACAGGACAAAGCCAAGGACAAAGTGCTGGGACATCCATTCAACACTTTTATCCTGGTTATCATTAATCAATCAGTTGTTTCTTGGATCTACCCAGTTAAGTAGTTATGACTCTACCTAATATGCAGTCTAAATATATTACTATTTTGTAAAGGATATCATAAGAGACTATGCAAAAGGTCTTACTAAAAAATCTAGTTATATTATATCTCTATCATTCTCTTTATTTACCGTATAGTAACCCTGTCAAAAATCAAATAAAGTTAATTTTGGATAGCTAGTCTTAGTAAATCCCGATTTGCCCTTAGTAAACGCCATTTTGCCTTAACTGTCCAAAAGCCATTTCTTTAATCATATGTTCTGAATTTTTGTCAAGAACTGAAGTTAAGCTGACTGACCCTTATAGTCTTCCTTTTATGGAAAGTTTGTGCAGCCTTTTACCCCTCTAAGTCCTATGGAACCTATCCCATATATGATTTTTCAAAAATGGCCAACAGCAGCTGAGCAATCACATCTACAGGTCCTTTGAGTACTCTGGAGTATAACATGACTGGATGTAGTAAATCCTGAATGGCAACGAAATGGTCTTACCATCTTCTCCTTTCAAAAATTAAGGAAGGTTTAAAGAGTGACTGGTTGGGGTCTGTACTCTAGAGCACAAAGCACAGTATCTTGTCTTATGTGAAACCCAAGGGTTTCACATATCTTTCTCTTGATTGCTAAGATATGACCACAATTTCTGCTAACACTGTTTGTTATATTTTCCTCTTGTAAAGTTGGACTTATCAAAAAGAATGCTATTGAGTCATGCTGAACAACTTCTTGGTCTTTTATCCTCTCCATTCCCAAATTGGAATAGATAAAAAAATAGATTAAAACTCAGAACATTATTTGGTGAAGACTTTCCCCTTTCAATGGAGAATATTGACTATTCAACATATACAACCAATCTAGACCCAGCCTAATATCCTCCCATGCAAGGTGAAAAACTTTTCTCAAGAGTCCCAATCTGAAGGGTGTGTGAAGTCTTGGACATGTGACATTAGCTCAGAAATAGTGATATAATTTATCCTTGTAATAATATAACAGAAAATTCTCTCTACTTCTCCCTGAGTACTAACACTGCACAATAACAGGATTTTATTTCTGATTCCACCATTTATCTTGTTACCAATTTATCATCTATCACAATAAACTCGATATTGGGAAGAATCAGTCACATTCTCAGCAAAATCAGTAATTACACATTTCTCTTCTTTGAAAATGAGCTCTAAGTTTCAGTTAACCTGGTCTGTCTGCTGTTCCATGTACAAAATATTCTATTTCTCCTCTCCATGCTTTTGCATATAAGCAATCTGCCATATCTAGAATATACTCTTTCCTCTCCTTCATACTTTAGAATCTATAGCAACTTTCAAGTACTGCATCCTCCATGAGACTTCTTGATCTTCCCTCCCAACTACTAGTGCCTTATCTCCAAATCATTTTGCCTTGACCTTGTATAGGATTGGGATTATATTCATACTCACATGTGTATGGATTGTTTCCTCCTATACAATGTAAGCCCAAGGGGAACAGGGAGTGTTCTGTTTTTGTTTTTGTCTCTAGTGAGCATAGCATAGCATTAGCATAGCACACATGAAAGGTGCTAAATAATTGCTTGTTGATTGATAAGCCGAGTTCATCCATACAACCCATCAAAGGCTACACCTAGTATGACATTCATTGGATCACAGGATTTACAGAAAGAAGGCAACTTAGAACCCATATAATCCAAACTATTTTATAGAAATCTGAATCCAAAATAAGTGAAGTTATTTGATTGTTGAATCTAATTTGTATCAAGAATATTACTGGGGGCGGTGAGGTGGCACAGTGAATAGAGCACTGGTCCTGGAGTCAGGAGGACCCGAGTTCAAGTCCAGTCTTACTAGCCGAGTGACCTTGGGCAAGTCACTTAACCTCAATTGCCCTCCAAAAAGCAAAAAACAAAAACAAACAAAAAAGAATATTACCTAGTTCTGGGCACCACATTTTAGAATGGATGCAATCTAGAGCCCATCCAGTAACCAGGAAAATAGAATGAAAGGAAAGAATGTTTCTATCCCTAGAATATGAAGTCAGAGAACTTGAATTCAAATATCACCTCTGTTATTTAGTATTTATGTGATTTTAGTTAGTTCTAAAATGAGGTCTTCAAATTAATCTCTATGTTCCTTCTAGCTCTAAATTCTTTATTTCTATTATCTTAAAATACCAAGGGATCTGGATACCATGCCATTTGAAAAGCAGTTGATGTATCTCAGGATAATTACCCTACTGAAAAGAAGACTAGGAAAAAATGTAATCTCCTTCTTCAAGTACTTGAAAGGCTTTCACAATAAAAGCAATGAGACTTTTTCTACTTGGTCCCAGAGGGAAGAAGAAGGAATCTAGTTCCATATGATGAAAATCTTCCTAAAAATTAGATATATCCTAAAATATTATCAGATGCCTTGGAAATTAATAAATTCCCTGGCACTGGAGATTTTCAAGTGAAAGTTGAGAACTGGAGTTAAAATCTTAGTTTAACTGCCTGGGACCTATGGAAGTTTGGGTAAATTTGGAGCTCAGAGTTAGAGATAAGAATGAACTTGAGATGGCTGACCTCCAAGGAGGTTCTATGTTCCAAATCATCCAAACATCTTCTCCTCTCTCTTCTTTTATCCTGGTCTCAGATTTGTTCTTTAACACACAAAACAAAACTCCTAATCCCCAAAATGCAATGGGCCATTGACAAAAAGCAATAATTCATCATCATCATCATCATCACCACCACCACCACCACCAAAGTAATACACTGTGGAAACTTTCCACTGAGAATCTTAAATATCCAACTATTCAAAATCCAGACTCTACTCCTCCCATGCAGAAGCGGCCCTTTCTTGTTGCAATTGCCAGTGCCTTTCTTTGTACTCTTGATCTCATTCCCTGTTGTTTGTGCCTTTGACCATCAACTCTTTCCCTAATTTTCAATCTCCTTTTATCTGCTAGTTCCACCCCTACTGATAACAAGTATGCCCAAATATCCTACCCACTTAAAAAATATCTTCTCTTGAACCCACTACCTTCTCAAGGTATCATACCATACTTCTCTTCCCTTTAACAACCAATACTTCTAGAAAAACAAATTGTTAGCATTACCCTTCTTGACCTTCTAATCATTTCTCATCCCTTTGCAATCTGGCTCCCAATTTCATCACTCAACTGAAATTGCTCTCTCCAAGATTGCCAATGATCTACTAACTGTTAAATCTGACAGGGTTTTTAATTTTGTTTTTGTTTCCCCCACCCCCACCCCAGGCCTTCCCTTCGTTGAACTCTGCAGCATTTGGCACTGTTAACTAGCCCCTCCTCTCACACATTTTCTTCTCCCTGCGCTTTTATGACAGCCCCCTCTCTGGCTCTTCCTACCTGTCTTGCCACTCCTAAATCTCATGCGACGGATTATCTCCCTTGTACCTAGATGTAAGTGTACCCTAGGATTAAGTCCTGAGTTCCCTTCTCCTCCCTCTCTATACACTCCCTCCCTCTTTCCCTTAGTGAAATCTCTAGTTCCTATGGATTCAACTATCACTTCTACAACTATGCATCCAGTATCTCTTCTAAATTCCTATTGAGGAATGTGACATCCCTACTTGAATTTCCCATTGGTATCTCAAATTTAAAAGGTCTCATTGACTTTTCCCAAAAATGTTCCCCTATTCCTGGCTTTCCTATTTTTTGGGGGGGAGAAGGTATCTCCATCCTTCTAGTCACCCAGGTTTGCAACCTCAGAGTCATTCTTACCTCTTTCCTTTCCCTTATTCCTTATACCCCAATCATTTGCCAAGTCATGTTGAGTCTACCTTTTCAACATATTTTGCATCTGTTCCCTTCTCTCCACTCACACAGCCGCCACCTTAATTCAAGTCCTCATCACCTCTTACCTGGACTGTTGTAATTGCCTCCTAATTGGTCTCTCAACCTCCCAGGTCTCCCCTTTCTAATCTATCCTCCACACAATTGTCATATTAGCCATGCTATTCCCCTGTTCTAGAAACTCCAATGACTCTACCTTGCCTTTAGGATAAAATTCAGCCTCCTCTGTTTGTTTTAAAGCCTTTTACAATCTGGCTCCAATCTACCTTTCCAGGTTTATTGCATATTACTCTCTTCCACTCCCTCCATATTCCAGCCAAACTGTTCTTCTTGCTGTTCCTGTATATGACATAACATTTCCCATATGTGCCTTTGAACAGTCTGTCCCCTAGGAGTTCCACATTACCTCCATCTTCTAGAATTCGTGGATTCCTCCAAAGCTCATCTCAAGTAGTGGTTCCTACAGAAAACTTAGCCTGAGCCCTGCAATTGCTGATGCCTTCCCCCTGAAGTCACTTGACATTTATTTTGTATTTAATTCTTCATTTACAGTTATGTTCTACATGAACACCAGAAGAGTATATACGTCAGAGAAAGTGAAGAAGGCCAGTAGCATGATAGGAACATGGATCATCTCTGTAGGAAGATTAATGGAGGCATGGACAACAGTTGCACAAGAAGGGCAGGCATGAATAAGTTGTGCTCTGTATCACTTGAGGGAACATCTAAATTGATGTGATAATAGATCATTTTGAATCTTAAAAATGAGTTTTTAAAACAATGAATGTTTTGTATTTTCTATGTAAATGTTGCCCTCCCCAGTAGAAAGAATATAAGCTCCTCAAAATCAAGAATTATTGTATGTGTTTGGTCTTTGTATTACCAGGGTCTGGCACATAGTAGGGATTTAATCAATGCTTGTGTAATTAATGATGTTATTATACAGGTTGTCCATATTTGAAGTAATAGTTGGTATAGATGACCTCTTAAGTCCAGTCCAACTTTGTGAATTTATGATTCTGTGAATTGAATTGAATTTGGTACAGGAAGAATCACAATATTCTGGGAAATGTATCTTTAGCTAGAAGGAAGGAGCTCAGCTGGTGCAGAAACATCTGACACATTGTTTTTCAACCCTTGAAACCTTGCCAACAAAAACTGATTAAGAGACTCCTGGTGGAATGGGATGCACAGCATACCAGAAATCCAGGCCTCTGGTCCTAATGGCAGCTCTCTTCCTGGCTTCCTAGGTAACCTTGGACAGTTCCTTCACCATAGCCCTTTACCTTCTTCCTTTGTGAAATAGAAACAGTATCAACCACCTGATCTTCTCAGGCCTAGAGGAATAGACTACCAGAGGAATGAATATTAAAATGATAATAAAATTCTATTTTAATAAGTGTTCTACAGAAACATATGGTTATAACAAAAGTTCACAGTGAGAAAGAAGCCACCCAGAAAAAGATACCTGATGTATTTAGTTGGACTAGTCATTTAAATATAGCTCCATTGGATAAGGCAGAAATAACTAACAGACTCCCCATTTATTCCATTTTCATTCAGAAAATATTTAACATTTCCCCCCCACTTTGGTCTTTACTCCTTCTTCCACATTGTGCATGAATCAGCTTCTTGCCAACTTCTCCACTTGCCTTTCACCCAATTAACCACAAAGCAACCTTCTCCAAGAATGCTACCCCAAGTAGTCAGTATTATCCAACAAGTCATAAAAAGAAGACTGTGCCCATCTATGTGACCTAACCCTAAAAGGAGACCAAGGGCTAAAGAAAGTTGGGAAGCCGGAAGCTCCCCCTTTCTCTTGACCTAGTGCTTAGTTTTTTGAGTATCTATCCTTACAGAAGAACACTTAAACTCTGTCTACACTAAACTAAAATAACTAGTTTATGCATATAAAGAATCTGTCCAATTAGCTCTCTTGTCTAGCGTCCAAGAGGTAAAAACAACCAGTTGATTGCATTTATCAATATTCCACCTGTGTTATGTTTAGTTGTTGGGTAAGAATGACCATAATATATTTGCTATAAGTGAATGTTTGCATTGTCTAACCCAGGGATATGGCAAGCTGTAATATGGAATAAAAGTGATGGGAGCTGTGGAAGACAGAAAAGGGCATTTGAAAATTCTGCTGGATAGTCAGAGGGAGGGGAAGGACTGGAATAAAATGGGTATATCTCAATTAAGGAATGTCTAAGTTTTGATAGATTAACACAATGGAACACAATCATAACATTAGGAGTAAATCTGTGGAGAGAAACATAGAAAGGTTTGTATGAACTGATTCAGAGGGATGAAAATTGAAATACGAGACCAATAAACAAGATGGTTACAATAATGTGAACAAAAACAACTTCTGTCAAAATCTAATTTATTGCAATGAGCAAAACTTTTCCCAGAGTACAGATTATGAAATACATTCCCTCACTTTCAGTAGAGAGGTTGGAGGCCATACCTTTGAAAGGGGACAGATACCGTCAGATGCAGTTGATAACAACTAACTGATTTTCTTTGATATAACAGAAGGTAGAGTGGGAACACAGGATTGAGAGAAATTACTTTAGTATATAACATAAAATATATAAACCAAACAATTTTTAAAAGAAGAAATAGGACTATTCTGGAGCTTTGCTAATAACTCTATCCTTTGGAGCCATAAGAAAAAGAATATAGCATAGCAATACCAATATCTTCTGGCCAAACCAGGCCATGTTTCATGTCCCATCCCAATATCCACTCCAGCAATCTTATTACCATCTGCCCTGATGCTATACCTTCTGGCCCACATGTTCTGAGGGTTGTGAATCTATTTATCTTAGGAACTCCCACCCTCCCGATAGATGAGGGACTGAGAAAAAATATTCATTGCCCATTTTATTCAACCATACCAAGGCCAGACCATGTTTGACATCCTATCTAGCCATCTATCTTGGCCATCTTATGGCCAACTCTAGCTAAAGGAATAATAATCAAATTAATCTTGCTATTGCCTTTGAAAAGGACATATTATTCTACTTCCCCGTGATTTCATTGATATAACTTCCCAGACTAAAACACTCTTCCCTGGTCACCATCTGCTTATAGGTATTGTAATTACTTGAATGTAAAGTCATTGAGGTCAGGAACTGTGGTCCTATTGTATTTATTTTTTTAGCATTTACTTGGTGCCTGGAACATAGTAAGCCCTTAATAAATGCTTTTCATTCATTTGTTCTAGATATCTTTGATATCCCATTGATATCTCACACTCAACATGTCCAAAACAGAACTCATCATTTTCCCCCAAAAACCTTCTCCTTCAAATTTCAGAGTGTCTGCAAAGGGCACTGACAGGATGTCACCTCAGATCGATTTAGAGCTGAAAGAGACATAGAGTCCTTGGAGAGAAGTAAGCTATGGCAAAAAGAAGTTTGATGGTTTGTCCAGGTTCACACACCTAGTATAGGTCTGAGGCAGAATTCAAGGTCTATCACTCTACTATCCACTTCATTATTTCATACATATACACACATATATGTCTATATATACATACTTATGTGTGTGTATTCCCCTTCCTTCTACTCACATAGTCTCCACCCTAGATCACAACCCTTACCATACCTGCCTAGACTATAAGAATAGTTTCCTGCTTACAGTTTCTTTCCTCTCCAATGCATCCTTCATAGAGATGTCAAAATAATATTCCTAAGATACAGATCTAGCCATGTAATTTCAATTGGTCAAAAAATCTCTGGAGGCTCCCTGGTATTTAGAGTCCTCTGTGATCTCACTCCCACATACCTTTCCAGATTTATTTCATATAACTCCCTTTCACTCCCTTTACATTCCAGTCAAATTAGCCTATTGCTTTACCCCAAATTCAACATACCATCTCCTTGTCTTCAGACCTTCTTATGTTTTATCCTTCAGGCCTAGAGTAAACTGTCCTTTACCTCTTGGGCCCTGGTTTTCCTCCATTTTCATCTTAGTTATCACCTCCTGCTTGAAGGATTTTCAGATACCTGAACCCAGCTATTGCAAGATTCATAGGGAAATCTCTCTCTCCCTTGCCCCAGCCTTCCCTCTGACTGTATCCCAACAAGAGCCAGAGAGACCAGCAGAACTCTTCCCCACAAAGTAAAATTCTAGGTTTCTTTTTCTACAAAATACACTGATTTATTTAAAATTCTGCCCCATCACTAGAAGAGTTTTCATTTTTGTGCCTTCTGTCTTATTATTTGTGGGGGGATAGTCTATTTTATACATAATACCTCACACTCTTGCTCTAGAGATCAAGAAAAAAAAATTCTTTTTTAATTTGGTACTTATTAAGCTTGAAGGATTTCCAGATACCTGAACCCAGCTATTGCAGGATTCATGGGGAAATCTCTCTATCTTACAAGAAATTGCCAAGAAAAACTGTCCTGATATTTTAGAACCAGAGGGTAAAATAAAAATTAAAAGAATCCACTGATCGCCTCCTGAAAGAGATTCCAAAATGAAAACTCCCAGGAATATTATAGCCAAATTCCAGAACTCTCAGGTCAAGGAGAAAATATTGCAAGAAGACAAAAGAGAAACAATTCAAATATTGTGGAGCCACAGTCAGGATAACACAAGATTGATCAGTTTCTACATCAAAGGATCAGAGGATGGGGCAGCTAGGTGACACAGTCAATAGAGCACTGGCCCTGCAGTCAGGAGTACCTGAGTTCAAATCTGGCCTTAGACACTTAACACAAAAATTAGCCTTGTGACCTTGGGCAAGTCACTGAACCCCAATTGCCCTCCAAAAAGCAAAAAAAAAAAAAGGATCAGAGGACTTGAAATATGATATCCTGGAGGACAAAAGAGCTAGGATTATAATCAAGAATCACCTATCCAGAAAAACTGAGTATAATCCTTCAAGGGGAAAAATGGATATTCAATTAAATAGAGGGCTTTTGAGCATTTCTGATGAAAAGACCAGAGCTGAATAGAAAATCTATCTCAAAAGAAGCATAAAAAGGTCAACAGGCAAAAGAAAGTATAAGGGATTCAATAAGGTTAAACTGTTCACATTTCTACATGGGAAAATTATGCTTATAACAAATTTTCTCATTATTCAGGCAGTCAGAAGGAGTATACACAGACAGAAAGCAGGGCCGTGAGTTGAATGTGATGGTATGACTATGTTTAAAAAATAAAATTAAGGGATGAGAATGAAGAATGTACTGGGAGATGGGGAAAGGGAGAGGTAGAACAAAGGTAAATTAACTGATATAAAGGAGTCCCAAAAGAGATTTTATAGTGAAGGGGGAAATGGGGGAAGGAGAGCACATGAACCAGACTCTTACCAGAATTGGCTCAACAAAGGAATAATATACACATTCAGTTGGGTGTAGAAATCTATCTGACCATATAGGAAAGTAGGATGGGAAGAGGATAAGAAAAGGGGGTAGGTGGAGAGAATGGCATTGATAGAAGCAAGTGCAGTTTGGGGGAGGTAAAAGTCAGAAGCAAGACACTTTTGAGAATGGACAGCGTTAAAGAGAGAATAGGATAAATGGGGGGAAATAGGATGGAGGAAAATATATGGTTGGTAATCATTACTGTGAGAAAAAAAATTTACAGTGAGTTCCTCTGATAAAGATTTCATTCCTCAAACATATAGAACACTGAGTCAAATTTATAGAAATAAAAGCCATTGCTCAATTGACAAATGGTCAAAAGATATGAACGGTCAGTTTCAGACAAAGTAATAAAAGTTATCTATAGTCAATATGAAAAAATGCTCTAAATAACTATTGATTAGAGAAATGCAAATTAAAACAACTCTACGTTACCACCACACACCTATCAGAATGGTTAATAGGACAGAAAAGTAAAATGACAAATGTTGGAGGGGATGTGGGAAAATTAAAACACTCTAATGTACTATTGGTGAAGTTGTATGCTGATTCAACCATTCAGGAAAACAATTTAGAACTATGTCTGAAGGGCTATAAAATCATGCATATCTTTTGACCAAGCAATATCACTACTAGGTCTGTATCCCAAAGAGATTTAAAAAAAAAAAGGAAAAGGTCCTATGTATACAAAAATATTTATAACAGTTCTTTTAGTGGTGGCAAAGAATTGGAAGTAATGATATTAAATGATTGTGAAGGAATACTATTATGCCTTAAGAAATGACTAGCAACATGCTCTCAGAAAAATATGAAAAGCCTTACATGAACTGATGCAAATTGAAATGAGCAGAACCAGGAGAACACTGTACATAGTAACAGCAATATTATATGATGAGTTACTGTGAATAACTTAGCTATTCTCAGCAATATAATGATCCAAGACAATTCTGAAAGACTTAGGATGAAAGGTGCTGTCATCTCCAGAGAAAGAACTGGTAGAGCCTGAATGCAAATCAAAGATTCTTTTTCTTTACTTTTCTTGGGGTTTTTATCTCTGTTTTCTTTCACAGCATGACTTACATGGAAATGTGTTTTGCATGACTCCACAAATATAATATGTCAAATTGTTTGCCTTCTCAGTGGGGAATAGGGGGCAGGAGGAAAAGGAGAGAGAGAATTTGGAACTCAAAATTTGAAAGAAAAAAAAGGTTAAAATTGCTTTTACATGCAATGGGGAAAATAAAATATTAAATGACTAAAAAAAACATAGAGACTGTCTTGATTTTTAATTTGCACCTCTAGTGCTTAGCACAGCACTTAGTACATAGTAAACACTTAATAAATTCTTTCCCACTCATTCATATGGAAGAGAGATGGAAAATTCTGATTGGTCTCTGAGAGAAGAACTAAGACCAATGGATGGAAGAGATAGATGGAAAAACAATGGTAGAGCAATGGAGGAGAGACCAATGCAGAAGAAAAGCAGACTTCAACTCAATGTCAAAGCAAACATCTTTTTAACACTCGCTCCTACCCAAAATTCACAGGCTTCCTAAGGAGCTAGGGAATTGCACATCACTAATTATTGTCAAGCAAAGGTTAGAATGTGGTAGAGAAGATTAATGTCCAGATATAGGTTGGTCTAGATGGCCTCTCTGGTCCCTTACAACTCTGAGATACTGTTACTCTACAGTACAGAATGCAGGGAGGGAGACTACAGATACACTTGGAATGTTAAGGAACAATTAGAAGAAACAAAAACAATGAGTTTAAGATCTGGTGGTCAGGCAAATATGGCAATCATCTATACAATGAGAATCGTCCCAGTCTCCCCAAATACCTCTGCTACAGACTTACTAATGATTCAGATTACACAATTAGAGATTGATTCCTTTCACTAAATATTGTTGTTACCTGTTAATATGCAAATACCCCCAGTTTGAGGTAAGACTCTATAGTCATTTATGCCTTAGTGTGAATGAGTTTATAAAGTTCTTTCCTTTTAACTAGTAAGTGGATTCTAGAAAAACTGAGCCCTGTGGGGTGAATGTGGGAAGGGTGGGTTGGGAGTGGTTGGTGCAGAATGCTAGGATTTCTCCTATTTGAAAACAATGGATAGCATTGCTATAGCACATTTGCAGTTGTTCCTTGACAACCCCACGAGATATGTAGTACAAGTTTTATTACCCTGATTCCACAGACAAGGACAGAGGCTTAGAGTCATTAAGGGACTCAACCCTGGACACACAGCTAGTATGTGTCAGAATCAGGCTTCAAACTCAGACCTTCAAACATCAAATCCAGAAAAGTTTCTGCTGCACTGTACTAAGCACAAGTATCCCCTACTTCCCAATTTTTCCCCCAAGGACTGACCCTAGAAAAGAATGAAAGGGAAGTTTTTGCCACAGTCCTGATCAAAAACCAGAACTTCTAATTTTTTCACTCTTCTTTGGATATTGTTCTCTTTGCACATATCTCTGGATACTGTCATTCCTTCTCTTCAACAAAAAGTACCAGACCTGAGAAGATAATCTCACTACCTCCTCTTCTCCCTGTCTTGTCTCATTCAAAATTGGCAGTTCCTCTTCCCCTCTCTCCTCCACATTGTTTCTCTCTTCCTATAAAGCTTCCTGTGACACTTCATACAAAGAGTCCTGTACACAAATCAATTGCAATCAATTGTATTTCTCTCTTGATGTTAAAAGACTGTAAAGGAAAACGCACTGGTGTCAAACACCCTGTTTTGGTACTAAATCAACTCCCCATCGTTGCTAGAATTTCTGCACAAATTGAGCAGGGTCCTCAGGAGACCAGGTTTACCAGCATAAATTCCAGGTTTGAAGGGACTGTCTAGTTGTATTAGGGAAAATAGCTGTTTCACTGACTTGGTTTTCTGGGACGCAGTTTTGACTCCCACTTCAGGTCATGAGGAGATGATACAGCATGTTCTCTGTCACCTGTTCTCTGATCATACAGTTTGTTCTCTGTTAAAGAACTCACCTGTTCAGAAGGCATAGCATAGGACCCTAACTATAATTAGGCATTTTTTTACCTGGGCCAAGTATCACACAAACCATTCCCAGGGCAAGTAGCACATAGTACATGCTCAGTGAAGGAAGGAGAGAGGACATCACCTTACAAAGGGCAAAGGAGGAAAGACAGAAATATGGAATGAAGGGAGTAGAAGAAGAATATGCAAAAGCTTGGGGAGAATTTACCTAAGCCATCTGGTAACTTCCTATTTTAATTAATTATCTTTGATAACTAGGTACTAAGTTCTGATTTGTTTTGTTTTTTCCATGATGCTGAAGATTGTGAAGGTTGTCAGAATCCTCTAAATTTGGCACCCAGATAGAAAGTCCTATTCACCTTATCCTGGTTAAAGCTTTTCATGAGATCATGAGATTCAAAACATGTAGGGGCCTTCCAGGTCAACTAATAGAACTCTTTCATTTTACATATGAGGAAACTGAGTCCTGGAAAGGGGAAGAGTTTTGCCCAATGGTGGTGAACTCTAGCCTAGCTCTCCTGAATCAAATCCAAGCTAAAAAGGCAAGTCGGTTTCATTTTCTTGATATAATAACTCGCATTTCTATAACACCTAATACTTACAAAATATTTTGTAATAGCAGCATTTATAAAATATTCTCATAACAACCCTGGGGAGGAATACAATTACAGTCTCCATTTTACAGGTCAAGTTCAGGTCTTGGACTTAACTTGCCCAAGGTCACAAAGAGTAGGTAGCAAGGACAGGAGTGAAAGTTGTCTCTTGACTATATAGATTCTAAATTTTTTCACTTATATCACATTATCTCTAGTGACCTCTGTAGCCCTCCCTCTTCACTTAAAGAGGCCCAATGGATAATAGTCTTGGGAATTACAATTGAGAAGGTGATTCTGGAGAGATTCAAACACAGAGCTCTAACTCCAAATCCCTGTCCCCACCATGCCTCAGCGTTTCTTGGGTCACACTTCTTAATTCTACCTAAGTCAGGCTAGAGAAAAGCTTCACTCAACCAAACAACACTGTAAACCCATAGAACACAATATATCCCTGTCTTGAACTAACTGTTCTCTGTGTTTCTTATATGTGAGTCTTGACTCCTCAACTAGGCTATCAGATCTCCTCTTCAAGGTCTAGTAGTGAATAATGTGAAGAAACTGGAGTTGGAAGATGTGGGTTTGACACTTAGTAAGTTCGTGAACCTGGACAAGTCATTTAACCTCTCTAAGGCTCAGTTTCCCCATCTATTAAATTAAGGGCTTAGACTCAAAGGCATCTGAGTTTTTTAAGTTCTCATTCTATAATCCTATGACCTTTAGGGTTTTTTCTGGTTCCGAATCTATGACTCTGTGATCCTAAGTGTATTTAAATGCCTTTTAGCTCTCATGGGAAAAAGGACCACTCTTCCTATCTACTCCCCCAGGCTCCCTTTCTGCAGCATCTCAGTACCATGAATGAAAATTCACTTAAAAGTGTCATCTACTTTCAACACAGGGGAGAAGGGAGAAGGTAAACTATGACAGTTTTCCTACTAATAAATAGCAGAGAAATGCTAGCTCTTGAGATAACAATAACTAGTTTGGCTTGGGCAAGGTCTTACACATTTGTGAGGTGTGAAGAACTTTGAGTTACAATCTGGAGTACAGACATCTTGGGTTCTAGTCCTGATCTTACACCTTGCTAACTCTGAGACCCTGAACAAATGAGCTAATCTGTCAATACTTCTTTTTCACCTTGAATATAAAAGAGAATTCATAAGGTTTGAAGGGCCTGCAGATATCCCGGTACTGTAATGATCACATTATGCCACAATTGTAATTCCCTTACTGCCCTAGATCAGAGAGGCAACATGAAGCAAAGAAATTAAAAGATCTGGGTTCAGATCTGGGTTCTGACACTGCTATCTCTAAGTTGCTATTGTTCTTTTTTTTTTTAAGCAATTGGGGTTAAGTAACTTGCTCAAGGTTACACGGCTAGGTTTTTTTGTTTGTGTGGGTTAAGTGTCTGAGGCCGGATCCGAACTCAGGTCCTTCTGACTCCAGGGCTGGTGCTCTACTCACTGCGACACCTAGCCGCCCCAGTTGCTATTGTTCTGTACCATCCAACTCTTCATGATCCCATTTTGGGTTGGCTTGGAAGATATACTGGAATGGTTTGCCATTTTCTTCTCCAGCTCATTTTACAGATGAGGAAACTGAGGCAAATAGGGTGAAGTGATTTACCCAAGGTAACACAGCTAGTAAGTGTCTGGGGTAAGATTTGCACTCAGATCTGGCTGCAGACCTGGCATTCAATCCACTCTACCACCTGTGGGCAAGTCATTTCATCCCTCTAAGTTTCATTTTTCTCATCTGTAGAATGGGTGTAATAATACTTGAACAACCAACTTCACAATGTCCTTATGAGGACAGTACTTTATAAATCTGTAAGTGCTGTAAGAAATGTGAAATTTTATGAAGCGTGATGGCACTGTGTTTATTATCCTCCTTGTCAGCTAGTTATACTTCTTGGATTACCCAGATCATAATTCAATTTGTGACATTTCTTGCAGTTGTGTCCACTTAGCCAGAGTGAGCTAACTTTAATTCAGTAGGAAGGAAAATTCACTTTTAAAGCTGAGCTTTTTTACATTAGCTAAACAGGCTGCAGCAAGGAAGAACAATTAGAAAATTTACATTTCAACTAAGAAAGAAAATTATGTGCTACTTAAGTCAGACTTTATGTCTTGGTTATAAAAGTCAGGAATAATAAAATACCATCTGAACCTATGTCCCTTTTGAGAAAGAGAGTTGTGTTCACCTTTTGAAAACATCTATGGAAATCCAAGAGCATTATTATTTACTTACACACTTGAATGAAAGTATATGAATTTAGTTCAAACATTTTCAAAGTTTAGAGAGAAGCATAAATAAAACCCTAGCTAATGAACTTTGTAACTGTCCTTAACTCTTTCTGACCTTATCCTGGTTTGCCTTTTGCCCTAATGACTACCCAGTGACACAGTGAAGAATAGTAAAGAATACTCAGGTACTTTGTCTATAAATTAAAATTACCAGATGTCACAGAGCTAGAAGGAATCTTAAAAGTCATTTTTCCCAACCTCCAAACAAATGAGGCTGAGAGAAATTAAATAACTGCTCCAAGGTCATCACTAATTTGAATAGAAGGATTTTCTTTATATTATTTTTTCTTAGAATGACTTATGATCGCATTGGCTAGATAGATCTTACCTAGCCATTTTAGCTGTTAAAACTTAAAACTGCACTAAGACATTTATAGCACACTGTATAACATTTTTAATAAACCCTTCATATCTCATCTCAACCCTGAAGGCTAAAGTAGGTTCTACAAGCATTATTATCCTGATTTTACAGATGAAGGAAAAATGGTTAGAGAAGTCATGACTCAGCAAGTAAGTGCTGGAGGTTGGATTTCCATGAAATTCATTTCAATTCAACAAATATTTTTAAATATTAATTTATTTATTTATTTTAGTTTTCAACACTCACTTCCATAAGATTTTGAGTTACAAATTTTCTGCCCCTACTCCAAGATGGCATGCAATCTGATATACACTCCACATATACATTAATATTAAATGTATTTTCATATTAGTCATGTCGTAAAGAAGAATTAGAACCAATGTGAGGAACCACAAGAAAGAAGAAACAAAAAAGAAACAGAGAGAGAGAGAGAGAGAGAGAGAGAGAGAGAGAGAGAGAGAACAAAGAGCATGCTTCAATCTCCATTCAGACTCCATGTTTTGTTTTGTTTTTTTTTTCTGGATGTGGGCGGCATTTTCTATCATGAGTCTTTTGGAGTTGTCTTAGATCAACAAATATTTATCAAGTACCTCCTATTTACCAGGCATTGACCTTAGCTAAGTCCTATACTCCATTCACTAAATGCCTTCTTAATTTCACAAATAGATAACTCATTCCAATACTTAGCACAGTGTATAGTATACAGTAGGAGCTTAATAAATGTTTATTGGTTAATTGATATAGTAGGCGCTTAGTAAACATTTTTTGCTTTGGCCCTATTTGAACAGTGGCAACATGGTACAACAGAATGAACAATGGATGAGAAATGAGAAAGTCTAAGTTCAAATCTAGGCTCTGCTAAGATTGTCACTTCCTTTCTGTGGACCTTGGTCATCTATATATAGGGCTTAAACTTTTTCCACTGGTGATCCCTAAGCAGTGATTCTTAAACTGACACTATATGGGATTTCGACCCACAATTTAAGAGGCACTGAAATTAAAATGAAGAAGTTGGACTATGTGATAGTTACCTTATAAATTATAATAATATTTGATACATCCTTTTAAACTCCTCAGTGTTTGGTGGCAGATGAAGATATGGGACACTTGCTTTTTGCAAAGTTTTCCCACTATTTCCTGAGAAAACAGCAAACAAGGCCATCAGCACAGGGAGGGCGAGAAGCCAGCCAAGATTGAGGGCAAAATTGTAACTCATTGGCATAGCACATATTTTTCCAATATAAAAGCAAATGGAGAATCTGTAAATAAATTGACTATATAAAAGTGTCCGTTTATATTACACCTCACCTTTCCAAGGGGAAAACACACACGCACAAAAAAGGTTTCTTTGCACAGCCTTAGTATAAAAATATCATTTCTTCAGGGTAATTTTATAGCACCAACAGCAGTCCATATCTATTTAAAATACATCCACAGCACCACATCCAGACCCTTTTCCACAAATGATTTGGTAACTAGCATCAGACCAACTGCAAAAGCAGCTGCCACGTAATTACAACCTCTCATCACACGTATGGGGAAACAAGTTGTGGCGTATGAGAAAGGTCTGCAAAAATAGGTGTCAGACCTTAACTAATAGTGATTGTCCTTCCATTCTATTGTAATTTACATTTAATTCACACATTTCATTTCCATTTAAAATATGATTACAGTGTTTTGAAGCACATCTCACCTGTCCCCTCAAATTACAGGGAAATGAAAGTAACAGAAAGCAGCAGGCACTGGGAAGGCTGCTGAAGGCGTTGGCTGCCAGGGGGTCGCTCCCACAAGCTGCCTTCCCTGGGCCTGAAGAGAGGGACTTCTTTAGAGTGTCAGGGGAAATGGTTAAGGTGGAAGGCGAAATAATAGGAGATACAAAAGAGTCATGGGAAGAAAACAGGGAATCCATTCAATAAGAAGTGTAGTATGGGGGTGGCGGGTTGAACCCCCAGCACATTTAGATTCCAAGGAACTAGATTCATCTGCTGATTCTGTTATCATATGACCTTGGCCAAGTTTCCTCAGTCCTCGGAGCTTCAACTCCTTCTGAAATAGCAAATTTGACTCACTGATCTCTAGAACCCTTTCCAGATCTAGCCCTTTCACCTACATCTGATGTACCATGTTCATTTCTGGGCACCATGGTGTAAGAAGAACACTAATAAGCTGGAGAGGATCCAGAAGAAGGGAACCAAGGCTATAAAGGGAATGGGAGGTTTGACATGAGAGAATTGGTAGAAGGAACTGGGGGTGTTTTGCCTACAGAACACTCAGTAAAGGCATGATGTGTATATTCAAGTATTTGAAGGGATGTCACATTAAAAAAAAAAATTATTCTATCTGGCCATAGAAGGAAGGACCAAAAACGATGGGTACAAGTTACAAAGAGACAGATTTTTACCTTGATACAAGGAAAAAACTTCCTAACAATTACAGCTGCCCCAAAGTGGAACAAGCTGCTTCTGGAAGAAGAGCGTTCCTTGTTTACAATAATAATAACAATAATAAAGATAGTAGCTCACATTTTAGTACCTACAATGTGACAGGCACTGTGCTAAGTACTTCTAATTATTATCTTGTTTGATTCTTACAAAAGCCCTGGGAGGCAGATGCAATTATTATCCCCATTTTAATAACAATTAAGTAGATAGGTAGATATATAGATAGATGAAGTTAATAGCTAGCAGTTATTTAACACTTTAAGGTTGGCAAATCCCTATATATGCCTTCTCAATTGATCCCCACAACCCAGTGAGATAGGCACTATTGTTATCCCCATTTTATAAAATAATAAATTAGTAAGAAAAATAAAGATAATAACTTATAACTACTTAATATACTAAGGTTTGCCAAGCCCTGTACATGTCATCTCAGTTGTGAGACAGGTGCTATTATTTTCCTTTTACAGATGAGGAAACTGAGATATACAGTGACTTGTCCAGAGTCACACAGCTAAGAAATGTCCAAAGCAGGATTTGAATGAGATCCTCCTGATTCAAGTGGGCTGGATGGATACTTGTCATGTATATGGTGGTGAGGATTCTTTTGGGATTATGGAATGGGTTAAGCAGATGCTGAGTATCCTTCATCCTCTATAGTTTTGTGATTCTATTATTATATCCTAACTGGAATAATAACTACAGTTCAGATTTATAGAGTATGCTTTCTTCACAATAACCACAGAAAGTATTAAAGTTTTACAGATGATAAAGCTGTGTGACTTGCCCAGGGTCACACAACTATCAAGTGTCAGACAGGATTTGAATTCATCTTCCACACCATACTGGCTTTCTATTTTTGCAATGCTTTGGTTCATCTCTTGCCTTGGTGGGATGTGTTTAACCTATCGATTGGTTTAGAACTTGTAGAGAAGAATCAATAAACTCTGAAGGGCCCAGGTGCCTATTGAGTCTGAGATCTGATTTTGCCACCTTTGAGCACAGCTGGAGGCTGAGTGAGGAATACCAAGACTTAAATGAAAGATTCATTAAATCATCTACCAAAGAGGTGATGGATAGAATCCAAACACTCACTATATATTACACCCATTGATATTAAGATTTCTCAGTTTCTAACCCAGTAACTCTCAGAGCTTTCTCTGTAGTCACCTGGAAAACGTATCTTAGGTCTAATTTAAGTGCCACCCAGCTAAGTAAGTATCTAAGGAAGAATTTGATCTCAGGTCTTCTTGCCTCCAAGTCTACCATTAAATCCACTGAAGTCCTTTAGGTATTTCAGAAACAAAGCTCACTGTCAGGGAACCCTAACTCTACCTTCTTGCAAAGACTGCCTTAGAGAGAATTTCAAGTGTACAAGCAGATTTAGGGATTTTATTTTTCTGTGATGATGGAGTGTATGGGATGTTCAGGGAGGACTAGCACCTCTGGGTCAGGGATTGCTGAGCCCTTCTCAGGGCTGCTCATCCACCTTTAATGTCCACCTGTCACCCAACTCTTACCTTTGACTTCAAGAATCTGTAGGATGTCAGCGGCCACATGCCAGTAAAACCATCTCAGCCGACAGGTAAACCAGGTTGAGAGTAACCAATGAGCCTCAAATCCATTGGTGAGTTAAGGGGTTGTCTACTCCAAATGTGTGAAGATTTCCCTCGGTGGAATGGGGGGATGAGGACAATTTGTTCCAATGGCTATGAAGGCAGCTGAAGCAGACGTCAAAGCTTGGTCAGACGTCAAAGACACCAAGATCATCCACTGCTTCCAGAGCCATTATTAGTCATCTTGACTTTTATTTTATCACTGGGCTTTGAGGATTCTGAAAGAAAGAGTGAGGCTGACAACTTTGTGCAACTTTGCCTCACTTAAATACAGTTCAAGAGCAAGTCAAGACATCATCCATGATGTCACTGGTCATCTTCAAAAAACAAAGGACAAATAATAAAAGTAATGATGATGCCTAGAAGGGGTTCTAAAGCCTCTCAGAAGAGCATTGCCCACTATGAACATGAAATGCAAATCTGATTAAGAAGTTTCCCTCTCACACCTTACATGCTCTTTAACTCTCATTTAGCTTAATTTATTTACTGCCCCTACTAGGAATATTTTCACCTTGGGGAAAAACAGTTGAGTAGGAGATGGAGGAGGTCAGTGAATCATGATAGTACATAGGAGGTCCAGTCAAGGGTACAGCCATGTTAGAATGGGGTGTAAACTGACCCTAGATGGCAAGGGGATTGAGAAGATGGATCCGGGAGAGGACTCCAATATTGACGAGACCTGAGAGGAGAAGGAAATGATTGCCCTACACCCTGTGGTAAGGTAGGTTATGGGAAAAAACTCAAGGAAAGCAGCTTCCATGAGAAAGAAGGCCACAGACACACCCCTTCACCCCTATACCTGTTCCCAGGGGCAAAAATTCATTCTTCCCCTCTTAGTTACAACACTACCCTTATCTCACACAACTCCCCTCTGTGGACACTATGCCCCAGTCAGGTTGGTGTATGTGCATAGTTCTATGGCTGTGTCTGTGAGTATATGTACAAATAAGTGATTTTCAGACTTGGATGCTCTTTCTACACAGCCAATGCTTCCTTCTTTCTTTGATTTTGAGTGCATTATTACCTGTCCTTGTACTCAGAATATTGTATACCCTCCTCCCTATAAGTCTGGATCTTTTGAAATCCCTCCATACTTTAACTAATGATACCTCCTCCAAAAAAACCTTCTCTGATTCCTCTGATAAGAAGCAATCTTTGCATCATCTGACCTCATAGAGTCCTCCAAATCTTTTTTAAAAATAAGTCTTGTGCTAGAATAGAACAAAGAGATGATTTTGTGCTTGGAGCAAAAAATAAAATCAAATCCCTGCCTTCGCTCCAATAGCATTGTATGCTTGGGAAAGCATATTTTATGTATTTTTTAATATTTTTTCTTGATCCCTCAGCTTTAGGTTCTTAGGTAAAGTTCCTCACTTGCCTGCTCCCTTCCCAACTTCCACCCCATACAGCAACCTTTGTCATGTGCTATAATCAACATAAAGTTTTTGCAAGGCATTGTGTTGAGCTAGAAAGTGCACAGGGCTTGAAACAAGGACCTGGGCATGAGTCTGGGTTCTTTCATTTATTAGTTAGCTGTGTGACTAGGGGAAAGTGTAGACCAGAGGTATCAATCTTGCTGGCTACTTAATTTCCAAGGGTAGCCCGATCAACTTAAAATGTAATTGGGAGGGCGGAGCCAAGATGACAGAGTAGAAATAGCACTTCCACAACGCTCCAGCCTACACCACTTCAAAATTATGTAAAAGGGGACTCTGAACAACCTCTAGAGCTCCAGCACCCACAGAACAACACAGAGAAGCTGACCTCCCACTGAGGACAGCCCGGCAGCCCTGCAGGGATCGGCCAGCACAGCACTCTGGGAGTGAGCCCAGGACCACGTGAGTTGGAGGTTTTAGCCCCAGGGTGGCCAGACCAGCAGCTGGCTAAAGGGACCCCAGAACACCAGCAGCAGTGGCAATGACAAAGTGAGAGATTAGTGCCATATGGACTTTGGGACCAGTATTTGGGAAGGCGGCAGCTTCTTCCCCTGGGGATGAGAAACTTCTGAGGAGCAGCGGCACAGCTGCCATTTTTCAGCTGCAGTTGCAGATTCAGCTCCTGGTCTGTGAATTGTAGGGGGATCCCAAGATCAGTCTGGGGGCTATTTGCTCTTGCTTTAACCTCCCTGGATCTGGATTACGGTCTGGAGTGGAGGTCTGGGGTGTATGTTGAGATTGCCAAAGTATGTTGGGGCTTCAGGGAGGGTACCCAACTAATACTCCGGCAGTTGAGAAGACCGCAATGTTTGGGAACGGAAGCTCCCCTTTCTGCTGGCAGAGTCCTACTGGGGCAACAAGCCCCAAAGTCAAGCAATTAAGTGGCAACACGCCTAGGCAAAGAAAACAAATTAAACAGAAAAATTCAACATTAGACTCTTATTTTGGGGGTGAAGAGGATCAAAACATGGAATAGGAGGAGGACTGGGAGATCAGAAATCCTGCACCAAAAGACCCAAAGGAAAATACGAGCAGGTTACAGGCCATAGAGGACCTTGAGAAGGATTTTAAAAACCAAATAAGAGAAGTGGAGGAAAAAATGGGAAGAGAAATGAGAAGGATGCAGGAAAAATATGAAATGAGAGTCAACAGCCTGACTGAGGAAAATAACACCTTAAAAAACAGACTAACTCAAATGGCAAAAGAGGCTTAAAAGGTCAATGAGGAGAAGAATGCCTTAAAAAGCCAAATTTGCCAGATAGAAAAAGAATCTCAAAAGCTCACTGAGGAGATTCATTCCTTCAGAATTAGACTGGAGCAAATGGAAGCTAGTGACTTTACGAGAAATCAAGATGCTGTTATACAGATCCAAGCAATTGAAAGAATAGAAGGCAATGTGAAATATCTCATGGGAAAAATCACTGACCTGGAAAATAGATCCAGGAGAGGCAATCTAAAAATTATTGGATTACCTGAAAACCATGATCAAAGAAAGAACCTAGAAATCATCCTTCAAGAAATTCTCCAGGAAAATTGCCCTGATGTTTTAGAACCAGAGGGCAAAATAGAGGTTGAAAGAAGCCACAGATCACCTACTGAAAAAGATCCCAAAAAGAAAACTCCTAGGAATATTATAGCCAGGTTCCAGAATTCCCAGATCAAGGAGAAAATACTACAAGCAGATAGGAAGAAACAATTTCAATATTGTGGAAACACAATCAGAATAGCACAGGACCTGGCAGCTTCTACATTAAGGGATTGAAGGGCATGGAATATGATATTCTGGAGGGCAAAGGACCTGGGATTAAAACCAAGAATCACCTATCCAGCAAAATTGAGTATCTTGTTTCAGGGGAAAATATGTTCATTCAATGGAATAGAGGACTTTCAAGCATTCTTGAGGAAAAAACCAGAGTTGAATAGAAAATTTGACATTCAGACACAAGAAGCAAGAGATACTTGAGAAGGTAAACAGGGAAAAGAAATCAAAAGGAACTTATCAAAGTTGAACTATTTACATTCCTACATGGAAAAACAATAACTGTGACTGATGAAACCTTTCTCAGTATGAAAATAATTGAAGGGTATATGGGCATATGATACATATGTGAATGTGTGTATATATGTTTACAGGTATACATGGATAGAGGGCTGTAGCAGCAAGCACCCTCGAATCCCCAGAGTGGCTGCCAACACAGGTTCTTAGATCTGCTTTTCAAAAGGAAAGCAACTCAAAATGGGTTAACAAGCTTACTTTAATCAAACAAACATACATTACCTAGTTCAGGGGGAAAAGGTCAGCACCCGAACTTCAGAGTTACAGAACTTACAGATCAAACAGACAGGCTTCCAAACTGTCCCAACATTACATGCATCAATACCAAATCACAGTTACCAGAGAGGGAAGCATCAACATCTGGGTTTTCAAAGCCGGGGGGCTCTCAACAACGGCTTCCCAGAGTCTCATCTGGTCAAATCACACAACACTTCTCAAAGTGAGCCCCAAAGCAAAGCCTCTCCTCAGGGTTTATATAGCCTTCTCCTGGCTCAGAGAATGTAACAACCTTCTGGACCCACTGCTCAATCACAAAGTATCAAGGTATGGGCTTTCCTGAAAAACAAGCCTCCCATCACAGGCTCCAGGTGCACTTAAGCTAGGGGCAGGGAAGATCTTTAAAAATTTGCATTTCCATTACAAGGGCACAGGTCAAATTTGGTGGGAAGGGATTATACTTAAGGGGTGAAGTTAAAAGGTGAGAGAGGAATGTGGCAAGAGGAGATGGGGAGAGACAGGTTAGGGTAAACTATCTCATGTAGAAGAGGCAAAGGGAAGTGGCTAAAGGGGAGGGGAAGAACAGGAAGGCAAAAAAGCAAAACCATATTTTCATTGAATTTGGCTCAGGGAGAGAATGACATACATACTAAATGGGATATCTCACCCTGCAGGAGAGTAGGGGGGAGGGGGATGAGAGAGGATGATGGAGGGGAGGGCATGCTGGGGGGAGGGGAGGTTGGAGGCACCCACTTTTGAAGAGGGACAGGATCAAAGTAGGGAATAGACCAGGTGAGGGTGGGATGGGGTGGGGGGAATATAGCCGGTCTTTTACAATTATCTACTATGGTAATGTTTTGCATAGCTATACATGTACAACACATACTGAATTGCTTATCTTCCCAGCAGGAGTGGGTGACAAGGGAGGAAGGGAATGGATCTGGAATTTGAAGTTTTAAAATTAAATGTTTAAAATATGTATAAATACTATTATTAATACTATTTTGCATGTAATTGGGAGATAAGATGTGTAGGCATTGGGGCACAGAGATTCACTTTGCCCTAAATGAAAAGTCAAAGGAGGTATGGGAGAAGATATGGGAGAGAGCAGATTGGATGAGGGGATATCTTGTGGGACTGCTATTCTGGGTTAGTGGGTAGGGGAAAAATGGGGAAAAATTGTAACTCAAAATCTGGCAGAAATGAATTATGTAAACCAGAAGTTAATAAAGCATTTATAAAATATAATTGGGTAATGTTTCACAAAATAAATAAAAATAAAATATAATATAGATAATGTTAATTTGTCGTTTTTTAGGTTAAAATGTGGCCTACTATTTCTATTTTAATTTGATGCTACTAGTGTAGACAATCTCAGAGGGACCCTACAGTTCCAAAGTCCTTATATTTATATTATTCTAGAGTACTGTTAAGAGGAAAGAGTTTTGTAAACCTTAAAGTGATAAAAAATGATTTCTTGTTATCATTATATGGTCATTAAATATCACAGACCCTCATCAGCTCACAGGCTTGTGAAATAGCCTGTTGATTGGCCTCTCTCCCCACCCATTTCACTTTTCATTCAGCAAACTGACCTCCTTAAAATCAAGGTCTGACCATGTCACTCCTCTAGTCAGTAAAAACCTAGTGGCTCCCTATTTAGTACCAGGATAAATATAAAATCACTTGTTTGGTTTTTAAAGTTCTTTGTAACCTGGTCACTTTCTACTTTCTGATCTTCTTATACCTTACTCCCCATCACTTGCTCTGAAATTCAATGACACTGGTCTCTTTGTTATTTTTCACAAAGAACACTCCATATCCTGATTCAGAACATTTTCTTTGGCTATCCCCCATGCCTGAAATTCTCTCCTTGTTTCTGTGTCCTGTCTTACCTGGCTCCCTTCACTTTTCAGCTAAAATCCCACCTTCAACAAGAAGTCCTTAGATTCTAATCCCTTCCCTCTAAGAGTACCATCAATTTATTCTGTAATATATCTTGTTTGTTGTTGTTTGTCCTTCATTTCTGAAAAGGGCTGGTGACATCACAAATGATGTCATGAATTGGAGTTAAGTGAGTTACACAAAGTCATCAGTCTCTCTCTCCCTGAGTCACTGAAGTCTAGTGGCAAGACAAAAGTCAGGATGATTATTGATGTCCCAGGATGAAGTAGATAACCTTGGCTTCTTTGATGTCTGACCAAGCTCTAGGCACTCCACAGAATCTCTTCAGCAACCTTCATGACTGTTGGAATAACTTGCTCTCATCCACCCATTCTTCAGGGGAAAGTCTTCACATACATGGAGTAGACATCCCCCTAACTCATCAATGGCTTTAAGGCCCATTGGTTATCCTCAACCTGGTTTAGCCAATCTGTTGAGACAGGAGAGTTGGGTGAAGGTAGATATAGGTCTATGAACAGCCCTGAAGAGTTCAGCAAGCCCTCACAGGAGAGGTGCTAGTCCTCCTGAACACCCATATGCCCCATGGTTTTTGTGCATAGTTGTTTGTATGTTGCCTCCCCTCATTCAGCAGAATGCTGGTAAACATTTAACAACTGATTCTCCCACCACCACCACCCCCAAAATGTATAAGCAACACACTTTTCAGTATAATCTGCATTACTAAGATTTTTACTGTCACTTTCCCAAGTCCAAATGATCAACAAAACAATAAATCTGGCAATTATTTGTAGCATTTGCTACAAATGTGTTCATACTGAAATTTGACCAATTAGTTCTCACAAACTGGTATAACCTGGCTCCAGAACAACCCTACCCCTATTAGACTATGAGCTACCTGAAAGGACTATTTTTTGCCTTTCTTTATACCTCCAGCAATTAGCACAGTGACCAGCATACAGGTGGCACTGCTTGTTAACTTGTTGAGATATTTAGGATCATAGCATCTGGAGCTAGAAGAGAAAAATCTGGTGCAACCATCTCATTATTCTGAGGAGGAATCCCCAATACAATCTAAACTTCTTGAGAACAGAGGTCATTTCATTCTTTGTATTTGAATCCCCACACAGTACTTGGCACTTAATAGTTAGTAATAATAAAGCTTGCTGCTTGATTGACACTAAAGCCTAGAGAAATGAAGTGACTTGTTGTCGGGGGTGGGGGGGGGTCATACTGGCAGTAAACAATATAGCAATAAAGCATCCTCTTCAACTCTGGATCTAGTGGTCTTTCTTCATTCCTCCCCACGTTACAATCCTAAATCTTCTCTTTCCCTCCCTCCCAGATTTCTCTACATTGCTCCAGAAACCTGTCCACCATGGAAAATCACTCTTGTTTGCCCTGTACTTCACATACTGGAAGGTACTCCATCACTGTGGCCCCTCACTCTGATTGGCTCCTCCCAGAGTCTTCTTCAATCCAAGGTCATCCTCATCTTCATTCCTTGCCAAATTTCACTCTTGACTCTTCTCCTAGACTTTCTCTACAATGCCCCTGAGTCAAGTGCCCTCATTCCCTACCCACCACAAACTCCTCTCCAGGTTCCTTTTATGTGTTGTTTTCTCCCATTAGAACAAAAGCTCCTTGAGGACAGGAGTTGTCCCTTTTTTCTGCTTCAATTTGTAGTCCTACCACAATGCCAGGCACATAGTAAGCTATCAGTGAATATTTGTTGACTTGACTCTTTTCCATTCTTCCATAAGTGTATGTGAATATGGCAGCCTCCTAGATTACGAATTTCATGAGGGCAGGGACTACAATGGATTTACCTTTGTATATCACAAAGCACTTGGCACAAAGCAGCCACTTGACAAATAAATGATGGTGGTATAAATGAGTCACTTGGTTCACCCATTTCTCTCACCCCTTCATTGACATCTCCCCCTTTCTGCTTCCTTATTCATTAGAAGAGCCAATTCACAGAAACACAAAGAGACCCCTCTGAAAAGAGAGCAATAAGAAAAGGGATTTGACATATCCAAAGACCCATTTAAAGAGAGAATTTTTCTTCTGTGGGGAGGACAGTGTGAGGAGATCAAGCAGGAAGAGGTAGACAAGGGGGCCCGGTGAGTTACTAGGAGTCAGCTTTTTCCCTGCCTGGCCCCCCAGTTCTTAGGTAGAACAGTGTAGCAAAGGTCATACCACGGAACACTGCACCTTATTAACTCACAGGGAGAAGGTTATTAGGCACTAGGCATTTGGTTTTATGCTCCAGTGAGATTGGGCCAAAATTCATTTTCCAAGAGTTATTGCATACAAGAAGTGGAAGCTAGGGAAGGGATGGGATGGGAAGGGCCAGGTGCATAACACACCTGTTGTACAGCTTCATTAAATATAATATTGCTCCTTTTGAGCTCTGAGCTTGAAAATTAAAAAAAAAAACCCAGCCCCTTCAGATCACTTGCCCAGCATCTCTCCCTCCAGTAACTCCATCATGTTTGACTTCTTCTAGTGGTTTGCCCTAATCACTGTAGTACTTCTAGCATTGCCCTCCCTCAGGCATCCCCACTTCAGAATGAAGTCTGAAGACAGATGAGACTCCCAAGCGCCTCTCTTTCTCACTCCCTATTTATTTAGGTAGCTTTTTCCTTTCTGTTAAAAAGGAAGAAAGGGAAAATCGCCACTCTGGGATAGATTTATTTCCCATATGGGCTGTCTTATGGCCATGCTTGAGAGCCACCCAAATCCCAGAAGACAATAGCCCCTGAAGGCCACTGTGAGTTAGCAGAGATGACTTCTTCAGGCTGTAGTGGGGAGAGTGGAGTTTGGGTGCGTCTTTATTCCTTCTCTCAGCCCCATAAACATTTGAGCTATTTGGGAGTGTTATTTTCCCCTTTAGGACAATGTGCTCCAGTTTGGGTTCTTTTTGCTTTGTTTACTCAATAATTGGTACAGCAAGAGGGATGCACCTGTTCCTCGGGCCCATTAGACACAGAATTGCTTCTCTCCAGAGCTGAGGCTGAGGCATTCAGGCAAACCAATACATCAGTTGGCATTCAAATTCACACTGCAGTGGAAGAGAAAGAAGGTTCGGGGGAAGATCAAGATGCAAGCTGCCAGTCAATAACAGAAAATGGGTCTAACGTGAGCCTCAGGAGTAAAAAAAGCCTTACAGAACTGGAGAGCTGGAAGAAACCTTAAAGATCATTCTAGTCCTCCCTATACCCCTCACTTTACAGAGAAGGAGAGTAAGGACCAGGAGATTAAGTAACTTGCTAAAATCACAGAAGTGGTAAATGTTTGAAGCAAGATTTGAACCCAACACCTGGGCCTCTAGAGGTAATGTTCTTGCCATGACACAACAAAAGCAGGATCTCAGAACTACTAACAGAGAGTCTTTTGTTTGACTATAACCCCAGTATTCTTTCCCCTGCTAAATTACTTCCCTTCCCTTCCCTTCCCTTCCCTTCCCTTCCCCTCCCTTCCTTTCCCTTCCCTTCCCTTCCCTTCCCTTCCCTTCCCTTCCCTTCCCTTCCCTTCCTTTCCCTTCCCTTCCTTCCTTCCTTATTGGGCCACCCTTTCTGTTCTCACCCTTTTTTGCATATTCAGACTCAAGTATGGTCAGAGATAGAAGGCAGCCACTGCCTCAAAGTCCAGAATTGATTTTGGGTAGGAAGGGAAGAAGGAAAAACCAGCCATCTGACAACTTCAGACAATCCAGGGGAGAGGGAAGGGGGAAGGATGGTGTCTTATCTCAGCTTTGTATCTTCCCTATCACTTAATACCAAAGGTACTTACTGAGTCAGAATCACAGTGTTAGACCCAGATAAGAAGTTAGAGATCAGTAGTCACTAAATAACAAGCTTGATGGTACCTTGGATATCCTCAAGCCCAACCCCTGCATTTTGTAGATAAATAAACTGATGACTAAAAAAGATTCACTCAAGTGAAGTCAGGAAATAACTCCCAAGGTCACATTTAAGGGAGGAATTTGGGGGGAGAGAGCCCACCCCCACCCCAAAGAGCCAGAACTTGAACTCAGATCCTCTAATTCCAAAGTCAATGTACTTTCAAGAAGGAAGAAAAGGGGGTGGCTAGGTGGCACAGTGAGTAGAGCGCCGGCCCTGGAGTCAAAAGGACCTGAGTTCGGATCCGGACTCAGTCACTTAACCCACAAAAAAAAAAAAACCTAGCCGTGTGACCTTGGGCAAGTTACTTAACCCCAATTGCCCTAAAAAGGGTCAGCTAGGTGGCGCAGTGAGTAAGAGCGATGGCCTCAGAGCTGGGATGACCCAAGATCAAATCCGGCCTCAGAAAATGAGCACCCACACATAAATAATGACTAGCCGTGTAACCTTGAGCAAGTTACTTAACCCCAATTGCTTAAAAAAAAAAAAGAAGGGAGGAAAGGAGGGGGGAAAGGAGAAAGGAAAGGAGGAAGGAAGGAAGGGAGGGAGGGAGGAAGGAAGGAAGGAAGGAAGGAAGGAAGGAAGGAAGGAAGGAAGGAAGGGAGGGAGGGAGGGAGGGAAGAAGGAAGGAAGGAAGAAACCACAGGGTTATAATACCTCAGGCCTATTCCAACTTTATTCCTATGAGACTAGACTCCAAACCTTACCCCAGCCTCATCCCCTTCTACCTCCCTACAAATGAAGGAGGCCACAACACCTCTCCCAAGCAGAGATTACTCTCAGATCTTTTGAGCTGTTCAAGAAGGTGGGTTTCTACTTGGCTTTTTACCTGAGAGGTCCGATAACTTTACCCTAAACAGACACATATTGACATTTCCCCACCCAAGCAATCTTTCCCCATCCTGGTGTTTAGTAAAGGCTGGAAACCTCATGAACATCCCAAATAAAGAGTGGGGTGGCAATCAATAAGGCTGGAAATTTACCCAAAGGCACTTCTTCCCCTAGTGCAGCAGGTGGAGGAAGCTGGGAGAGGAAGGAGGGTAAATGGGCCGCTTGCTAGGCTGCTGAAGTCTTTTGTTGCCATTGTCTGAGTAAGAGCCCCCATCCAGAACCTGCTCCTGGGGCCCGGCAACTGACTTTGTCATCTGCTGCCTCTTGGTGCAGGTGTGCGTATTTTAGCTGTAGCTAGAGGAGCCCAGGCATGGAAATCGCTCTCCCTGTGCCCATATATTATCGGTATTTTTTAACATGTCGCTTTCCAAGCAGGTAATGCATTTGCAGAGACAGTGATCTTTCATCGGGAGATTACAGTGATTTGTGTTCTCTGTCTAAATTCCAGCATAAATTTAGGAGCTAGCGAGGCATTGGCTTGCGGCAGGAGCTGCATTTCTGGGATATGGCAGGCTATCCGTGCCGATCTCGGCCTCACAGCCATTTGTCCTGATTAGAGACAGACATGGAAGTCTTTCCTTCAGATTCCTCAACTTTTTATTTTTCAAATTGCACTTCTAATGGGATCTTTTTGTAAAAGCAACAATAGCAGGCATGTACATAGCACTCTGCAATGTACTAAGTGCTGTACGAAGATGATCACATTTGAACCTCATAATCCTATGATCTTGTATATATAACATATATAAATATATACACACATATGTATGTATGTGTGCATATATGTATGTATATATAATATATATTCTGTGTGTGTGTGTGTGTGTGTGTGTGTGTGTGTGTGTGTGTGTGTGTGTGTAAATTATCCCCATTTTACAGATTAGGAAATAGAGGCCCAGGGAATTTAAGTGACTTGCTCATGGTTACAAAACTAGTGCCAGAAGCAGGATTCGAATTCAATTCATTCCAACAAGCATTTATTACAAAATTACTGTTAAGTGCCAAGCACTGTTACTTAACTGTCAATTAAAAAGAAAAAGCAAGGATTTCCCATTATCCGAAATACAAATACACTTGGGAGGAATCCTTAGGAAGGGCTGGGCTCTAAGACGAAGCCTCTTCACTGGGGAGTGTACATGGAGGGGGGTTGAGGAGGGGTTTGGGGGTGGGCGAGGGGAGGAGAAGGTATTTTTAAACCCTTTCTTCCTCTCTTCTTTCTCTTCTAGCCTGATCCATCTTCCCTCCCACAATACCTTTTCTGGGCAAAGGAGCCAGGGAATCCACTAACACTAAGGTGTAAATTACAAACAAGGCTTAATAGTTTTCCCCTCTCCAGGGGCTCTGCAGTTTTAACAGACCTTAAATAACTTAAGAAGGCTTAAGGCAAATGAATGAAGTTCTAACTTCAGAATTTTAAACATAAGAACATGGATCATAAGTTTTTTAGAGAAAGGGTGTCTTAGAGATTATCCCCGGGGCAGCTAGGGGGCACAGTGAATAGAGAACCAGCCCTGGAGTCAGGAGGACCAGCCTCAGATATTTAACACAAAACTAGCTGTGTGACCTTGGGCAAGTCATTTAACCCCAATTGCCCTACCTTCCCCCTCCAAAAGGCAAAAAAAGAAAAAGAAAGAAAAGAAATTATCCCATCCCTTGGTTCCCAAATGTCACAGAGATTCTAGAGATATATCCAAAAGGCACTTCAGGGACCATCTAGTTCCTGTCCAATCTCTCATTTTATAGATGAGGAAACTGAAGCTGGAGGATGTTGTATGACTTTCTCAAGGCCACAGACTGTCCAAGGGCCAAAAACTCCAGAACCAATGTTTTGTTTTGTTTGTTTGTTTGTTTTCCTCTTTGGGCTCCTAGGGGATCTGGAAATTTTTGCAAAGAGTCACCCAAACCTAAGTGCAAATAAAAATATAAGCAAATATACCTGGCAGAACCAATAAACTATAGGCATCCATGGATGGATCAGGAGTAAGAACCTTACCTTGAGCTGTAGCTCTGCTGCTTACAACTTTGGACAAGTTATTTAACTTCTCTGAGTCTCAGTTTGCTTCTCTATAAAATGAGAGGCTTCAGTTTGGACTAGATGCCCCCAAAGGTCCCTTATGGCTCTAAACTCTGGTTCTGTAATCCTATTTATTACTATTTTCATGTGTTCCTAGATACTGTTGTGATTACTAAAATACAAAGTACTTTAACAGCATTACTGAACTCACAGTTACATCATGTATTTTCTCAATCAGTAATTAATATCATTTTTATCATGTGGGGAACAATTTGTAATTTTTTTTTGGAGGAGGGAAGGTAGGGCAATTGGGGTTAAGTGACTTGCAAAAGGTCACAAAGCTAATAAGTATGGGGCTAGCATTCAAAACCAGTTCCTTTGATGTGAAACCCAATGTTCTTCCTATTATACCCAATGGCAGACATCAATAGAAAAAGTTTTCTCAAGTTGCCCAGTTGCTCTCCACTACACGCATACACTCAGTTGGCTGTAATTTATTGTGGCCAAGCAGAAAATCTTGCAATCCATACCAGTCCAGGTCCCTATGATGCTCTTGCTTCATCATGAAGAACGGGAGAAAGAATCCTGCATTTGCAACCACATCTCAGCATTACAGATCCTTCCCCAAGTCTAGTTCTTGCCAATAGCAACAGCATCCCCTGTGCAGCTAGCTGTATGAAGCTAAGGCTCAGCCCTCCTTAGCATTCAGATGATGGAACTGAGCCCAGGGTCCATGAATGTAGCATTGTCTTCTTACTGTTCCCTCAATGCACATTAGCAGAGCTGGATCAGAGCTGGGAGTTGGAGGGAAGGCAGCAGAAAGGAAAAAGGGTAGAGAAAGGTCACTTGAAAAGGACTGTGCTACGAGAGGGAGTGTCCAACTTTCCAACTATCCAATTTTGGGATTACCACTTGAATAAGAGTACCGGGGCATTAACCAATATTCAAAATCTTTACTGATATATTGCTAAAAGAGGTATTATCCCATTTCACAGATGGGTGATATTAAAACATTGAGTTTTGGCAAGGTTCCAGTGAGTTCAGCCTTAGGTTTAGAAGGGAAGGTATTGTTAGGATGGAAGGAAGGAAAAGACAAAGGAAAGAAGGAAGGAACAAATGAACGAATGAACAGAGGGAAGGAGGGAAAAAGGAAGGAAGGAGGGAGGAAGGGGAGGAAGGAAGAAAAGAGGGAAAGAGAAAAAGAGAGGAGAAAGGCAGGAAAGAGGGAAGGAGGAAAGAAGGAAGGAAGGGAATATGGATTTATTAAGTGCCTACTATGTGCTGGGTCCTGAATTAAGTGTTTTACAAATATTATCTCACTTGATCCTCACAACAATCCTGAGAGGTGGAGAGGTCTTATTATTCCCATTTCACAGGTGGGGAAACTGAAAGTTAGTAATTATCTCAGACCTGATTTGAATTCAGATGTTTCCAACTCCAGACCCAGTGCTCTATTAGCTATACCAAGTTCTTGCCCCTTCTCTACTAACTGTGAGACTTTGGACAAGTCATTTAACTTCAAGTACCTCATTTTCCTAAAGCATAAAATAAAGATATCAATAAGATAATCTTTAAGCTTCCTTCCAATTCTATCATTCTATGATCCTATGAATACACAAGTATTTGTACCTTCATTCTAATCATCCACTAGACCAAGGGTGGAGAACCTGCAACCTTAAGCCATATCCAAACAGGGATTCAGTCAAAGGGCCGAACTTAAGGAGCTAGAGATCCACAAGTGGCCTTGAGGTCACAGGTTCCAAATCCCTGATCTAGACCTTCATTCTTTGCTTTTTTTAAAATGGAAGGAGGAAGGCCCCTAAAAGAACTCCAGTATTGAACAGGGCTTTTAAATGATGTCTCTAAGAAGTGTCAGGTCAGGGACGGTTAGTTGTCTAACTTCGTAACCATAAGGATTTTTAAAAACTTGGGTAGCAGTCAAATTCTGGTTTTTAAACATTCTATGCATAACAGCTGAAGTAGGAATGGGCCACTTGTTGGCTATTCTATTATTTTTAATCTAGTATGGTAAATGGCTGCTCTTCTCTACATTCCTTAAGCTAGGCACGAGATACAAAGACAAAGAAATTTCTGACCTCAAAGATATTTTATCCTATTGGGAGGATACTATAGGGAGAAAAATGAAAAATACAAAATATATACAAATAATTTCCTGACAGAGATAATACTAACTACTGGAGGGGAAGGGAGAACAGTAAGGAAAGGTAACTATACCTGAGCTGAGCCATGCCTCAGGAATCTAATAAATGTTTATTGACTCACTGACTGACTGAACATAGAGATTTTAAGAGGTTGAGGTGAAGAGAAAGAGCATTCCAGATATGGGAGACCAACTATGCAAAGGAAGTGAGGTGGGAGACTGAATATTGAATATAAGGAAGACCAAACAAGACACTTTGGCTAGAACGTATAGTATTCGATAGAGTAAGATTGTCTTTAAATGCCGAGCAGAGGATTTTATATTTTAGTCTAGAAGCAATAAAGTGTCACTAAAGTTTATTGAATAGAGGAATATTGTGGTTAGAACTGTTCTTTTGAACAGGTGTATGGAGAACAGATAGGAGAGGAGAGAGACTGGAAGCTGGGAGACCAACAGGAGGTGATTTCACTAGGCCAGGCAAGAGCCTTTTGTCCTGTCTGTACTCCTTTGTGCACCAGAAGAAGCCTGGAACCATTGGGTTGTGGGCATGTGGTCTCCACCATCATCTTCTTTGCCCCTTAATAAATCCTAAAGGCCCTGAAACCTCTCAATTTGGCTGTTATTGACAACCCATGACAACTCTGTGGCAGTCACATGAAGGTTTATTCTAGGTTATTCACGGCCCCTGAACTACCTTGTCCCATCTAATTTACCACAAACATAAGCTGCCATCCATCACTGCCTAAAGCCTCTCAGTGAAACTGAAAAGGGTGGGGAGGGGGAGGCAGGAAGGGTGAAGTGTCCCTGAAGGGCTTCAGCTAACCCTTGGGGAGAAAAACTACTTGTCTACCAAGTCCATGAAAAGAAAATTGCTCGTCTCACGTTCTCTTCTCCAGTCTCTCCTTCCACCTCTCCACCACCCCCTTCCAGAATGGTGTCCTGATTAACATCTACACTGAAAACTGGAAGGGGCTGGGTGGGGGAGGGAGATAGGTAACATGGGGAGGGGAAAAAAAATCCAACTCTGTAAACAATATTATTAACCCATGGGCCGGTGATAAATCAGGGCAGGAAGGTGACCTCAGCAGGCTGGAGTAATCCTGCATGTCAGGATGAATTTATGAAGCTAGTTTTATTGGCCTGCTTGACCCAGGCTCCTTGGAGATGTCCTAGTAACAAATCTAATCCACTTCATTTATGAACTGTACAGTATGGCCATGGGGCTGGAGTTGGGAGCACATCCCTGAGAAAGGGCATTTAGAGTCTTCAGGTAAATGTCCAACTCTACACACACCACCACCATCAGGGGAGCAAGCCAGGCCTATAAGGCTTGGTGCTTTAACCTAGCTTGCCAGTTGTCTGATTCAGGGCAGCAAAGCCAGGCACAAATTGAGTGAGTATCCCTACCATGTTAGAGAGCACTCACTCCTTCTGCTTTCCCATACATATCCCAAGAACAAGAAGGCCAGTATCTTTAGAGTGGCAGCTAGAGGGAACCTAGAATCCACAAACAGCCATTCCCAGGAAAGAGCCAGGCCAGGGAGCCAGGAAAGGGTCCCTGATGGGAAAGGGCAATGGAGGGCCCTCACTTTTACCTGCTAACTGGAATCTAGGGGAACTCGTTTAAGTCTATTTGACTGTCCCTGTCATCGTAAGGTTTACGGATGGTTAATTTATTCTTTATAGCACAGTCATTGATGGCTGTTAAATCACAAATGAGAGCCAATAAAGGGTGAATTGCAGCTGAAATTACACTGTTTATATGACAGCAGAGTGCCGGCTAAAAGATTCATATGCTGCTGATGAAGTATGTTATAAATTTTAATTACCATAGTTTGTACAAATGACATGTTTGAAATGCTATTGAGTAATGTGACCCTGATAATGAAACTATAAAATAAATCATTAACTTTCTGAATGAGCTTTTTTATTTCAGTGCTACAAAGAGTAAACTTTCAGTTTATTCCCATTCGGCCTTTGTATGCCCCCCACCCTATGCCCTCCTCCAAGAAGGCAGGGGCATGGATTGGACTGTTTCTCTGTATTGGACAAAGGACAACAGATCAGAGGGTCCAGAGAAACTGCCTGAAGGCCCTGGCTGGGTTCCTCCAAACACCTTGTCATGCTTTACGGTTCATCCCTACCCCAGGTAGTTCAGTGTGGGGGAGGAGGGAGTGCTTTGGATAAAATAAAGACCCAGAACCTGCCCCTCTGCCAAGCATCATAACATTTCTCACCTAAAGGAAGAAAGGAGGCTTGTACAAGCCCGAGACTGACAAGTGTCACCGATCTCTCTGGCAGGAGGGCACTAAAGTTTAAATCATTCAACAAAGCTTTCTGGGGAGACACCCTGATGTGTCAGAGTCCCCTGGTGAGAGTAAGGCTGCAAAGAGAACAAGGGATTCTGAAGGAAACTAGGCTAATTTCCCTGGCTCTCATCCCAGCTAAGGGTCATGTGAAGGGAAAACCTGAAGCTAATACTTTATAATTTAGCATTTATAAAATCCTTTCTCTTTTCAAGGTCCTCTGCCATCATGTTCTGGGGTTGCTCTCATTCCTCCCTCACCCACTACCATTGTGAGATAAGCAAGAGGGGGGAAGTATTTTCTGTAGAAGAAAAGCTGAGGCTTGGGGTGTAACCTTCCTGATGAAGGGCTTGCCTCTAGGAAGCACTGAATATAGACCCATCTAGGTAGATTTGTGCTATTCCTGAAGCTTTCCACAGCAGAAAAACAAATCTGTAAACGAGGAAGCCTATCATCCAGCACAACAGCAGTGGATATGGGACTAGAAACTGCCTTATCTCTCCTCTGGGCCACAGTTTCCCCATCTGTAATACAAAAGGGCTAAAAGGGATGATGTCTAAGGCCCCTTCCTGCTCTGAATGCTATAATCCCATGAAGCTATAGAGCCCCCAAAAGCAAGAAATAAGGAATTTGTAGACCTCATGTCTGGTCTTGGCACTGTCACCAACAGGCTGCCTAGGCAAGTCATTGTCTCTCTGGTCCTCAGCGTTCTCCTCTCTCAAGCAGGGTAATTGTATTAGAATCAGGGGTAGGGAACCTGAGGCCTTAAGGCCATATGTGGCCTTCTAGGTCCTCAAGCATGGCCCTTTGACTGAATCTAGATTTCACAGAACAAATACCCTTAATAAAAGGATTTGTTCTGTAAAACTCGGACTCAGTCAAAAGGCCACACCCAAGAAGACCACATGTGGCCTCAAGGCTGCAGGTTCCCTATATAAGTAATTAGATGATCTTTAAGTTGCCTTCCAGCTCTAATATTCTTGGTTCTAAGGTTTTGTTCAGGGTTAGCATTCCACGATTCCACCCAATTTGACAGGTGAACCACACTTACCTTTACTCAACAGGGTCACCACAGAAATTTTGCCCCTGCCCATCAGCAAGAGTCCTTTTAGACTCCCCTCCTTGGTTAAGACTACTAAGTCAACTGTTGTTATCTCTCCAGAGAAGACACTCACCAGCTCCAAGACGTCTGGCAGCAAAGGCTAACTTGGTATAGTGTTCATTTTCCCAGAAAAATGTGAGCCAGGCAACATGAACAAAAGAAAACCAGTTAAAAGGACTAGAATCCCCTTATGACATCACTTTCCCAAAGGTACTACATAAGAAAAATGACTAATGGGATTGTAAAAGGGTTATCAGAGTCCACCTGCAATGGCTCATCATGATATGGTGGTGACCTTGGCTTCTAAAGGGTCACACCAGTGGATCACAAAGTCTGGCAGTTTCTCCCAATCTAGAACAGTTTTGAATTTCAACGCCGAGACCCTTGTTCTCTTTACAGCTTCACTCTCACTTGAGGACTCTGACACATTCAGTGTCTCTCCAGAAGGCTTTGCTGAATGATTTAAACTTTAGTGCCCTCCTGCCAGAGAGATCGGTGACACCTGTCAGTCTTGGGCTTGTACAAGCCTCTTTTTTTCCTCCAGGTGAGAAATGTTATGATGCTTAGCAGAGGGGCAAATCCAACTAAAACTGGAAAGACATCATCAGGCCTCCGGGTTTAATTTTTTTGTTTGTTTTTTTGTCTGTTTGTTTTGCCAGAGCAACTCACAACATCAAAAGAAAGTTTTCAGTTTTCTTGGGTGAAGGGAATACCTTACATAGATTATATTATAGGTTATTGAAGCATTAAAGAGGTGTATACATTGTTCTGCTTTCCAAGGAATTTTTGAGTGGCTCTTTAGAAACATTACATTATGGTGTACAGTATGCATTTGGAACCAGAGGACCCATCCTGAAATCTCATTTTTGGTATTTATGATCTATCTGACTTTAAGCAAATTAATCTTTTGACTTTGATTTCCTCCTCTGTTAATAGTTTTCTCTAAGACCCCTTTTGCTCAAATTCCCATGGTTCTATTACCTCAACCATCATTTAAGAAAATGGAGGAGATAACATTCTCCACATTTTACAAATGAGGATACTGAGGCTCAAAAGAGACTTGCTCCAAGTCATGGAGCAAAGTTTACAGAAGGGACAAAAATAAAACTCTGATGTCCCATGAACTGAGTCCACTGCCTAGTCATGTTCAATCTGAAACAAGGTCAGATTCTCCCTAAAAAATATCTGCCATGGGGCAGCTAGGTGGCACAGTGAATAGAGCACTGTCCTTGAAATCAAGAGGATCTGAGTTTAAATCCAGCCTCAGACACTTGACGTGGCTACTAGCTGTGTGACCTTGGGCAAGCCACTTAACCTCAATTGCCTTGTCTTTCCCCCTCCAAAAAAAAAAATCTGTCAGTGACCTGAGGGGCAATATGAGTTTTTGATACTTTTCCATAACAATGGCCTACCATTCATGGATACTCTGCTTACGTAATCTGGCTCTGGGAATTTACCCAATCTGCTTCGTGAGATTATTTCAACTTGATCTCTAAAATGACATTACAGAATGTCGAGGCCACAAGTCAAGGGCAATTGGGCCTGAGTCAACACCCCAGCAAATATCTGCCTTCTTCTGCCTGCCACATATGCAGAACCTGACAATTTATAATAATAGCATGAACCAATATTTGCACCATGCTTTAAGGTTTGCAAAGCATTTTTACCTATATTTTTCTCATTTGTTCCTTACCACAACTATATGAGGTAGGTACTATTGTTATTCCCATTTTGCAATGAGGACTCAGGGACAGATAAAGTGACTTGCCCTGGGTCACACAGTTAGTAAGTATCTAAGGCAGAATTTAAATTCATGTCTTCCCAACTCCATTCACTCTTTACAAAGAACTTTCCTACAGCAATTCTACAAGGAAAGTAGTATACTAGCTACCATCCCCATTTTACAGATAGGGATAACTAAGACTCAGAAATGAAGTGAATTTGCCCATCAATATAGAGCAGCTAGGTGGCACCATAGTGCATAAAGCCCCAGGCTTGGAGTCAGGAAGACTCACCATCCTGAGTTCAAATCTGGCCTCAGGCATTTACTAACTGTGTGACCCTGGGCAAGTCACTTAACCCTGTTTGCCTCAGTTTCCTCATCTAGAAAAAATGGCAAATCACTCCAGTAGCTCTGACAAAAACAAAACCCTCATAGAGAATGGGACACAACTGCAATGACTTAACAGCAACATCAAAGACGGACTCAAACTCTAGAATCCAAGCCCATTGCTCTCTCTCATTAGACCAGACTGATTCTTTGTAATCCTAGAGAGCCCTTGCCCACATTGTCCCTATCTTTAATTGTGAGGCTCACCACAGGAGGTCACCCCCCAGGAGTTCCATTAGCAAAGTCTCCTTTTCGAAGCTTAGGCTTAACAGACAGTGATGCCCACGAGGAAGAACTGAAGAGTTTAGAAAAGAAAAGCATGGCGGCCTGGCCTGGTACTGCCCTGCCTCCCAAGTGCACTGTTTGTGGAGTTTAGGCAGCACTTTGAATGTCTAACCCTTTGACTGATCTACCACCACAAAAACACATCCAAGAGAATGGTGCAAGCTGCCCTACTTACCATTAAGAGAAAAGACCACATTATTGCTGTTATAAACCATTGATTAAGGTTTATAATAGCAATAATCCCCTCGAAATTCATTGTTACTGCAGTTAATGACCAGTTTATTAGAGCGTTAACCATCCTTGGCAATGGGCTGAGTCGTTTAATGCGGGTAACGACCAATTTCTCAAGGATTATTGCTTAAATAACAATTCTTTGCTAGATGTATGCACCACCACAAGGTGCAGCTCGGGTTGGAAACTTCTTCTCAGAAATAATTGTTAATTATTTCCTCAGACTTGGGCCACTGGACCTCTAGGTTACAAAGCTGAAAACACTGGGCTTCATGTGGAGAAGTTTCAGAGATCCTACAAAAGTCAAAAGTTGGGCAAGGCACTGGAGATCTTGTTCATCTCCTTTCTATAGGGGAGTAAGAGCTGGGTTCCCCCCAACCATTCTGGTGCTTCTTAGGGACATTGAAGGAAAGAACAGCTGTTTGTCCCTGGCCCTTTCCCAAGGTCTCTCCAGAGCTTGAAGGGGTTGAATCTACCGTGATCCTTATTGCCTTTTTTGTTTTAGTGAAAAGGGGCTACAATGGAGAAGTTCCTTCAAAAGTGGGGGGTGGTCCCAAAGAGCCAAGCCCAAGACCATACGTATGGCTAAGGAATTGTCTAGCTAAAAGTGCCACAGTCAGGAGGCAGGGTCGCAAGCCAGAGCAGGATCAAAAAACAAAAGAAAAACCTCCAAAAAACCAAAGCATCAAAAAAAGAACAACAACCCATAAGCATAAGATCCAAAAAGGGGATCATGAGAGGTAAGGTCTGAGGTTCAGAATGCTAAGACTTAGGACTGAGTAAATTATGAGGTAGAAAGTTAGGCAAAGACTTCTGAATTTGCTACACCCACTTATCTGAGGGCACATGTGCATTTTTTAATGACAAGCTGCATATGGCTGGCTTTTCCTTTTTTTTTCTCCCTAAGATATAGCATCATAGGATTTAGGGTTAAAGAGGTCTTAAAGGCCATCCAGACCCCTTTTTATACTATAAATGGCATGGGTAGTCTGATAAAGCCTAGGGACCCTTTCTTAGAAAAATGTTTTAAATGCACAAACTAAAATACATAGAATTACAAAGGAAACTAATTATATTGAAATAGTTATCAAAATATTATTATAAAATAAATTCATATGTCCCATGTTAACAATTTCTGATCTAGAACAATTCCCTCTTTTTACAGAGAAGAAAATTGAGTTTCAAGCAGATCAGGAAGTTTGCCCAAGATCACAGAGGAAACTAATAGCAAAATCAGAATATGAACCCAAGTCCTCTGATTCCAATTTCAATGCTCTTTCCCCTAAACCATACTGAGTCTTTAAATAGACAACTCCTATCACTGCCATTTTCCTTGTTCTCCAATTCTCCAATAGCTAATGTTCCTGTGGCAAAGAACACCACACACCCACCTATTGTGCCACCATATTGCTGTATCAGCCCAGGGACCCCATTTTTCTTTGGCCACCAAGCCCCAAGGTTGTTCAAGCTCTTTCTTGAACAGGAACAGTTAAACACTTCTCAAAGGGCAGTCTGGGGACCCCTGAGATGAGACCCTTTCAGGGGGCCTGGGAGGTCAAAACTATTTTCATAATAATAGTAAAATGTTTAATTTATAATATGTTAAATATTGACCTACAAAAAGCAAAGCTCTTCGAGGGGTCCTTAATTTTTAAGAATATAAAAAGAATTCTGAGACCAAAAAGTTTGAGAACCACTGGCCTACTGGATAGCAAATTTGACCCAGCCAATAAAAGCAGGATTTTAATCCCGCTTTAGGCACAATTTAGGGTAAATCAAATAATCCCTCTGAACATAAATTTTTCCATCTATATAAGGCCTACCTCAAAGGATCATTGTAAGAAGCAATTAAGATAATGTATGCAAAGTGCTTTTTCAAACTTTAAAACTATGTAAATGAAAGCTGTTTTTCCTAGTTTGTTTTTTTCATTCAAAGCTTCAATCCCATCTCTGGATCCCTCATTTTCCAGTTTCCTGTGGACTGCATTGCAGATCTCTGCTTCTCTAATGAACACACAACCCTTCCTTAGCTTTTCAAAAGATTTTAGTTATAACCAGAGGGGAAATAGAGTAATAAAAACACAAATAAGAGGGAAAGGTTACAAAAGCACAAAGTTACACATGAATCTTAAAGGTTAACCCTCTTCTCACAGGTCAGTGTAGAGAAATTTAGGACATTATTCTTGACTCTCCATTTCTGGATTGAACCTCTCCTTTCAGGCCTTGTACTCTTGGACTCTCAAGTGCAAGTTCTCCCCAAAAGTGTGCTGGAGCTCCTGAAAGCTATTTTCAGTATAAGCATATACAACTCAGAATTAGCAAAAAGCCACAAATCAAGGTTTAAAATACTGATTTTATTGAGTGTCTAGATTTAAGAGAGTGATGAAGAAAATTATAATGGTGCAAATTAAGCTTTAAAATGTGTCCTGTGTGCATTATTTTTTCAGCGAGCTAGGTGTTAAACATTTATCAGCATACCCTTTGCTATGCTCAGACTTAAATGAGTTTTGTAAAAGTCGAATCCCAAAATCTTTTATATGGAAGGTACCTCAATAATCTTCTACATCAGATCATTCATTTTATAGATGAGGAAACATAACCATAAAAGGGAAGACACTTGTCCCTTTTATTTGGCAATTTAACAGAAAAGCTGTGATTTGAAGTTAGGTCTCCAATGTCCAGGCCTCTTTCTGATCTAAGCTCCTAGAATCCTTGCCTGAGGTAGTTTCAATTACATAATAATACTTCAATGTTTTCCAATTCTTCTAGAACCTGCTTCCAAATTTTATCACTGAGCATGGAGTTCCTGGCTTATAGATCTTCTTTGCACCTCTCCCCCAAAAGATTTGATTCCAGACTGACTGTGTTCTGGTCTCCCTTCTCCTTCTTATACTCCCAATTTCTAGAGTATTTCTTTTATTGATAGAGAAGGTAAATAAGAATGTACTAGCTCAGACAGTATTCTAAAGAGTCTAGCCTACAAGCAAACTTTTATTCCAGCCCATCAACCTTCCAGTGACTTAACAAACCCAGGACAAGGCAACAACTCCCTATAGCCTCCAGAAAAATGGAATGCCTTGAGAAGAGTCTGACAGAAAGCATGACACATTCACCTGGGCCGCTGGCAGCCATCTCTGATTAAGATCAAGACATATTCAACTCATACCACTGGGAAAGAAGGCCTGGACCATCACATACTTCAGAGGAAGGATTTCTTGGAGTGCCAAATCCTGTAACTTGCTTTTAACTAATAATCACAGAGGCAAACATTCCTGAAGGAACCCTCAGCACACTGAAGCAGGTCTAATGACATAACAATAAATAACTGTTGAGGCTCCCTTGATGGATCTTATGGACCATTGCTTGTCTTCATTGTTGCCAAATTGAGTGATACTCATAGCCTTGTTCCTCCAAACAGAACTTTTGTCTTCCTTGACTCAAGGAACTAGAATCCCTATGGGTCAGTGGTGTCAGCACCATGGCCAGCTCTACTGTTTGACATTCCTGGATCTTCATCTAGGACAGGAGTGTGGAACCTGTGGCCTTGAGGTCACATGTGGCCTTCTAGCTCCTTGGGTATGGCCTTCTGACTGAGTCCAAGGTTTACAGAACAAATCCCCTTAATAAAAGGATTTGTTCTGTGAGGTTTGGATTCATCCAGAGGGTCACACTTGAGGACCTAGAGGGACATATGTGGCCTTGAGGCCAGAGATTCCCCACCCCTGACCTAGGATCATAGGATTGGGAGCTAAAATATATCTTAGAGGTCATCTAGTCATCTTCTTAAGACCAAAGGACTAATCCAAAGTATTTTCTCACATTCTACCTTAAATCATATTTATCAAGTCGTAGATGATGATGATAAAAGTAACAATAATCTACCTTTCATATAGTATGGGGGTACCTAGGTGGTGCAATGGATAGAGTGCTTTGCCTGGAATGAGGAAAACTCATCTTCCTGAATTCAAATCTGACCTCAAGCACTTATTAGTTGTGTGACCCTGGACAAGTCACTTAACCATTCACTTCAGTTCCTCATCTGTAAAATGAGCTGGAGAAGGAAATGGCAAACCACTCCAGTATCTCTGCCAAGAAAATTCCAAAAGAGGTCACAAAGAGTTGGACATGACTGAAAATACCTGAACAAGCAATACTTTAAGGTTTGCAAAGCACTTTATATATGTTGCATGTTATCTCATTTAAGCCCACAATAGTTCTATGAGGTTGGTGCTATTATTCTAATTTTATAGATGAGGAAAATGAGACATATAGAGTTTAGTGACTTATCCAGGGTCATACAGCAAGCTTGATTTGAACTCAGATCTTCCTGACTCCAAGTTTAGCAATTTATCCACTGCCTCACAAAGATGTCCTGATGAAGACTGGAGTCCAGAGATATTAAGTAATAATTCAGTTATTATAACTCCAAATTCAATGGTCTTTCCAAACTGCCTCTGTCCCCTACAGCCCCCACAAATGATTCCATCATCACCCAGAACTATACTTCTTGTTTCTAAAATTCCTCTCGCCATAAACTCCTGACCATCCACTCACTTCTTTAATTCAAGAAGTCCTACTGAACCTATTGTTTCATTGTCACCTCCAATCTCCTAATAATCATTTACTCCCCAAGTCTATAAAACATTTTCTGGTTTCACATACACCCATACCCAATGCAGGCCTAATGATCAACAACTTCAGTGATGTACTCAGTCTCATACCATACCCTCTTTGCTAAGTTCCAACCCTAGGTAACTTTTACCAAAGAAATATTCTGAATCTGGTCATCTACACAATTATCCAAAGTTTCCAACCTCCTGTCTCTATCTTCTCCAATGCACCCTTCAGACATCTGCCAAATTAATCTTTTTTTGCTTTTTGGAGGGCTATTGGGGTTAAGTAACTTGCCCAAGGTCACACGGCTAGGTTTTTTTTTGTTTGTTTGTGTGTGCGTTAAGTGTCTGAGGCCGGCTCCGAACTCAGGTCCTTCTGACTCCAGGGCCAGCGCTCTACTCACTGTGCCATCTAGCCGCCCAAATTAATCTTATTAATACAATTAAATCAATACTAAATTAATTAGTACATTAATTAATACATTAATACAAATTAATTAATTAAAATTAATATAAATACAACACTATCCTACCCAAAAATCTTCAGTGGCTCCTCATATCTCATGGTGTAAAATATAAGCCCCATAGCCTATAATTTTACACCTCCCACAGTGTGACTCCAATCTCCCTTTCTTGCTATGTTGAACACTCCTTTTCCTCATATGTTCTAGATTCCAGACAAAGTGATCCCTGATCTTACATCTGCCCTCCCCTAACTCAACACTTTTACATAAGCCTTCAAATATGCATTTACATATTTGAATTTAGCACAGTGACTGGCACATAGTACGCTCTTATTTTATTTATTTTTTTGCTGTAATCTGGGGGAAAGGGCAATTGGGGTTGAGTGAATAAATTCCCCTTATGGTGCTACTTGTTGAAATCTTAACCTTCCTTTAAGGTTCAATTCAGATGCCACATTCTCTACAGCTGATCTTCCCAGCTGATAGGCAAGGCAACAAACATTTATTAAGAGCTTACTACCAGGGTGGCTAGGGGGCACAATGAAGAGAGCACTGGCCCTGGAGTCAGGAGGGCCTGAGTTCAAATCCGGCCTCAGGCACTTAACATTTACTAGCTGTGTGACCTTGGGCAAGTCACTCAACCCCAATTGCCCTTTCCCCCAAATTACAGCAAAAAAATAAATAAAATAAGAGCATACTATGTGCCAGTCACTGTGCTAAAATATGGAGCTACAAATAAAGGTAGAAATAAAGGAGCTTAAATTCTAACTGGAGGAAGACAACACACAAAAGGAACTGAAAATTGATGGGAGTCAAGGGGTAAGGGTAGGGAGGGGAGGGGTGGAGTAAAGGGTACCTGTGAGAAGGAGTACATGGTGGTTGACTGTGGAAAGTCAGAAGCTAGGAAGGGAATGAAGACTGTGCTCAGCCTCAAAATCAAGACCCCTGAAAGGAATTCACCAATGAGAGGAGAACATGATGGAGAGATGTTTCAGGGTAAGAAGATCTAAGGTACTAAAGGAAGTTCCAGGGTGAGGAGGCAGCTGAATTATGATGACTAAGCCTAGAGAGTCAGGAAGGGAATGGGTCATGTCTGCCCTGGGTCCATGGAGACCCCTCAAAAGAAACTCACCAATGAAACTGTGTCAAAAGGACTGTTCAGAATTAGAAGGCCCCTGATACTGAGGGAAGTTAATTTTCCTTCACAAATATTCTTAGGTTCAAATGAGAGATCCTGAATAACCATTTTTCTCACATTCTTCTTCAAATTATATTTATTTGTATATACCCTAACTCCCTGCCATTCAATTGTAAATTCCTTGAGAGAAACAACTGAGATTTTGTACATCTTGCTTTCCCTGGTGCTAAGTACATTGTCACCTTTCAACCACCCTATACTAGTACAGATGACTTTTTTGAACTCACATGTAGGACTTCACAATAATCCTTAATAAATTTCATCTCTTAGATATAGCCCCCTGCTCTCATTTGTCTAGATCCTTCAGGATCCCAGTATGATCTAAAGCTTGAATTGCACCATTGATCTTGTGCCAGGAATGGGAATCTTAGCAGGATATCTATTCCAGTTCCAAAACCTAAGCCCTAGGAGAGTTCCTCAAGACAAACCTCTAGCTAGGGGTTATCAAATCCTCTATCTTCTCTGCCCAACTGGGGCTCCCAGGCTAATTGTCAAGAAAAAGAATAGGAAATTCTACCTGTGAAATAAATGTTTGGGTATCTCATGACTTTAATCCCAGGCCCAGTATTATAAAGTAATTATATCATTTGAGTTTCACAACATCTCTGTGAAATTAATTCTTATAAGTATCATTATCCCCTTTTTAAAGATTAGGAAAATGAAGCTCAGAGTTTCAGTGACTTATTTAAAATCACATAGCTATTAGTTGCCGGGAAAAAGATTTGAACCTAGAGATTCCAAACTCCAGCTTCAACATTCTTTGTATTATGTCACCTTGCCTTGTTAACTAGGGAAAGCTATAATATTCACTGAGATATTAGGTAATAAGCATTGGATTTCAAAGGGACTTGTCACCTAGTTCCCAGCCATAAAACACAAGAATGGAAGATAGATTTCCAAATTCCTCTGGATAATTAGACTTAGGACTTATTCTTTGGATTTTTGCACTGCTCCTAACAACTTTCTGAGATTTGTGAATATAAGCTTTGATCCTATCCTTTTTTAGACATGGTCAATTATAATGTAATAGAATATCTCAACAACATCCTCACTTACTCAATTAACCCTGGAAATCAGGGCAATTGGCAAAGCAAATATTAATGCTGTACCTGGGCTCACCAACTATATAGCAAACTGGAAAAAATGCTAGTTTGGCCAAGATGAGTTAAGAATTTCTGGGCCACATTTTAAGAGAAAAGAGAGTAAGAATAGGTCTGTGGTGGCCAGTATTGATTCTCAAGAAGGAACAAAAAGTTCCTCTCTCAGGGCGGCTAGGTGGCACAGTGAGTAGAGTGTCAGCTCTGGAGTCAGAAGGACGTGAGTTTGGATCCAGCCTCAAACACTTAACACACACCCAAACAAAAACCTAGCCATGTGACCTTAGGCAAGTTACTTAGCCCCAATTGCCCTCCAAAATGCAAAAAAACAGTTCCTCTCTCTATCCTTTCTAACTTTGCTTTTGCTTTATCTCCATGTGTGAAATTCCTACCATTAACTCTTTAATTAATCAATCAATAAGTGTCTCATAGTATTAAGTGGCACATATGCCAGACATTGTCAAGCACTAGAAATACAAATGCAAAAATAAAAAGTTCCCTATTCTCAAGAAACATCTGTTCTCTTGAGGGAGACATGTCCACACATAAAAAACATAACACAGTCTTGAGCCAAGTCTTGAAGGAAAAGAAGGATGCTATCAAATAGTATTGAGGAGGCTATACATTCTAGGCATAGGGGAAGAATAGAGCAAAGACAAGAGATGGAGTGCCATATTGTGGAAACGGAAAGAAGACCAATTTTGTTGGACCATAGAGTGAGAGAAGAGGAGTAATGTATAAGGAAACTGGAAAGACAGGTTTAGGCATTTTGTAAAGGGTTTTAAAAGTCAGTTTATATTTCATCCTAAAGGTGATAGGGAGATACTTGAGTTTATTGATAAAGGGAAATATCATGACCAGATCACATTGGCAACTGTGAGGAGGATGAAGTGAGGAGAGACTTGAGGCATGGATCAAGAAAGAGGAAGGAAAGAAGAAGAGAAAAAAAAGAAATAGAAAGTAAGAAAGGAAAGAGGACAGAAGGAAAGGAAGGAAGAAAGGAAGGAAGGAAGGAAGGAAGGAAAGAAGGAAGGAAGGAAGGAAGGAAGGAAGGAAGGAAGGAAGGAAGGAAGGAAGGAAGGAAGGAAGGAAGGAAAGAAGGAAAGAAGGGAGGGAGGGAGAGAGAGAGAAAGAAAAAGAAAGAAGAAAGAAAGAAAGAAAGAAAGAAAGAAAGAAAGAAAGAAAGAAAGAAAGAAAGAAAGAAAGAAAGTTGCATATAGGCCCCTGCTCCATAGGAGCTTACAGGAGGTCATTACAATGGTCTAGACAAGAAGTGATAAGAAGCTGAGTTAAGTTGGTGACTGTGTGAGTAGAGGGAACTAATCTTGTTTGAGAAATATTGTGAAAAATAGAATGGCAAGATTTGGGAACTAAATGGATATGTGAAGTAAAGAAAAGAAAGAGTCAAAGATGACACCAAAGGTTATGAACCTGCAAGCCTAGAAGAATAGCAGTGCCTTTGAGAGCAGTGGGGAAGTTGGTGTGAGGTGTGAGTTAGAGCTTTTGAGTTCTGTTTTGAACATGTTGAATTTTAAATGCCTCTAAGACATCCCATCTGAAATGTTCAGTAGACCATTGGTGATACAGGACTAAAGTTCAAGGGAGAAACTGGAATTGAATATATAGATTTGTGTTCCATCACAAATAATAATAATTATATAATAATAATAATTAATCCATGGGAGCTGACGAAGTCACCAAGGGAGTGTATAGAGACAAGAGTGCCCAGGACTGAGCTTTGAGGATAATCTGAGGATAATGATGAGTCAGCAAAGGAGAAGAAGGAAGAGTCAGATAGGTCGGAGGAGAACCAGTAGAGAGAATCAGTAGTGACGGATTACTGATTGACTAATTCAATGCCCAACTCTGTGTCATAAACTTGGCAATACAGTCTTCATCTACTAATTTTACTCCTTGTGTGATTTACTAGACACAGAGTAGGGGTTTCATAAATGTTTATTGTATTAAATTGAACCTCCTCAAAGTGTTTTTGCTAGAGGCCAGTAGCACATCATTACTCTTTCAAGGGGAATAGTACATTATCCTGTTTGGATGGGACATCGAGAATATAAAGGGTGGTATGGTGAAGTAAGTCTGGAAGTAGATCAGGGCCTGTGTAAATCCCAAAGAGAAAGAATCCAGGAGAAGTTAGAGTTGAAAGTGGCAATTGGAACAGAGATATCAATTCAGATTTGGCAATTCAAAGATCATTGGTAACTCTGGAAAGAGCAATGGAAGTTGAGTCATGAGATCAAAAGCCACTCTGCAGAGGGTGAAGAGGGAAAGTAGAAGTAATGTTCAAAGAGAGCTTTTCCTAGGAGTTTGAGACAGATAGGAGAGGACAATAGGCTGAGGGAGTAGAAGAATCGAATGAAGGGGATTTTGTTTGTTGGTTTATTTTTAGGACAGGGGAGACCTGGGCAGCAGTGAAGGAATCAGTTAATAGAGAGAAGTTGAAGATTGGAAAATGGGGAATAATTAAGGTATCAATCTGCTGAAAAAGATGAGATGGAATCAAGGGCACTTGTATAAAGGTTGGCCCTGGCAAGGAAAAGGGACACCTCATTACCATAAGGACAGCTAGTGGATAGAGCACTAGGCTTAGTCAAGAAGACAGTTTCCTGTGTTCAAATCTGGCCTCAGACTTACTAGCTGTGTGACACTGGCCACCTCACTTATCTCTGTTCACCTCAGTTTCTCATCTGTCAAATGAGCTGGAGAAAGAAATGGCAAACCACTCCAGTATCTTTGTCAAGGAAATCCCAAATGAAGTCACAAAGAGTTGGACACAACTGAAACAACTGAACAACAGTACCAAAAATTGAAGAAAAAGAAGAGTAGGGAATGATATCTCTTCCCCATATCCTTACATTCATGTTGGTGCATCAATAGCTTTCAGAGATTTTTTTTCCCACTTGATCTAAAAGATACTGATATGATTACATTTTAATTGCATTTTATTAGTGAAAATAAATATTAATAGAGTGTTATACTAACATAGTATAATGGCAAATTGCTGAGAATTCTACCTCTGGAACCTAGAGAGAATGATTTCAAATTTCTTAATCCTGATTTTATCCCCATCTCTAAAAATGGATTTTGTGCAAAACCAGGGAAGAAGAGCCAAAGCCACCTGAAATCTAGAAATCCATCAGGATCCCTTTGAAGTTCAATAACAAGGCTCTTCACCTGCAGATCATAGAAAAGTGAGGCAGAAGAAGCATTCTCCTTGACAATCCTATATCGGCAATATCTCTCCCCAAAGTCTCTTTTTTCCACTTCTACAGCCACTGCCCTAGTTTAGGTACTTATTACTTCTCACCTGGACTACTTTATTAGCCTTCTAAGTGGTCTCCTTACCACAGGTCTTCCCCCTTCCCAATCCACAATTCACACAGTTACCACAGTAATCTCAATAACGTGCAGGTCCAAAAAATAATAATAATAATAATAATGTGCAGGTCCTACCATGTCACTCAAAAATCTTCAGTGGCTCCCCACTGTCACTGAATTAATCAAAATAACAAAGAAATTAAAATGATTTAGTTTGACATTCAAGACTATCCACTATCCAACACCAACATACCCTCCTGGCTTTTTTCTCAAATCACTTTCCTCACAGTTGCTTAGCAAAGTGCATGACATAGTAGGTACATAATAAATGTTAATTGACTGATTAATGTAGCAGTCAAATTGGACTATTTTTCATTCCCATTTCTCATTTCATAATCCTAGTTGCCCTCCCCTGATTGCTCTCCAGCTTATCAATGAATGCCCTTTGTCAATTGTGACTCCCAGAGCTACACATAATGTTCTTAGGAAACTTTTTCCCTTAAATCAAATCTAAATCTGACCCTTTCTATCTTTTACCCATTTATTCCACTTTTTGAATGCATGTATGCATTGGTAATATTCTATAGCCTGCTTATTTTCACTATATAACTCTCCATTCCCCTTAGGGAACTGTGATTGTGATCTGTAGAATTTGGTATCCTTGATTTGCAAATATATAAAATCATCAGGAAAATATACTGATGTCAAAAAGATAAGTTTTTATGTCAGGGAGCAGTTGAGGACTATTAAAAGTGCCACACAGTTTCTCAAATACAATCCAATCTGTTCTCTTCCTCCTTTTTAAACTCTAGCCCCAACTCATTGTCTATCTTTAATGCCTGACCAAAATATAGTGACAGATTACTGATGGACTAATTCAATGCCCAACTCTGTGTCATAAACTTGGCAATACAGTCTTCATCTACTAATTTTACTCCTTGTGTGATTTACTAGACACAGAGTAGGGGTTTCATAAATGTTTATTGTATTAAATTGAACCTCCTCAAAGTGTCTTTGCTAGGGGCCAGTAGCACATCATTACTCTTTCAAGGGGAATAGTACATTATCCTGTTTGGATGGGACATCGAGAATATAATGGGTGGTATGGTGAAATAAGTCTGGAAGTAGATCAGGGCCTGTGTAAACTTGTGGCTTTGAGACCTATAGACTTCAGCCATTTAATCACACAGTGATCCCAACCCATTGCCTTGTAAGTCTTTAAAATGAAAGGATATATGATCATTTAAAGACTTTTAGTGGCTGCCATTTTGTTTCAAGATGGTGACCGAACCACAAATTTTAAATGTATTTTATACGTGGTAGCAGTGTGCTTATTGGAACTGAATAACTACTTCCCTGGAATTTGGCAGGGAACAGAAAAAAATACAACAGAAAAATACCAAACAGCTGAATGTAATTCTTTATTCAATGATGTTTATTTCAGTCCAACCTGGTATAAGAAGTATCTTTTCCCAAGAGGAAGTCCCAGGGACTACCTCTTTCCCACAAGGCTTTGGGGACCAAAGAACCACTGCCCATTCCAAGAAAATGTTTATGGGAATGCAGCATAGAGATACCTCTAAGGCAAGAATTTTTCAAGGAGTGATGGGCTACCCCAGGAAAAAAAGGAAGTAGGGAAGAACAAAATGTCTGCTAATCTTGAGGATTACCTTTGGGTTACTGACTTTTTAAAAATTATTTGAGATATTCCCTTCCCTTCCTGCATTGAGGTGGAAGCTTTGGTGCAGACTACTGAGGTTTTTCCTTATGCCTGCTGATGCCAGACTTTGAAAATCAATGCAGTCATGTATATCCCTCCCTGAACAGACATTGTCCCCTCCATGACAGATACAGTTGTAGAAACTGCAGAAGTCAAAGACTCCTCATTCCTATGGCAAGTAGCAATGGCAACCCAAATATCCAGGCAGCACCTTTCATAGCTATTAGAAGACAATTCACTAATCCATAATGCCCTATTCCCAGAGAGCAAGCACCAGGCTAACAGCAATGGTACCAGGCCAGGACTGGACTGGACTTGCAACTTTAATTCCCAGAGGTTAAGATTTGTTTTGAGAAATATGGGTTTATAATGCAAACTGTTAATACATTTTTTCCCGATTTTCACCTGCTTTCCTACTGTATTTTATCCCCTATTTCTCAATTATCCTTTTCCAATAAGGCAATATAATATCATAAATATAATGGCAGATCCAGGGGAAAATAATCAGAGTGAACGGCAGTTCCAAATGTTAATTTTAAAAAATATGAACCCAAGATAGGTCATGAGAACCTGCATGTAGCACCACATTTACTAAACCCTGCCCAGAATGACCATCTCAAGAAGTACCCAGGTCATCCATACTCATTTTCCTCTTACCACCATTCCTGGTACTCTAGATCATGCCCCAGCCTCTTGCTTCCCAACTCTTTTTTTTGTGTGTGTGTTATCTTCTTCCATTAAAATGTAAACTCCTTGAGGGCAGGAACTGTATTTTTCTTCACTTATTTTTTCTCCAGCACTTAGCACAATGCATAACACATAATCAATGATAATAAATTCTTTATCCATCTAGACTTGATATACATAATCCTACCTCTGACATTTGTTACCTGTGTGTCTTTATGAAAGTTATTTAATTTCCCTGGGGCACCATTTCCTTGTATATAAAGTAAAAATTGTAGAACTAGGTTCTGAGATCCTTTCCAGCCCTAGAGATGTGATGTTGTGAGTAAACTATGATAAGCTCCCTGGCTAGGTGCTAGAGACACAAAGTTAGATAGAAGAAAAATCTTGATTTCAATAAATTATAATCTAATGAAATAAGTATTTAAATAACTAGGACATGAGGGCAACTAATATATGCCAAAGAGACAACATGAAGTCACCTGGGGTAAGTGAAGGACTCATGGAGGAGGTAGTCCCTGGATTGTAAATAATCTGTAATGTCTTTCTATTATTCACTTATAATGGAAAGGAAAGTTGGGAAAGAGACTACAAAACTAATGATCCAAGGCATTTATACTCCTGATTACCTTTATATTCACATAAAAGAATGTCTCTGAAAAATTAGGACTTAATAACAGAAAAAGAGCAGACAATAAGGCATTAAATTAATTGTAAAAGATGCTGCTAAATCAAAGGGTCTCTTTGGGATGTACAAATTAGTACCTTGAACAAACTGAAAAGACAAGAACAGGCTAGAGCTAAGAATGAGAGGTAATGCCTTGCAAAACCAAGCACAAGCAGCTCTCCAGAGGACTGCTGCTGTGAATAGCTTTAAGGTTCTGATCACATAGTATAGTAAACTCTATATTTATTCAGTAATAAACTGAGACAAAACATTCACAGAAACAAAAGTACCGCATTCATAATGTTGTAACATGACAATTTATGTTATAACAACATAGCATAAAATGGCCACATAGTTTTCACCAAAGTGGTCATCACATAGTTTTAAACAAAAGATATCAATCATTCTTAAGGAGCAATCCCTCCTTAAGTGACACAAAGTACAAATGTCAAAGTTTTCCACCCCTAGGTCACATTATTTTAATCTCTCAATCAAAAAGTCTTCTTTCTTCTTGATTGAAGATTAGTTTCCAATCATCCTTAACTCAATCATCCTTAAGAGGTACAAGGTACAGAGTACAAAGTTCTCCCACCCAGTAAATCATGATCTTCTCAGTCAGCATTAAGTACCCAAGGAGAGGTCTTTTCATCTTGACTAGAGGCTGGCTCTCAGATCCCATGGTTCTTTTTCCATGGTCCCAGCTTTTGCCTGAATTTACCCAACTGTCACCTGGATTCAAATACAGGCAGCTCTCAACTCCTCATCCAGTTCCTTGTCCAGTTCCTCATCCAGTTCCCATTTCATATTGAAGCTCACACACTGTCCAGTCCACCTCAAGTCCTTCATAGTTTCTGTTTCTGGGAAGACAAAGCTTAACAGAGCCAAAACAACATTCATGCACATTGCTGGAACCATCATCAATTCACTTTCTGCCTGTAAAATCAACACAGGCCCACAAAGTCTGAAAACTCAACACAAATTGTTGGTATAGTCCCAGGACCTCTCAATCCCTCCTCCAGGACTTCTCTAAACAGACAACAAGAAAATCCTCTTTCAAGGCTTCCAGTAAGGTCCCAGGGTTTCTGTACAAAGTATTACAAATGCAAATCAACTCAGACAGAACAGACAAACAGCGTACCTGGATACCACAAGTTTTCTCCTTCTCAACTCTGCCACCACAAGGGTTCTCTTCTCAGTTCCGCTCTCTCCCAGCTTGTGCTCAGTGTTTTATCTGTTCATTAACTCCTCCCTCTTCCACCTACCTCCTATATCCTTCCTGTTCCTGTCTTTGGCAAGTCCCTCCCACTGTGGGTTTCACAAGTCCTGTTTCTTAACAAAGACTTGATATAATCACAGGCAAGACTCAACTGAAACAAGGCACTAAGTGTTTGCTTGCTATTACATGCCTCATGCCTCAGAGTGACTTTTCAAAGACAGTTCATTAAGTCCAGGAGAGAGATTGAAAGAGGAACCCAGTTCCTGACAGAATAAGTAGAAAATGCATGGAACTGATACAACCACAAGATGAAGACCTACATATTTTCTCTTAAGTTTTTGTTGTTGTTCAGTTATTTTCAGTCATGTGTGACTCTTTGTGACCCTGTTTGAGTTTTCTTGACAGAGATCCTTGGAATGGTTTGCCATTTCATTCTCCAGTTCATTTTATAGATGAGGAAACTGAGGCAAACACAGTTAAATGAATTTCCCAGGGTCACACAGCTAGGAAATATCTGAGACCAGATTTGAACTCAGGAAGATGAGTTTTCCTGAGTCCATGCACAGCACTCTATCCCCTGTGCTACCTAACTGCCCCAACCTCTCAGACTTCACTAAAATAAGAATTATGTGTAAGAGGAAAAAGTAATTTCAGCTGTCTCCATGATCTGAGACACAAAGTACCCTAATGAGATTGTTATTATTGTTTGTGTTTCGTTTTCAAAAAGGACCAATGGCATCACAGATGAAGTCTTGACTAACCATAAATTGGATTTAAGTGAGGCAAAGTTACACAAAGTTGTCAGTGTCACTCTCTTTTCTAGAGTTATTGAAGTCCAGTGGAAAGACAAAAGTCAGCATGACTGACAATGGTCTGGGATGCAGTGGATGGCCTTGGCGTGTCTGCTGTCTGACCAACCTCTAAGGTCTCCACAATGCCTGCTTCATGGCCATTGGAACAAATTATTCTCATCCTCCCCATTCTGCAAGAAGTCTTCATATGCTTGGAATAGACATGACCCTAACTCACTGATTTGAGGCCAGTTGGTTACCCTCAACCTGGTTTAGCCCATCTGTGGACCCTATTTACCAGGGTGTGGCCACTTAGCTTGGTACAACTTCTTGGAGCCACAGATGAAAGTTGAGTGAAGGTGGAAACCACAAGTGAATGAGTATCTGTAAAAAGGGCTCAGCAAGCCCTCACACCAGAGGTTCTAGTCCTCCCTGAATACCCCCATACAACCTAACAAGGTAGCAACCCAAGGAAATAACAGCAGAGAAGGTTAATCCCCAATTCTTAACCCTCACTCTGCTCCCTTTTTCCCATCAGCCACCACACTCTGAGACAGAGCAAAACAAGGTGACCCATAAGACTGCAACAGAACCCAACTCTGCCTCCAAAAGAAAAAAAAGGGCCAGGACACTGAGAAAACCCTTATTTGAAATACTCAGGTAAGAGAAGTGTCAAGACAGAATCTGTGTCACTGAAAGCTCAGGACTATAGACCTTGAGAAAATAGTCCTATATTTCCGTTCTCTTCTTGGGCTTTCCACAGAAGCCTCAAACCTTTCCTCCTGGACACAGGAAAATCTCTTTACTTTTCTTTGTTGTAGACGTTTACTTTGTCTTTGAAAACAGTATCAACCACAGGCCTTTCCTACTCTGAGTGTACTTCACTGTAAATATAGTTGATAGAAGACTACTGAAGGGAAACATCTCCAGGGGCAAGCTAGAGAAAGATCTAATACTGAAGTATCTTTGCCATAAGCACCAGATATGCCTGGGGGTTCAGAGCTAAGAAAAAGATAAAGAGAATTTCAAATCCTTTAATACTACTTCCCAGAGAGGAGAAAGAATGTTTATGCCAGGAAATCCAGCTGGGCAAGGAGTCAGTAGTAGGGTGAGGGGCAAATAGGAGAGGCTGAACAACATTGATTACCACCTGGTTCAGCATATACACGTCTAAAAAGCTGTACCTTGTCCACAGTAATGGTTTCAGCACTCAGCAGGGGCATCATGTCTAGCACAAAGTCAATATCCCCTATTTACTCTTCCAATTTTTACCCCATCAGCCAGAAATGTCTGGCCTCAAGCTGGACCCCACAATCTTGAGACATTTTTTCTTTGCTCCTTTATACCCATGTCCTGATTCCACCACTCCCCCAACCCCCCATAATCCCTACCCAAATGCTAAATAGAAACTTGTAATGAGAAAATAGGGCAGAAAGCAGAAAGTGCTCATCTCCAGGGCCTCAGAAGGATTGGGTTTGAGTCTATATAGGCACTAGGCATGTGACCCTGAGCAAGTCACTTCAACTTTATGAAACTCATTTCCTCTCTCTAATGAGGATAATTACACGCTATCTAATTTACAAGGTTGTTGGGAAGAAAGCATTTATAAACCTTAGAGCACAATATGAATATGAGTTCTTGTAATCCTGGGACTTAGGTGGGGGGAGGGCAGAGCAATAAGATGACGCATGAGACAGAAGGATAGATTATCCTTCTGTCTCATAGGTCATCTTCAAATCTTGCCAGAAGAGTCTCCACTTCCTGGTATTGACTGCCTAGTTCTACCCTTACTGCATTATTCCACTAGGAAAAAAAATAGAAAGAAAAAAGAAAAATAGACTCACCTCATCTAGAGACACCTTATTGTTTCCAGATATTTGAAAGTAGCCAGGGGAAAGTCCTAGAAAACAGACTTCAGGGCATGATCTAGCTTATCCTCAAGGGATGGACCACAATGATTAATCTTCCTTTGCTAATTCCTGGGACTCCACATTCCTTCTATCTTCTAGCTTTCATCAGAAGTCATCTTCTCCTGTCCTCCCAGGGCCTTAGACAAGAACCTGATGGCCTGATACAACATTTTCTAAGTACCTTTCTTTTTAAAAATGTCTTAAATTATATAATAATAGCAGAAGCAGCAAGAGTTAGGATAGTGCTTTGAGATTTGCAAAGTGGTTTTCATACTTTATCTCTTTTGATCCTCACTCTATTCTCATTGTACAAATGAGGAAGGTTAAAGCCCTCTCCAAAGCTTCGTTGTTATATGAAGGTGAATCTCTGGCCAGTGGAGGGCAAGGTCTGGCGGACCCACCAATCTGGAAAGACTATGGTTGCATCTCTGGTGACAATGTTGTTATTTTGAAAAAAAAAATTAAATTAAAAAAAAGTCTGCCTGGTTTTAGTACAAACCAAAGGCTACTGTGGCCAGCTCCTGAACGGATCAGAATCTGTGTGGGCAAAAAGAGCATCTGTTGACAATAATGCAGAGCTTGCAAAAATATTACTTTTTAAAATACAACTTCATCTTTCTTGCTTTGTTTTGTTCCTTCCTCTCCCTCCCTAACCCCTCTGTTCCTTGTTTTTCCAACTTTGTTAAATCCCTAGGCTGTTCTGGCTCACAGATCATTCTAGTCCACAGCCAGCAATGTCAACTGACCCTTCCTGAACCAAATTGCTGGGAAGCCTGGCAATTTCTCAGTCCTGTGGAGGGTTGCAGGGTCGTCTATGTATTGAGAAGTCTTCTGGATGCTGAGATCATTGTGTCTGCAGCAGGAATTCAAGGTTGCTGAGGTCCTTAGGGTTTCTCTGCATTCCCCACTGGAGCCCTCAACATAAAGTGGGGTGAAAGCGGGGGAGGGAGAATTGAATTTTCATCAGGCAGGTTTGGCGAGGTGCGTAGTGTGTAGCCAGACTAAAAGCCCCAATTCCGCTCTTTAATTAAAAACATTTTTCACTTCCCAGCCTATAAAAGGCAGATGTGCAACAGCCCACCAACCACAGACAGCTACTATATAGCCAGCTCTGCAACTCAGATCTCTCTGTTCCCAAGGCTTTAAAAATAATGCAGTCTTCAAAGCACAATGTTAAAGGTGCTGAAGTTTATTCTCTCTCCACCCTCCTACCCACACCCTCACTCTACCCCTACACCTTCCTTTTCATTTCTTCTTTTGCTGAGCAATGCTTCCTTTCAAATTAGTCCCAGAATATGGGAAATGCCCTGGATTTGGAATCGCAGGACTTCCTTTCAAATCCAGACTCTGATACTTATTACCTGTGTGACCTTGGGTAAGTCACAACCTCTATGGGCCTCCATTTGCTCATTCGTAAAAAGTGGGGTTGGACTAGATCCTGGAAGCCTCTGGCTTCTTCCAATGCCTCTCATTTGCTACAAAGCTAAGTGTCAGTTCATCTTTTAGTATTTATAGTATGTAGATCTAATTTCAAGCTATTTGAGAATGTAACAGATGTTAGAAGTGTAATCAGAATAAAGAGCATTTCACTTCATAGGCCTAAGCTATATATATATATAAACATAATTGTTTAAGAAGACAAAAGTCAACTTTTGCAACATGGATGACCTGCATTCCATGGATAAACATGCAGTCCAAACAAAAAAATTCCTTCTGGCACCTTTGTTGCTATTGTAGTGAAAACCTTTATCTTGACTTGGAATTAGGGAAATAAGGATTAAAATCCAGCCTCTAACCCTTGCTAGGAAGTAGACCTAAGGTCTCTGGGCCTCTGTTTCTCCATCTTTAGGGATATAGGTTTCAAACTGGAAAGGACCTTAGAGGAAGTCTAATACAACTCCATTTTACAGATAAAGTAATCTAGGCCCAGCTAGGTTAAGTTACTTGCCCAAGGTCACACAGGTAGTATCAGAGATAAGAATTGAACCTATACCCTCCTAGCCTTGAGCAAATGTGCTTTCCCCCTCCCACCCAAAAAAGAGAAATAATAATATCTGTACATGTGTTTGTGCTTTTCTGAGGCTCAAATGAGAAAATATATGTAAAATCTTAAGCAAACTTTATAGTTCTATGTAAACATCAGCTTTATTATTTATCATCACTATAATGATCATGACTCTATTAGTATTTAGACAGCTTCATGCCACAGCAAATAAAACCCCTGGACCTGGTGTCAAGAAAACCTGAGTTCAGAATCATGCCTCAAATACTGCTTTAGCTGCCTGTCCCTAGGCAAGTCATTTAACTTCTCTGTGCCTCAGTTTCCCTATCTGTAAAATGGGGATAATAATAGCACTTACCTCATAGGGTTATTGTAGGGATCAAATGAGATAATATATGTAAAGCACTCTGCAAACCTTAAAGTACTCAATAAATGCTATCATTCTAATTATCGTCCTCATCATTATTAGTAGTATAAATACACTAATAGTATAAAGTACTGATGTTGTATACTCTAGTATACTAGTATAGCATAATAATAAAAGTAATAATGTAAAGTCCTGTATAAAGTGACACCATGGTATATTGCATAGCTGGCCAGACTCATAGTCAGAAATACTTGAGTTCAGATCCTGTTCCTGACAAATACTCTCTACGTGACCATGGGCAATTTATTTGACCTTTCAGTGACCCCAGGCAACTTTCTGAGGATAATCATTAGAGTTGAGTTACTGATCTGCATTGGAGGGAGAATTTCTTACTCTGATAAAATCTCTGCTCTAGACCAAAAAATAGTTAAGTACCTAAGCTAGAGAATGGATTGTGTTGCAAAAGTTCTTTTATGAGTCAAATGTTCATTTCATCAAGCTACCTCCATATTCATTTTTTCATAGAGTGACCTATTCTCGTCTGTTTTGTTCATGAATACTAGATTATAAACAAGTTTATATATGTGTTTATACATGTACATAGACATAATGGGCAAATATATGTAATATTCTACAGTCTACAAATAAGATTATAAATTTCTTAGGGGCAGGACTCATGACTGTTAATTCCCTACTATCTCTCCCATGTTGGCAATAGGAGTAACTCACATTTCTATAGTTGTATTAAGGCTTAGAAAGTGCTTTCTTCTCAACAATCCTCTGAAGCATAACATTCACTTGAAATTATCCCAACTTTACAGATGAAGTAACTAAGGCTGAAAGAGATCCAGTGATTTACCCAAGGTCACATAGTATCAGAGCTGAGATTTAAGACAACCCCTCTCCTGATTTCAAGTCCTATAAACCAGGGATACTCAGGTCGTTGAAGAGGTGATGTGATATAAATATCTTCATCTATAAAATGAGGGGATTAAATAAGACAAGGTCTGAATCTCCTCCCAGTTCTAAATTCCATTACCCTGTGATCCTATGATGCTAGATTGATGACTGATGGACATATAGCATATTTCTCATGTCAAATCTACAAGTATTTATCAAATGCACTTTTAGGTTGTTCTCCCCAGGTAAAGCCTTTCTCTGTTCAGATTCCTACTCAAACCATTAATATTCATAGATATAGACATATAGATACATATATACATAAGTATATATGTATATATGTATACATATACATATACGCATACAAATACATATATGACTATTTTATGGGGAAATCACATAGGGCAAGCATTCACACCATGGTAAGAAAAAGTGGTACAAGGACACTCTCAGGGTCTCTCTTAAGAACTTTGGAATTGATTGTGTGACATGAGAGACACTGGCACAGGACCACTCAGCATGGCATGCCCATAAAAGAGAAGGTACTGTGCTCTAGGAGAAAAACAGAAATTGAAACAGGTCAAAAGAAACACAAAATGTACAAATTTAGAGATTCCACCCCAAATGTTCACATAGACTATTTTCTGTGGTAGAGCATTCCGAGCTTGTATTAGTCTAATCAGGCACAGGCAGACACATGGAAACTTGACTCTAGCATAGTGACGTCATTTTGGTCCTCTTAAAGAACAAAGGACAATAACAACTACACACACACACACACACACACACACACACACACATGTACATATATATATATGTATGTACATAGACACACATATATGTGTGTGTGTGTGTGTGTGTATATATGACTTTCAAAGTACTTTCATACAAATTATTTCATTTTCTTCTTTCCCTGAATATGAAAGAATACTTTGCTTATATTACTGATATCAACTGCAGTTACAAAAATGGATGGGAATTAGAAATGACTGATCTATAATAACAGAAGGAATTAATAAAACCTCTGTTTTTTCAAATGAAGGGGAGTTGTAGACACTCACTGGACATTTTTAGCACATTTAATTACATCTCAGTCTTTTAAAAAGTAAGTTGCAGGAAGAAACCAAATTGCATGACACCCAATCTTTTCCTTTTCTCAGACTAATCAACTTCACTGGCTGGTTCCCTGGGGCCCACACCAAGACAGCTATATAGGGGTTTTAGAATGAAGGCAGGGAAATGTTTCCTAAAGGAGAAAAATCTCTCCAGTCCCATCAAAATGTGCAGGTTGAATCACTACTCCTACTACGTAGATGTGGCAGGTCCAGAATCTACCAATGTCAAAATAGTCTCCCCCAGAAGCAAAGGGCATGGTGGGAAATGAAGTCAGCATCCTGCTGGTCAGAATTGCACCCAGGTGCCTAAGGGAGTGAAGAAGCAGGGACACATGAGTGAATTCCCAGGGGTATGTAGGGTCCTGACTATCCTCTTCTTAAAGCTGCACAGGTATTTCACTGGGGCATCTATAGTCTGGGGCCATTAATACTTTAACAAAGAAGGTTAGGAATCTTTTGGGAACATCAGGACATGCCAACCCAAGAACACTCAATGACTACACATACTAATACACATCAGCAGTATGCATGTGTGTGCACATACACATAGACATATAACACACATACAAGTACAGTAAGTGATATTTACTTCTGTCCTATCATCCAGATACAGTAATTAATAGTACAGTAATTAATATGATAATAATATTTAGCAGGGCGGCTAGGTGGCACAGTGAGTAAGAGCACCGGTGAGTAAGAGTTGGGATGACCCGGGATCAAAACCGGCCTCAGAAAATGAGCACCCACACATAAATCATGACTAGCCGTGTAACCTTGAGCAAGTTACTTAACCCCAATTGCTTTAAAAAAATAATAATAATATTTGGAAAACAGTTTAAGGTTTTTAAAGCACTCAACATGTCTTAGTCCATTTGGTCCACAGAACAACCCTACAAAGTAGACACCATTATTTTTGCCATTTTATAGTTTGGGAAACTGAGGCAGACAGTGGTTAAGTGACTTGTCCAGAGTCACACAGCAAGTAAGTGTCTGAGGCTAGATGGGAATTCAATTTTTTCTAACTCCAGGCCCAGTGATCTATCCATTGATTGGGGAACAGAGGGAATCTGGAAAAGCAGATCATAACCATATCCCCTCAATCCAGATGAAAATTGGGGGACTAAGACTAGACCAGTGAGTAAGGAAAAGTTTTGTGAAAAACCTATGACAACAGCTCACAGCACCAGGAGATCGTTATCAGCGAGGGATTTGATGATTATAGATATTATTTGTCCTTCATTCTCAAAGAGGACCATGGCATCAGGCAGGTGATGTCTTGACTTGCAAGTGAATTGGATTTAAGTGAGACAGGGCTGTGCAGTCACCAGCCCCACTTTCTCCTCTGGAGTCATCTGGGTCCAGTGGCCAGATACAGATCAGGATGAGTGGAGATGACCCCCAGTAATAGATGAGGAAAGGGAGGGCAGAGCCAAGATGGTGGAGTAGAAACAGCACTTCCAAAGCACTCTGCCCCACAAAACTTCCAAACAATGTGAAAGAGGACTCTGAACAACTTCTGGAGCCCCAGCACCCACAGAACTACACAGAGAAACTAACCTCCCATTGAGGAGAACCCAGCAGCCCTGCAGAGAGCGGCCAGTGCAGTGCTCTGAGAGCAGGCAGCACAACGCAGTTGGGAACCCATGGTGCAGCGCTCTGGGAGCTGAGCCCAGGTGCGTGAGCCACGGTTTTAGCCCTAGGGCGGCTGGGCAGCCGGCTGGAGGGACCCCAGAACACCAGCAGCTGTGGCGATTCCAAAATTATCAGCACAGATATGCCTTGGACAAAGTGAGAGGTTAGTGCCCTATGGACTTTGGGACCAGTATTTGGGGAACACGTAGGCTTCCTCCCCTGGGGGCAAAAAGCTGGTGAGGAAACTTGGGACAAAGGCCATTTTGCAGTGTCAGTGGCGGCTCTAGCTCCTGGTCTGTGAACTGTAGGGAGATCCAGCAATCAGTCTGGGGGTTAATCGCTCTTGCTTTAAATTGCTTGGATCTGGATTGTGGTCTGGGGGGGAAGTTTGGGGTGGGTATCCAATTTGCCAGAGCGGGTGGAGGCTTTACAGAGGCCACCCAACCTGCGCAAGTTGTGAAGACCCCACGTTAGGGAAGGAAGCTCTCCTGTCTGGTGGCAGAGTTCTACTGTGGCAACAAGCCCAAAAATCAAGCAATTAAGTGGCAACATGCCTAGGCAAAAGAAACTAAATAAACAGAAAAATTCAACATTGGACTCCTATTTTAGGAGCAAAGAGGATCAAAGCACGGAGGAGAACTGTGAGGTCAGAACTCCTGCACCAAAAGCCCCAAATGAAAATACAAGCTGGCTACAGGCCATAGAGGACCTTAAGAAGCAGATAAGAGAAGTGGGGGGAAAATTGGGAAGAGAAATGAAAAAGATGCAAGAAAAGTATGAAATGACAGTCAACAGCCTGACTGAGGAAAACAACACCTTAAAAAAGAGACTAACTCAAATGACAAAAGAGGCTCAGAAAGGCAATGAGGAGAAGAATGCCTTAAAATGTCGAATTTGCCAGATGGAAAAAGAATCTCAAAAGCTTAATGAGGAGATTCATTCCCTCAGAGTTAGACTGGAGCAAATGGAAGCTAGTGACTTTATGAGAAAACAAGATGCTGTTAAACAGATCCAAACAAATGAAAGAATAGAAGGCAATGTGAAATATCTCATGGGAAAAACCACTGACCTAGAAAATAGATCCAGGAGAGATAATTTAAAAATTATTGGACTACCTGAAAGTCATGATCAAAGAAAGAACCTAGAAATCATCTGTAAAGAAATTCTCAAGGAAAATTGCCCTGATGTGTTAGATCCAGAGGGGGAAATAAAGGTTGAAAGAATCCACCGATCGCCTCCTGAAAAAGATCCCAAAAAGAAAACTCCTAGGAATATTATAGCCAGGTTCCAGAACTTGCAGATCAAGGAGAAAATACTACAAGCAACCAGGAATAAACAATTTCAATACTGTGGAAACACAATCAGGATAGCCCAGGACCTGGTAGCTTCTACACTGAGGGATCAAAGGGCATGGAATATGATATTCCAGAGGGCAAAAGAGCTGGGGATTGAACCCAAGGGTCACCTACTCAGCAAAACTAAGTATCTTGTTCCAGGGGAAAATATGGTTATTCAGTGGAATAGAGGACTTTCAAGCATTCTTGAGGAAAAAACCAGAGTTGAATAGAAAATTTGACATTCAGACACAAGAAGCAAGAGATGCTTGAGAAGGTAATCAGGGAAAAGAAATCAAAAGGAACTTATCAAAGTTGTACTATTTACATTCCTACATGGAAAAACAATAACTGTGTCTGATGAAACCTTTCTCATTATGAAAATAATTGAAGAAGGGTATATGGGCATATGTTTATAGGTATACATGGATAGAGGGCACAGGTTGAATTTGATGGGAAGGGATGATTCTTAAGGGGTGAAGTCAAGAGGTGAGAGAGGAAAGTGGCAAGAGGAGATGGAGAGAGACAGGGTAGGATAAACTATCTCATGTAGAAGAGGCAAGGGGAAGTAGTTGCAGGGGAGGGGAAGAACAGGAAGGCAAAAAGGCAAAAGCATATTCTCATTGAAGTTGGCTCAAGGAGAGAATCACATGCATACTAAATGGAATATCTTACCCTCACTCACTCTCCTGAGTAGGGGAAAGGGGGATGAGAGGGGGGATGATGGAGGGGAGGGCATTCTGGGGGAGGGGAGGTTGGAAGTACCCACTATCAAAGAGGGACAGGATCAAAGTAGGGAATGGACCAGGTGGGAGGTGAGATGGGTGGGAGGGAAATATAAGCAGTCTTTTACAATATATCTACTATGGTAATGTTTTGCATAGCTATACATGTACAACACATGCTGAATTGCTTATCTTCTCAGAGGGAGTGGGTGACAAAGGAGGAAGGGAATGGATCTGAAAATCGAAGTTTTAAAATTAAATGTTTCATAAGATGTCCAGGCATTGGGGTTCAGAGATTCACCTTGTCTTAATGGCAAATTCGAAGGGGGTATGGGAGAGGATATGGGAGAGAGCAGATTGGATGAAGGAATATCTAGTAGGACTGCTATTCTGGGGTGGTGGGTAGGGAAAAATTGTAACTCAAAATTTGGTGGAAATGAATTATGTAAACCAGAAGTTAATAAAGCATTTGTTTAATAACAAAAAAAATAGATGAGGAAAGGATTCAAAGAGAAGGATAGATCTGAACTGATCACTGAAGAGCAATAATGCGTCAGCATGATCTTCTTCCCCAAAAGTCCTCCTCCATGACCCTGGGCTATCAAAAACTATGTCAGTGGAGTAAAGTTTCTAGTACGTCCTTCTTCAGGCCCAGGGCCAAGCCTATGTGTCTCTTGTCTGAGGACTATCATAATTTTTTACCTCACCACAGTAACTCAGGAAATCTAAAAGGATTAGCTAATTTGCTAACTGCATCAGTAGTGGAAGAATCTACACTTTTGAAATCACAGACATGTCAAAGTAAATAACATCTAAAAAGCCGCTTGGTAGTACTACACCAAGATAACTGGGTCAAGAATCTGAGAACCTGAGTTCAGAATCCAATTCTGCTACTTTCTGCTTTATGATCCAGAGCCAGTTCCTTAATCTCTCTAGAGATCTGCAAGATGACCTCGGAGGTTCCATTCATCCCTGAGAGAGAAAGCATTTCTTAAATGCTTACTCTTTGCCAGATACTGTGCTAAGGGCTGAGAGAGCACATGCAATCAAGCAAGACAAAGCCTTCCTTTAAGGAGTTTATATTCCAATAGGTGAAGACAACACATAAAAGGTGCTGGGCAGGGGAATGGCTGGAAAGTGACAGGAAGGCCTGGATCTGGACAGGAAAAAGCAAAACCCCATGTCACCAAAGTGGGTCCAGCAGTGCAGTCCAAGTTTTCCTTTGGGAGAAGGTGGTTATGAAGGGGAAGTCTGGAGATGGTCAAGAAATGAAGCAAAAGGCAAGAGAAGGTAAATGCTCAATCTCAGAAACAGAACAGAGCTGTTTCTCTACTTCTCTGCCAGTGCCACAGCTGTATTTGAACAGGAGGGCTCTTCTTTTAAAATTGCAAACAACCTTTCAATCATGCAATAAATATTTATTAAATGCCTTATCTTTGTAGTATACTACAAGATCAAATAAGCCCAGCCCAACTGGCTCAGATCCCACAGATATCTCTGTTAAAAAAAAAAATACCCTAGGGGCGGCTAGGTGGCGCAGTGAATAGAGCGCCGGCCCTGGAATCAGAAGGCCCTGAGTTCGGGCCTCTGACACTTAATCCATACGAACAAAAAAAAAACCTAGCCGTGTAACCTTGGGCAAGTTACTTAACCCCAATTGCCCTAAAGGGGCGGCTAGGTGGTGCAGTGAGTAAGAGCCCGGCCTCGGAGTTGGGATGACCCGAGATCAGATCCGGCCTCAGAAAATGAGCACCCACGCATAAATAATGACTAGCCGTGTAACCTTGAGCAAGTTACTTAACCCCAATTGCTTTAAAAAAAAAAAAAACCTAGCTTGGCCATGAGGAACTGTTGATAGAACTAGGCTAAATGCTTAACCTGGAGAGATTAGGCTCATTCTATGAGACCCCAGAAAGATGAAAAAAGGATCAGTGGGCAAAAGTTGCAAAGAGGTCAATTTAAGACAATTTAAGGGAAAACTTCCTGATAGAGCCATCAAAAGTATCGAATGTACTTCCTTGAGAGGCAGTGGATTCCTCCTCACTGAAGGTCTTCCAGCAAAGGTTGGATGACCTCTTGTCTAGGATGTTGTAGAGGGCATCCTTAGTTCATGTATGGGTTGGATTAATGACCTCAGGGATCTCATACAGCTCTGAGATTCTGTAACTACAGGGCTTAATTTATATCCTGGCTTTCAGACATGCCCCACCCTGATTTATTACCCAGTTTTCACTATCCCCCCCAAATTATCAAGGTTCAGATGGTAGGAGAAATAGGTGGCTCGCCAAGCCAAGAGTCATTGCCATAAGGGGTAATAAGTCAAATATGATTATGCCAGAGCCTGTCCAAATGACCATTGAATAATGATCACTGAGTATCTGACCATTCACAAGACAGTGTGATAATAGTGGGAAATGCAAAAAAAAAAAAAAAATAGAAATCCAGACTCTGCCCTCAAGGAGAATCACAGAATCACAGATTAGAAAGGGAGATAATACAGTCCAATCCATATATGAGCAAGAATCCAAAGGCCTGTCCAGTTCTATATCTATAATCCTATGATGGCTGACAAGTGGGTATCCAGCCTCTGCCAAGAGACCTCCAATGACCGGGAGCTCACCCATTGAGGTAGCCCATTCTACATTCTAACAACTTTAATGGTTATGAAATTCTTCCTGATGTTATATATAAATCTGCTTCCCTTCTTATTTCTACCCATTGTCCCCTGTTTTTCCCTGTGATGCTAAACTGAACAGATCCAATTCTTTTTCCACCTGGCTGCCCTTTAGAGACTTGACCACATTTTCCCCAAGTCTTCTCTTCTCTAGAATAAATACCCCAAGTTCCTTCACTTTACTCTTATATGGCATCATTTCCAGTCCTAACCCTAACTGTGATTGTCTTCCCTCTGGCCAAGATCCAGTCTATGAATGTTCTTGGAAAACCAGATTAACATAGAACAAACATGAGAGGTCAGAAGACAGTTCAAAAAGTAGTAAGCCAGAGATTAAAAGACCTGAGTTTGAGTCCCAGAATAAGCATTTACCAGCTCTGGGACATTAAGTTACTTTGAACCTCAGAATCTCTATCTGTAAAGACCTATATAAATGAATGTCATTATTATTACTGGAATAAGTTGACCATGGGTGGGAATTTAGAAATCCTTTTTTGTTACGCAGAAATTTTTGTCGTCATGACATTCCTTGGTTGTAATGGGATTTGACCTATATTTTCAATTATCCCAATCTTTCTTTGTCCATTGCCTGCTTTTCTTTTAAGTCTGGGCAATGTGGCTGCACTTGACTAATTTAAAGTCAAAGGGCATTAAATCAGGCTTGTTTAAAACAGGCTCCCCTGGATGACCAGCCATTAGACAGAGGTCTGCTTTAAGATTCTTTTCCGGAACAAGAGCCCCTATAGCAGCAGGAAAACAGATGGAACTGTGACATTTACTCCTTCGGGCTATGGCTGCCCTCCCCCTTGTTCTGAGCAGCTCCTAGCAGCCCCCTCCCAACCCTCCTCCCCATCTTGTCCCCCAAATGCCACTGTCAACCCTCCAGATTTACACAGAAAGGGAGGGGTAGGTGAGTGGGTGGCCTATTTGTTCCTCTTTGTGATGTGGTTCCAGTTTTTGTCCCTATTTGCTATTAAACTTCCAGGACAATAAGGGTAAGGGAAGAGGTCTCCTTTCCAAAATTATAACCTGACTCATTTTAAGGCTCAGTCTGCCTTCGCTACATTGAGATGAATTAGTTACTAATGACCTGGTCATTGGGAGGACAGACTTCTAGGACTAACCAAAAGAGAACTAGTGAGAAGCGCCCTTACTTGTTGGTTATGTTACTTCCATCTCTGGGCCTCAGTTTCCTCATTTGCAAAATGGAAATAGTAATCACAAAGAAAGGCCATTGCCCCTTCCAGCTTTCAGTCCTATGAACTGAAATTGTAGCAGTGCTATTGTCCTCATTTTATAAATGAAGAAAGCTACTAATTAAGTTCAGAAAGCCAGGAGTGAAACTCAGATCTCTGATTCCAAGTCCAGAACACTATCCAGGCACCTGTTTTGGAAACCATGAAGGCCTAAAGCTCTGTCAACTAGAATTATTATGGCAAATCACAAAAAATGGGGTCCCCCTCCCCTTTTCTTCATTCTTTTAAAGAAGGAAGAGAAGAGAGCAACTCTGAGTCTGTTATTGTTATCTCAGCTGTGAGAAGAGAAAGAGAAGGGGCCTTCAGGCACCTGGATATACTGGCCTCCACATTTAATAGCAACCAGCATGGGTCACTAGGGACCGGCCTCTCTTTTCCACCGACATGTTATTCCAGCTATAAATCCAAGTGACAAGCTGAAACTTTTCTCAATTGACATGTTTACAAGGGAAGTCCACATTTGACAGGAAAATTAAGCATATCAATCACTTAACTAGCCCCTTAATGAATGGTTCTCTGATCTCTCCAGTAGCCCAGTTTATTGATTACCCAGAGGCAGCCCTCCTGTCCCCCCTGAATCCTTTATCCCACCTCTCTGGGCCCTTCCCAGGGCCAGATGTTGCAGCCCTTTGACTTCAACACGTCACCTTTCCAACCTCTAGCCACCCCCTTCTCCCCACAGTTGGCTGAGGGTTCTGGTTCAGGGTTTATCTGGAGGTCAGACCCCCTCCTAGCTCTGTTCTCTGACAGAACAAAGAGAGCAGATGCAGGGCCCAGGCTCCAAGCACCCACCCCAGCATATGGAAGCTATCTCCTCGGTCCCATAATTACTCAAGAGTTCCCTTGTTCAATGGTTTTGGTTTGCTTTGCACAGAAACCAGCCTATTCTCTCCTTAAAGCATAACCTATTCCCTCCCCACCTCCCAGCATAAAACATTTTAATGGCGTCTCCCCCAGGGACTTTTGGGAAAGATCCTGTCAGGTATAAAATGTTCAGGCCCCCTCTGACAGTCCACAAGAGCTGGGCCTTCCAGAGTCAAGAGGAGATAGGGGAATGGGGAAGAGAAGGAGGGATTGTGGGCAGATTTGGGTTTTGCCAATTTCAATTCAATTCACCAAAGATTCCTTAAACATGCATGTCCTGGCCTCCAACTCAGGCCAAGGAGAAGGGGAGAATTAGGCATAAAAAGAAGTTTTCTTAGATAACAAAATAGAGGTGAGGTCCAGTCCTTCAGCATTTCTAATGATCTCCAATTTACATTTCTATAGCTTTTTAGCTTATAGTTTTCTTCTTCTCTCCCTTGTTAGACTGGGAGCTCCTTGAGAGCAGGGAGTGATTTTTGTCTTTATTTGTATTCTCTGGTACTTAGCACAATGCCTGCCACAAAGTAAATGCTTTAAAAAATGCTTGTTGACTTGACTTATTCGTGGCAAAACCAAGGAGCTGGGCCCACCCAACACTGTCAGCATTAACTGAGAGTAGAATCAGGAAGGACAAGAGGAGAAGACAGAGCCAGAGAATCTGGCTCTGGTCCCATCTCTGCTTCCTGCTGGCTGTGTGACCTTGGGCAAATCACTTACTGGGCCTCAATTTCCTCCTTGAATGAAGGGGTTGGACTTTTTCAGCTCTAAAGTCATGTGATTCCTTTGAGAATTTGCAGGAAAAGCCTTCAAGAATCCAGGGTCACCTCTAAGCCAGAAGGAGACATCAGAATACTTGGATTTCTCTCCAGTATCTCTCTCCCTTCTCAAGTACACTCTGGGCACAGCTGCCAAAATGATATGACGAAAACACAGACCTGACCGTGTCACTCCCAGGCTCAGGAAGCACCAGCAGTTTCCTATTTGTCTCTTCCAGGGACAAATACAAAATCCTCTTTTTCTAAAAGGCTTTCAAAGTTTTGCTCCAATTTACCTTTCCTAGCTAAGGACACATGATTCTCCTTCACACTATGTTCCACTTCAAATGGACTATTTGTTTTTCTCTGAACAAGACATTCCATGTCCTTTCTTTGTACCTTTATGTAATTTATTTCCCTTGCCTGGAATGCCTTTGGTCCTTCCCTCCCTGTGAGAATCCCCTCTTGCCCTCAAGTCCCTTCCTTAGCTAAGGTATCACCTTCTACAGAAGGCTTTTCTTCTCTCTTTCTCCTCCACCTCCTCCTCCTCCTCCTCCTCCTCTTTCTTCTCCTTCTCCTTCTCCTCCTTCTCCTTCTCCTTCTCCTTCTCCTTCTCCTTCTCCTTCTCCTTCTCCTTCTCCTTCTCCTTCTCCTTCTCCTTCTTCTTCTTCTTCTTCTCTCTCTCTCTCTCTCTCTCTCTCTCTCTCTCTCTCTCTCTCTCTCTTTCTCTCTCTCTCTACCCCCCCCCCCCAACTCTGTCTTTCTGTGTCTGGTCTCTCTCTGCCTCTGTGTCTGTCTCTCTCTCTGTCTGTCTCTCTCTATTTCTCTCACTCTCTCTCTCCCTTCCTCCTCCCCTCCCTCTCTCTCTCCCTCTATCTCTCCAGTTGTTAGTACATTATACTGTCTAATCATCACATTACTAGTATCCACTTATCTGTGTAGATGTTGTTACATCTTCCCCAACTCCTAACTCCAAAGCAGAATCCTCTTTCAGGAAAGAACTGTTTAATATTTGTCTGTTCCCCCACCGCTCCTATACCATTAACACCAGGTCTAGTATACAGTAGGTGTTTAACAAATACTTGTTGAATAAACAAAGAGGACTTTTGCAAAGGCTTATTACTTGATATTGTAAAAACAAGCCCTGAGCCCCTGAATTGAGAAAAAAACTGAGTCTTGAGACTTAGGCCTCAGTTCCCAGAATATAACAGACTTTGGGGTGGGAGCTTACAAGGGATGAGTGGCTGGGGCACTACTACACGTCCCAGGATGGACAGTAGCTGGCAGGAGCTACCTCAGAAAAGAAGACAAGTCAAGGATGATTGTGCCAGGGCCTCTAAAGGGAAAGCAGGGGAGAGGAAGGGAGGGTGTGTTGAGGAGAACTGGGTAAGAATTTTTACTAGGGTACATTGTGAATACTATATTCAAAAATATGAAGATGGCAATTTAAGTGTTTAAAATGTGCTCAGGGTAATTCCAAACAAATTTTAAAGCCATTTTCGAACCATAAAAATCTCTGAGCTAAATCACTAGCTCCCAGGCACCAGCGTTCATGCTGCAGAACCTCCCCCTTAATGAAGGCTGGCAGGTTTGAGTCTCTAGCTCATCCCAGGCTGTGAGTGATTAGCTTTCCCAATGATAGGAGTGGGTCCCCATCTTGAATTCTCAGAACACCTTTTGGATCTGCGGGCAGGTTTTTGTTTACCTTACATTCCTTCCAATCCTATCCCATTCTCCTCCCACACATAGGTGAATTATTTTCTACAAAGTTCTCCCAGCTGAGAGCCTCAGACACCAGGATTCTAGGCTTAGCCTAACTCAGGCCAGTCCCTTGGTAGTTTGGATTTGATATTGGAACAAACTGGGACACATTAGGTCATTCAACAATTACAAAAAAATATTATTTAACCGTAGCAAGAGAAGACTATTCAACAAGAATGTGCACTGAGGATGCCTAGAGTTGATCTGGCTGAGTGAAACTCCCTTAGTGGAGTTTCCCACCATGTTCCTCCATCCAAGCACCAGAGTGCCATCTGAGAGCTCCTTATGGCTACTCTGTACTCAGGTGGCCAGGAATTGATGTCAATAGACTGAATATTAGTCCTCTGACCCAACCAAGCCTTAAGGATGGTCTCAATACCTTCTAAAGAAACACCAGGCTAACCAGCACAGCAGCATAAGCTCACTGGTCCAGGCAAGGACTAGCTATGCTCTCCTCTGGTCAGAACACATTTGGGATATTAGAAAAGTTGTTTTTGTTCAGTTGTTTTAGTCACATCCTACTCTCTGTGGTCCCATTTGGGGTTTTCTTGGCAAAGATACTGGATTGGTTTGCCATTTCCTTCTCCAACTCATTTTAAAGATGAGGAAACTGAGACAAACAGGATAAAGTGACTTAGGGTCACACAGCTAGTAAGTATCTGAGGCCAGATTTGAACTCAGGAAGATGAGTCTTTTTGACTCCAGACCCTGCACTCTATCCACTGTACCACCTAGCCTCCTCATTAGAAAGGTAGCAGTGTATAATGGAATGGGTGCTGAGCCTGGAGTCAGAAGGACCTAAGTCTGACCCTGCTTCTGGAATTTCCTGACTGTGTGGCTATGGACAAGTCATTTCACTTCTCTGATGGTCAGTTTTGTCGAGTGTAAACTGATGAGAATAATAATTGATAGTACCTGCCTCACAGGATTGCCATGAGGCTCCAAAATAAACTAGTGCATTTAAATTGCTATATAAATGCCATATATAATTATCATGTCCATTTCTAGTCTCCATTTCTTGGGAAAAACAGTGACATGCTAGAGTCCTACCACAGGTGGGTCACCAAGATGATGAAGAGACCAGAGACTATGACATGTGTGGATCAGTTGAAGGAAATAGAGGTGTTGACCTCAAACACTTGAAGGACAGCTATATGAAAGAAAGAGGGATTAAACTTCTTTTGTTTGGCTCCAGAGGGCAGAAGTAGGGATAGTGGGTGGATGTTGCTGAAAAGTTGCTTAGTATCAGGAAAAAATTCGTCATGATTACAGCAAATGAAATGGGCTGTCTTGAGAGGGTCTCCCATCACTAGAGTTCTTCAGGCAAAGGAGGGGTGACCACTTCTTAGGGGCCATTGGAAAAGGGTTTCCCAAGGGGTGGTATCTGATGAGGTCTAAGGTCTCTTCCAGCTGTGAGACTAAAACAAAACCAAAAGCTTTACTTCTTTGGAGGAAACCTATGAGAATCAGTCACATTTCTAGGTCTGACCTCTTTTGCCCATCATTGGCTATTGTCTGTAAGGTACAGCCATGAGTTTCAGTAAGCTATTACACAGTAAAAATAAAACAGTTCTGTTTTCTCCTTTCCAGTCTTCTAGAAAAGAAATTTCTTCCAAGTGCCATGCAGGTGGAATGGCAAAAACCTTTTATTACATAAGAGTTGAGAACAGGACCAATATCCATTTTGGAGGAGACAGAATGGGATAGTAGATAGAACATCACTGGTCAGAAACTAGTTATAAGATACACCTTTTAGTTCCAGACCCATCACTAAGCTTTCTTGTTGTTCAGTTGTTTTAGTTGTGTCTGACTTTTTGTGCCCCTACCTGGGTTTTTTTTAGCAGAGATACTGGAATGGTTTGCCATTTCCTTCTCCAGTTCATTTTACAGATAAGGAAACTGAGGCAAACAGGGTTAAATGACTTGCCCAGGGTCCCACAGCTAGTAAGTGTCTGAGGTCAGATTTGAACTCAGGAACAAGAGTCTAATCTTTGAATAAATGACACATCCTCTCTAAGACTCAGTTTTCTCATCTGCAAAATTAGAATAATAATCCCTGCTCTGTTTTTTGAGATCTAAATAAGATAATGAAGGTAAAAAGTCACTTCAAAAGCTGTACAATGCAGTATAAGTGTAAGCTATGACAATAATTATATTGGATAGGTTATATCAGACCTGTCCTGTAGGTAGGTAGCTGTTTTGTATATTTGTGTGGGAGTTAGTTGTGGGAAGGTGGAGGGGAGCCAAGGAAAAATCAACAGACATCTATTAAAGATAGCAAACTGGAGTGGCCTGAGTCAAGAAGGCATGAGTTTGAGTCACACTTCTGAAACATACCCTGTGACTCAGGACAGATCAATTAACCTTTGCTCAGCTCTCTAAGAGGACAAGTAGCAGAATCTACATTGGCAGAGTTGCCTTATACCCAAGGGAGTTCTTTATGCCATTGAAATTACAGGTGGTCCAGACACCCATCTCCCTTCCCCATGACTACCATCACCAAAAATGTAAGAGGCACTGGACTGAGCTAGAGGGTTTATTGTTAACTTGTTTGACCTTCAGGAAATTTGTATTCATTTACTGGTATGCTTTGACCTCTTATCTTGGGTTCCACAGACTTTGGGTTAGGAGCAAGTGAACTTGGATGGGGGGAAAAATACGTTCACTAACACCTAACTGAAATTGAGGGTTTTCTTATATTTAATTTTTAAAAGAAAAAAAAACATTGTTCTGAGAAGGGATTCATAGGCTTCACTAGACAGTTAAGGGTCTGTCACACGCAAAAAGGTTGAGCCCCTGTTCTATATAATAGGGATGGTCTAGAAATAAGTTGTCTAGACAGTGAATTCCTGGCAATTATATCATCCTATTTTGTAGTCATGGAGCTCTCTATTTAATTGTGTCCTATGGCAAATCCTTTCACAAATTAAAGAAGCACCACCTACTTTATCTTTGATTTTCTAAGGTCTAATTTATCCTGTATGTATATTGTTAGAGCTCTTTGCTTCTTGTCTTTCTTATTAGAATGTGAGCTCCTTGAGGGCAAGGATTGTCATCTGCCTTTCTTTGTATCCCCAGTGCTCAGCAAAGTGTCTGGTACATAGCAGGCATTTAATAAATGCTTATTGACTGACTGATCAAAGAACACTACAGTTTTAAAGTGAGGAAAAGCAAAATAAATTAGAATTGTGACAATGAAAAAAATCATGGAGACAGTCATGTGACCTAAAAGAGCCCTTAACCCTGCCCAAGTACTTTAACATCAGAAGCTTATTTTTCTCATCTGCAAAATGGGGATGATAAATATTTGAACTGCCTACTTCATAGGGTTCTTGTAAGGAAAGTACTTTATCAACCTTAAAGGGCTAGTACTCCCATTGGCTCTGATTCTTCTTTACAATATGACTAATGTGAAAACATGTTTAATATGAATGTATATGTAGAGTCTGTATCAGATTGCATGTCGTCTTGGGTGGGAGAAGGGGAAGGAGTGGGGAGGAAATTTAGAACTCGAAATCTTATGGAAATGAATGTTGAAAACTAAAAATAAATATTTTTAAAGGGCTAGTAAATGTAAGTTTATTATGAGTGTAACCCAAGTCCCAAAAACCACTGGTATAGGACTTTGAACCCCTTGGGGGATATCAATGCCTGGTATCTTCCCAAAGGGAGCGAGAGGATTGAGGGTAGGTATGTAGCCGCAGGGTAGGTGTCTAGAAGATGGCTGGGGTATAGATAGACATATGGTTATAGTTAGCTTTGACATAACTGGACAAAACAATCAGGACAATGTGAGTCCTGGGTCAGGAGGCCCGCAACTTAAACTGGTTAAGTCCTCCAGAGCAGTAGAGAGAAGAGGGAGAGGTTCTTCAAATCTCTTCATTTTCTTCAGACTCTTCAGTCCCTGTGGATACTTCTGGCTTCAAGAAAGAGGCCGGATGATGCCAACCCCATTTCAGGTTACTGATGGAAAAATAAGGCTCTGTGAAGAAGCCAGCGCATGAGAGGAGTCAGCAGTCTCTATCTCGTCCCTGTCCCCAGCTTGCTACTTTAGAGACATTGAAGAGTTTCCCCTTTGGTGAGATCTAGGCCTCTCTCTTGGTTGAGTTCAGTTGCTTTGCCCCCCAGTGAGAGAGAGAGAGCTCCTTCACTCTTATACTGTCTGGTATGTGTGTGTGTATGTGTACAGACACAATATACATATATATGTATGTATGTATGTGTATATGTGTATATGTATGTATAAATGTATGTGTATATGTATATAATAGGTGCTCATGCATGTATGTATGCACGCACCTATATTTTCATATGTGTGTATACATATGTACATGTATGTATATATGTGTCTGTTTTCTCTGATTTCTAGCTTGCCATCAACTTGAATAAATGAGTTTCATTCCTATTTGTGTTCATTGTAAAATCTGCATTTGGTGGGAAAGAGTTCAAGCCTTGGATATCAAGCTTGAGTCCACCTTTAAATGAAGAGCAATCAGAATGTTTAGCTTAAACCTGAAAGCCACATCCTTTAGATTAATATTATTTAAGGGAGCAGATAGTTAAAATTGTAGTCCAATATCACTCATCTCAGAAGAGAGCAGAGTAGCCAACATTCTGGCCCCAACCTCTTGCTTCTCTTCCTGGCAGGAATTAAAATGTCCCAGGGTGGCTAGGTGGCGCAGTGAGTAGAGCACAGGCCCTGGAGTCAGGAGGATCTGAGTTTAAATTTGACCTCAGACACTTAACACTTACTAGCCGTGTCACCTTGGGCAAGTCACTTAACCCCAATTGCCTTGTCCTCCCCCCTCCAAAAAAAATTGAATTAAAGTCTTCCTTGGAGAGGGGTAGGAAGAGAAGGAGCTAGAGGTGTCTATTCTGCCTCCCTTTGAATCACATAATGGTCCCCCATGTTCTATGTAGGGGACAACCCTCACTATAAGGATTACTACAAAGTGCTTTCCTCACAACAAGGCCCATGGTCCTGTAATATCATAGCATTTACTTACTTATTTATTCACTTATCTATTTACTTACATGTTTATTCACTTACTTGCCATATTTGTTTGTTTATTATTTATTTATTATTTCTTCTCTCTCTCGAGGAAGACTCAGATAGGTGAAGCAATATTGTGATACAGCCAAAAAGTATTAGTCAGCAATCAAACACAGGTCTCCTGACTCCAAGTCCAGAGAGCTATCCACTATACTAATTGTTTCCCTAAAGGTCCTTATGGAAATGAGAGCTATGGCCATCATACCCTAGTCAGCTTTTTGCCATCTGCCCTGTACCTAAACCCTACATTGCAGAGACCATGCCCTGGAGGACTTAACCCTTTTAAGTTCTGGGTCTCCTGACCTAGAACTCACATTGTTTATGTCCTGCTATAACTAAGCTAGCTCCAGTCATGCATCTATATATACCCCAACCATCTTTTAGACATCTACCCTGTGGCTACACACCTACCCTTCCTGCCCTCAACTCTCCCTCTCCCCCTAGGAAAAAAAAAAGTATTACCATAGGAGGTAAGGAAAATACAAACAGAAAGGAGAAGACAGAACTAGGAGATATAAGCAGAGGAGACTGTCATGGATGGTCAAGTCACACCCAAGAATTGGAGTCCAACCTTAAAGGGCCATGGATGGGGGAGTGTTCTGGAGGGGGGGATTGTAGAGGTAAAATAGGGTACTAGAAGGAGGATTAGGGGTGAAAGGATGAGGTATACAAAGCCCCCAGAGCCAGACCATAATGAACTCTCCATAGGATAACTTTTATCCACCTCCTCACCTCCTTAAATTCTTTCTGCTCATAGCTTACTAAATGTTCAATCTGCCTTAATGTCTCACCACCACCTCCACCCTCCAGTTCATCCTTTGTACTGGTAATCTGTGTGATCTTCCAAATGTATAAATCAAACTATGTCACTCCCTTATTCAAAAACTTTGGCTCTACTTTACCTACTGAATAAAATATAAACTCCTTAGCCTTGCTTTCAATGTCATTCACATTCTGTATCCAACCTACCTTTCCAGCCTTATCTCTCATTACTCTCTTTCCCTGAGATTATCATTCCTCAGTCTCACTCTGTTCTTTCCCACCTCTGTGCCCTCACTGCCTATTCCCCTTTCCTGGAATGGTCTCCCCAGTCTGCTACATCCAATTAGTAAAATCTTTTCTTTCCTTCAAGACCCAGTCATATAAGTGCCACCTTCTCCACAAATTCCTCCCTGGTTTCTTGTAGCTGAGGTGCTCTCTCCTTTCTCACATCTCTCCTACCACTCTGTTGGGACATCTCTTCATAACTCATTTTTAGGGTTATTTGTGTGTTTGTCACTCCCACTAGACTAAGCTTAAGAGCAGGGACTATATCTGATTTCTTCTCTGGGGAATAATGCAGCATCATGGAAAAACTACTAGTCTTGGAGTCAGAGGACCTGTTTGAATGTCAATTAAATACATTTCACTAAGTATGTGAGCTGGGGAGGAGGAGGAAGAGGGGAAGGTGCTGCCATTTACTTTCCCTATATCTCATTTTCCCCTATTGTCAAATAAGGGGATTAGAAATAGATCAGTTCTAAGGCTCCTTACAACTCCAGAATTGTCTGTGTTATCCATGATTTCAAAAGATCACAGTATCTCATTAGACCTGGAATAGAATTTAGAAGCCCCTTAGCCCAACCTTTTCATTTTAAAGTTGGTCTTTGGATCTGCAGCACCTAGCAAAGAACACTTACTTCTGAGTTAGAAGACCTGGGGTCAATTGTAGCTTTGTCATTTAGTACCTATGTATACTTAGGAAAATCACTTCTCTGGGCATTTAGTTTCCTCTTCTATAAAATAAGGGGAAATTGGATGAGGAGACTTTTAAGGATCCTTTCCGCTCTAAATGTGGGATCCTAAGCTTTCCAAAACAGCAACTCTTTCTCCAGGATACTCTTCTATCTTTCCAGAGGTTTAATTGCTATTACACAAAGCATGTTCTTGTTCTCTCCCTCCCACACTCTCTCTCTCTCTCTCTCTCTCTCTCTCTCTCTCTCTCTCTCTCTCTCTCTCTCTCTCCCTCCCTGGAAACAGGGTCACTGTCTAGCCTTTTTGCAAAGCTTGGCTTTCATGCAAGCATTGGGTTTAGATATTTCACACTCTGCCAGTGTGTTTAATCTTCCAACACAACGCCTGTCCTAAAGGAAGAAGAAAAAAACTTTCATCTCTCAACTTTGTTGTTGTTTGTGTATGCTTCCTGGGGGAAACTGACTCTCTCTCTCTCTCTCTCTCTCTCTCTCTCTCTCTCTCTCTCTCTCTCTCTCTCTCTCTCTCTCTCTCTCTCTCTCTCCCCTCCCTTTCTCCCTCTCCCCTCGCCTCTCTCCCCACCCTTTGCTTTTTCCCTTTCACCAAACAGATGTAACTATTTATTCCTTATGTCCTAGTTTTCCTGTAATTTCATAAAGTGCAAATTTGCTGTCCTGCTCCCAAATGCCGAGTCGGTGGTTTGTCATAACAGTCATCAGTAACTGTCGCTTTCTGCCGCGGGCTTAATTAACCCACTCTCTCATTAGCATGTCCGTGCACTTGTAAGGAATGAAAGCCTGATTATTTTCTACAACAGTCGCAGCCAATTACTGCATCCAAATGGAACCACATTAATCAAATCTTTAGTACGGTGGCAAATTCAGAGATATCAGATTGCAAAAGACTGCAAAACTAATATGTCACTGTCAGCGGAGCTGCGCAGGCATTTAGTGAATTGCATTAAATAGATGGCTTCGCTGAAGCCACATGAATTTAATATGTGATGGGATCTGGAAGCTATTAGTGTGACATGGCAAAGTAGTGGGAGCTTTGGCAGCTCTGGACTTTATCCATGAACTCAGGAAACTAATATAAAAACTTCTCTGGATGTGTGTGTGCATGCGTTCTCGTGTGCGCATGCACTCCCTTGCCGATGTTCAAATCAAACGCTATCTTGCCCACTGTGGGAGCTCTGTTTTCGCTTTTGCACACACCAGAATGTTAAAAGGAGATATATAGGCCAGACAGGCTCCAAAGCGAATACTGGTCTAGGAAGGTACATTGGAGAAACACAGAAACTCAGAACTGGAAGGAAACGCTGGTCATCCAGCCTCTGCCAGGGGACCCTCAGTAACAGTGAACTCGCTAGCCACCAATGTAGGGCCTTCTAACTTTAGACAGCTCTATGGTTAGTATGTTTTTCCTTACTTCAAGCAGAAATCTGTCTCTCTGAAAGTGTTCTACCCTCTAAGGCTAAGCAGAAAAGGTAGCTGTTAGAGCTAAAAGGGCTACTAGAGATCATCTGGTCCAATTTCCTTACTGTACAGATGTTATTCAGTCATCTTTGAGGCATGTCTGACTCTTCATGACCCCTTTTGGGGCCCTCCTGGGTGGTTTGCCACTTCCTTTTCCAGTTCATTTTGCAGATGAAGAACTAAGGCCAACAGGGTTAAGTGACATGCCCAGGGTCACACAGTAAGTATCTGAGGCTAGACTTGAACTCAGGTCCTCCTGACTCCAGGACAGGTACTCTATCCAGGCAACCACTTAGTCCAAAGTCACATAGGTAGTGTATATAGCAAGGGGCAGAGATGGGATTTGAACTCACATTCTCTGACTCCAAGCCCTGGATTCTTTCTGCTATACCATCCCTCTTCTACTTAACAGAATTTCTTCAGATACTTGGAAGCTGCCCTTCCCAGTCTACCCTTGCCCTCTAGTCATCTCTTCTTCAGAATAAACTTCCTCAGTTTTTTAAACTGTTCTCATATCTTCTCGACCTTCTGATTGCCCTCTTCTGGACATGTTACAGTGTTTCAGCAACTTTCCTAAAATGTGGCAGCCAGAATAAAATACTTCACATTAGGAGAAATCCATTTGTACCCATTTTCATGTTAAATATTGAAGCATGAATTGTAATGGGTTGGGCAGTTAGTTGGCAGTATGATTAGAGGTCTTCTGGTTAATGTTTAACAACTAACTCTTAGAGGAAAAATATTTATTATACACCCAACATAATTTTAAGTTTGCACTATATTATTAATATTTTCTTCATTACTTTCTTAAGTCTAGGTAAACAACAAAACAATAAATCATGCCCTGATTTATAGCAATTGTCAAATTCTGTGAATACCCTGAAAATTTAACAAATGTCTCTTGGGTCAATTTAAGATGATCGGAGCACACCCCGGCAGTGGTAAGAGGATCCATAATTCCTAATGCTGGGCCAGCTACTACCCCTTACTGATCATCAGTTTACTAAACTGTCAAATGGAAGAGGAATGCCTAGTAAGTCATAGAATCATAGAGTAAGAAGGGACTTGAAAAGCTATAGAGCCCAACCTACTCATTTAAAAAATATATACAAAACCTCAGAGTTTCTTGGCCTTGGTTAAATCAGTTTATGCCACGATTGTGAAAAAAAAATAAGTAAATTTTAAAAAAGCAGTGATTCCTTGGAAGGCCATTATTATTCCAACAAAATATGCATACACTGAGGCAAATGAGTCTTGTTTCATCTTTGGGACTCTAGGTCACAAAGTGAATTGAGCCCAAGACTTGAGTCAAGAAGAACTGAGTTTGAATCTTGCCTCAGTCACTAGCTATGTGACTCCAGACAAGTCACTTAATCTCTGTGCCTCAGTTTCCTCATCTGTAAAATAAGGATAATAAAAGCATTTATTTCATAGGGTTATTACAAAGATCAAATGAGTTAACATATGCAAGGCACTCCCAAACCTTAAAGTGTTGTAATTAGTACTGTATCATTATTATCATTATATTTGTTCCCAATAGCACAATTATTTCTTACAATTCTATGGTCCATCACTATCTTCTCCTGTCACTATCTGCTCTCTTCGAGTACATAGCTATGCAGAATCAAAAGTTTGTCAGCTGTCTGACCCACATATGACCTTTCCTTCTCTCTTTGTCCTGGAAAGAATGATTTGAGGATTACAGAAAAGGATCATTCTAAAACTACTAGCCAAAGACTTAGCATCCTCTGTGAAAGCTGTGATGATCTCCGCTGAAAGATACTATTGTTCCATATACCAACCTAACCTAATTCAACTGTTCATTTTTGTGATTATTACAAGATAGAGTAAAGCTCTATTATACCATGACTTGTTATCACTCAACTTGGAATATCTCCTGGATTAATTCATTCAATTCAAATCAATTCCTCAACTCCCCAAATATAGCTTCATACAGTAAGCTGAGTAGCCTACCGAGGTGGTATTATGCCCCAACAACAGTATTTTAAGCCAGGGTTTAATTGTATTTCTATTTCACTTTTCAAGGGCCAAAATTTAAAAGCATCTCCTCCTCTTAGATGTGAATTAACTCTTTCAAAGAGCATTCTAATCATCTTAAAGAATAAATTCTCCCCCCAGTAAGTGAATTATTCCAAAGTATTTCCTCATAGTAGGTCTAAGTTTTGGATATTTTGGTTAGTTGTAGAATTTCTGAATTAAAAGAACCTTATATACCATCTATTCCAACCCCTTCCTTTAATAACATGAGGAAAAAGAAACCTAGTGGAAGGGTCAGAGCTGGTCAGTAGAATAGTAATTTTTAGACCCCAGGTCTCCTAACTCATGTTTCATTGTTCCTTTCACCATAATATACTATCACTTACATTCACAAGTCTTTTGAAGCATTTATAAATAAAGCAAATGTATTTCAGAATGCCAGGGCCTCTGAAGCTGTTGCCTTTCTTGAGGGGTGAGGGGAAAAAAGCCTCAGTATGCATGGGCTACACACCAAGAAAGCAGCTGTGCCTATGGTCACAACTTCATCATCCTCATGTCTACTGTTATGTCTGTGCCTTGGTTTCTACACTAACCTCTTTCATTACCCATTGAAATCTCCTGGAGGCCACTCTTCAAAGAGGACATATCAACATGCCCCCTGGGAATCCAGTTAAGTACAATGAATCTTCCTTGCCCCAGGAGCCCCCCAAAATAACAACATGAGGACTAGACACCCAAGATTCCCAATACATCATGATCTCCTTGGCACAACATATGGGAACCTGTGATACACAATCTCCCTTCAGTTCAACTCACTCTGATCTGTGTGCTCTGCTACAAGCCTCACAATCACCAATAACTATTTTCTGTTAGATTTCCCATTCCATGCCTTGTTCAGTCATGTCTGACTTTTGGTGACCCCATGGACCTTAGTGTACCAGGCCCTTCTATTCTCCACTATCCCTAGAAGTCTGTCCAAGTTCAAGTTCATTGTTTCTATGACACTATTTATCCATCTCATCCTCTGCTGTCTCCTTTTGTTTTTGCCTTCAGTTGTTCCCAACATCAAGGTCTTTTCCAATGAGTCCTGTCTTCTCATTGTATGGTCAAAATACTTAAGCTTCAGTTTCAGTATGACCTTCCAGTGAATAGCCTGAATTAATTTCCTCAAGTGTTGACTCATTTGAACTCCTTCCTGTCCAAGGGACTCTCAAAGATCTTCTCCAGAACCACAATGCAAAAGTGTCATTCTGTGGCACTCAGCTTTCCATAAACTCTCAGAGTCATACATTACTACTGAAAAAAACCATAGCTCTGACTATATGGACCTTTGTCAGCAAAGTGATGTTTCTGCTTTTTAGTATGCTGTCCAGATTTGGCACAGCACAGCTTTCCGTCCAAAGAGAAAACATCTTTTAATTTCATGGCTATAGTCACTGTCTGCAGTGATCTTTGAATCCAAGAATATAAAATCTGACACTGCTTCCATTTCTTCTCCCTCTATTTGCTAGGAAGTGATGGGACTAGTTGCCAAGATCTTAGTTTGTTGTTTGTTTGTTTGTTTTTTTATATTAAGCTTCAGGCCAGCTTTTACTCTTTCATCTTTTACTCTCATCATGAGACTTCTTAATTCCTCTTTACTTTCTGCCATCAGAGTGTTATCATCCATATATCTGAGATTGTTGATATTTCTCCCTGCAGCCTTAATTCCAGCTTTTTATTCACCCAGCCTGGTATTTTGCACAATGTACTCTGCATAAAAGTTAAATAAATAAGGTGACAATATACAGTCTTGTCATACTCCTTTACCAATCCTGAACCAGTTGATTGTTCCATTTTAGGTTCTAACTGTTGCTTCTTGGTCCACATACAGGTTCCACAGGGGGCAAGTAAGATCATCTGGTACTCTCATGTCTTTGAATACTTGCCACACTTTGCTGTGATCCACTCAATCCAAGGCTTTAGTGTAGTCAATGAAACAGAAGTAGATGTACTTCTGGAACGCCCTTGCTTTCTCCAAAATACAGCAAATGTTGGCAATTTGGTCTCTAGTTCTTCTGCCTCTTTGAAAACTGACCTGTTCTCATAGTAATCTTTGGTTCAGATTTTGCTGAAGCCTAGCTTACAGAATCCTAAGCATAATCTTGCTGGTATGTGAAATGAGTATAATTGTTCAGTATTTTGAACATTCCTTGGCATTCCCCTTCTTTAGGATTTGGACGAAAACTGATCTTTTCCAATCCAATGGTCACTGCTGTGTTTTCCAAATTTGCTGGCATATTGAATACAGTGCTTTAACAGTTTTATCCTTTAGGGTTTTAAATAGTTCAGCTGGAATTCTGTCACCTTCACTAGCCTTATTGTTAGCAGTGCTTCCTAAGACCCACTTGACTTCATTCTCCAGAATGTCTGGCTCTTGATCAGTAACCACACCATTGTGGTTAAGGGTAATGCTAAGAGCTTTCTTGTATGGTTCTTTTGTACATTCTTGTTACCGTTTTTTCTTCTGCTAAATCTGCCCCACTCCATACCTAGCAAATACTCCTGTCTCTGGGACTTTCCAAAGATATATTTCTGGCCTTTGAATTTCATGTGCCCATATTCTATACTATTCTCTACTCTAAATTGACTGGTGACCCCAAGTGTCACCCCTTCGAGGCTGTTAACAATGTCCACAGAAAGAAGTCCAATAACAATTCAAATCTAAATAACTTAAGGCCCTACTCTGACAGATTTATATAGAATACAGTGATATAGTTACTGATTTGCTTTTGACTGAACTAAACATTGCTACCAGCTCTTCTGTTTTAAAGGGCTCCCATGCTGCCTCAGTTTCCCTCCCACCTGTACAAAGGAACTGATATTATTTCCTGCTTACTTTGCATCACATTATATGAGGGAAAAACACTGCATTTTGAGCCAGAAGACCCAATGGGGTTCAAATCCCAGGTTGCCATGGGTTTATGCAAATCATTTAGCCTTTCTGGGTCTCAGCTTCCTCATCTGTAGAATGAGAGACTTGAATTAGATTCCAGTTCCTATAGTTACTAGGTGGTCATTAAGGTTCATTTTGCCTTTAAATCCAATGAACCTGTGGTCATCCTTTCTCTCCCTCTTCTTTCTCTGGAGGAGTGAGGAAGACTTCATTTGTTAGAAGTGTTTGGGGATCTGTGTTCAAGGAGAGCAAGGACGTGATGATGATGGTGGTGATAACAATGAATAGCTATCATTCATATAGTGATGCTCACAACAAAAACACAAAAATGTAGGTGCTGTTATCTCACCTTTACAGATGAGGCAAATGAAGCACAGAGAGGTTAAGCGACTTGCTGATAGGTACACAGCTAGGAAATATCTGAAGCTAGCATTGAATTCAGATATTACATGGCGCATTGGATAGAATGTCAGGCCTAGGGGGCGGCTAGGTGGCACAGTGAATAGAGCGCCGGCCCTGGAATCAGAAGGACCTGAGTTCAGAGCCGGCCTCCGACACCTAATCCGCACAAACAAAAACCTAGCCGTGTAATCTTGGGCAAGTTACTTAACCCCAATTGCCCTAAAGGGGCGGCTAGGTGGCGCAGTGAGTAAGAGCGCCGGCCTCGGAGTTGGGATGACCCGAGATCAGACCCGGCCTCAGAAAATGAGCACCCACGCATAAATCAAATGACTAGCCGTGTAACCTTGAGCAAGTTACTTAACCCCAATTGCTTTAAAAAAAAAAAATTAAAAAAAAAAAAAGAATGTCAGGCCTGGAGTCAGGAAGACTCACCTTTCTGAGTTCAAATCTAGCCTCAGAAACTTACTAGCTGTGTGACCCTGGGCAAGTCACTTAACCCTGCCTGCCTCAGTTTCCTCATCTATAAAAATGAAGAGAAAGAAAGGACAAACCACTCTAATATCTTTGCTAAGAAAACCCCGAATGGGGTCATGAAGAGTGGGACATGACTGAAAAGCAGCTGAACAAAATTCCTGACTCCACATCCAGTGTTCTATGTTCACATTGCCACCTTGCTACCTGAAGTGACCATCCTTGTGTTTGGTCCCTCTGAGATGGCCACAGATGGGAGGGACCTAGCTCTAGTATGCTTTTAGTGCTGAGGCTCCTGAATACACAGACAGAAATCAGCTCTTCTTCCCAGTCCCCACCCTTGTGAAGCTCCTCATATATAGACTGGATGGGAAATCAAGTGGAGTGGGCAGAAGAGGAGGGAGGGATTTGAGACAGAAAGCCCAGGGCTCACTCCTGCTTGCTGCAAAGAAAGGCAATGAAGGAATGACAGCAGAGACAGATGAGCCCCAGCAGCCAGGCCCTGCTCTTACACAAACTGCCTTCATCAGCAACTTGCTGCTACCATCAGTTAATCTTCTTGCAAAGGTACATTTATACATTTCCTTTCCCAGTAACCTAATCTACCATCTACTTTATGCATACATGTTCTGAGATTTGGGAGCCAGTGTGTGTGAATGTGCACCCACGTATAACCAATCTACCTAGCTAAGAGCTGCAACAGAATTTAAAGACTAGACATTTCATTGCACTGAAGATCCCAAAGACCCAGCAGATCCCAAGGCTGCCTCACCTCGACTAAATAATAATCAGAGCAGTTCAAATTATGTAATCCTTCTATTCTCTGTTCCATCCTCATTGGCCTATTAGCTTTTCCCTTGTACAGGACATTCCATCTCCCACCTGCAGCCCTTCGACTTTCCACAGGCAAGCTGCCATGTCTTGGACTCCAAAGCTAACTCTTAGAATATCTAGCTTCCTTCAAAACCTGGGGCCCATCCTCCTCAAGACCCTTCCTGATTCCCTTCAGTTGGCACTGTACCCACTCTTTTAAAATGCCTTTGGATTATTTTGAATATGCTTTGTAAATACTTAGCTATGTACATATGCATTCTCCCCCCATACACACATTCCAGTAGAATGTAAACCCCTTGAGGGCAAGAAATATTTGATTTTAGGCTTGGTACCCTCACCTTACATAATGTAGTAAGCACTTAATAAATGCTTAGTAAAATTAAATTAAATAGAATGTTTTCAGATTAACAGAAGACTTTCTTCACAATTGTCTATCAGTCATTATCCGCATGTCAAAGATAGGGAAATAGACCCAGAAGGAGAGAAAGTGACTTTTCCAAACTCACGCAGCTAGTCAGTAGCAGAAGCTAAATTGGAACCGAGATCTCCTGACCCTGTTGAGTACCTTTTCTTCTGCCTCTCAAATCAGTATATGCTAAAAACAGACTCTATTCTTCAAAGGCACATATGTTAAGATCCATGTAGACCTTCTACAACAGACTCATCTGTAATAGTTCTATCAAAATAGTAGAACTAGGTACTGAGTGATGGGAATGAAAACCACAGAGGGGTATGTCTGCCACCTCCTCCCCTTTGGAAACTGTCTTTGGAAAGGCTTTGATTGTCTTCGCCCACATTTTAAAAATGCTATTTGCTAATAATGTAGCCTAATAATGAAAACTTCTTTCTGGTTGCAGCCTAAGGAGACAGATTTTTGAGTGTGAAAGAGACAGGCATATGGACCAAAATATGAACACACCACACAGACATACAAACTCAGATCTCCACATCCCCACCCACCCAGCCACCCACCCTCCTGTGTTCCACATGGCCAAGCATTCAAAAAAAGTGAGACACGCAAACACCCTGACATCATTCCAGAGGCCAGGATGGGTTTCCCACAGGGTTAACTGTTAGGATCAGAACAGTTCCAAGCCATGGAACTTACTTTCTACTCAACCAAAATGGCTCCTGTTTCTATAATCAACTGTAGAATATCCCTGGATTTTCTGTTCTAAACTCGAGAACAGATCAGGAAAATGAATGTCACAATTTTAATAATAATGAAAGGAAGTCCTAGGTTCAATTACTGCCTCTGAGGCTTACTACCCATATGATCTTGGGTAAAGTAACCTCCCTGAGCCACAGTTATCTCATCTGTACAGTGGAGGGTTGGACTAGATGGAGAGGTGATTTAAAGTATGGAAAGAAGGCTAGTTTGGGGGTCAGTGGATTTAGATTCAAAACTGTCCTCTTCTGTTAACTTCATTTTTAAACTTACAGACATTGCTTTATCCTCCTGGGACTCACTTAGGACCTGGATTCAGCTCCCACCTCTGATATTACTTGTATGATTTTGGGCAAATTGCATTACTTCCTTGGGTCTCAGTTTCTCCATCTGTAAAATGATGGGATTGGCCTCCAAAGTCTTTTCCAGATCTAGTTATGCAACTAAAAGAACCCATCATAGATTTCCCATCCAGCTCTTGATCCTATGATTAATGTGCTATTCTTCCAAGGAAATGTGTATATTTAACAGGGACCTTAACTCAAAGGTAAGAACGCCCAGGCTAAGTGGGAAGATGGTTTTGGTTAGGGAGACCTTCATATATCTGTCCAGTCCCCATGTGTCTGCATAAGCAACAGAGCATCCTTGTTAGGAGCCCTAAGGGCCCCAGAAAAGTTGGTTCCTGGGGCAGCATGAGGGCACTGAATAACTAGGGCTGAGGGAGGGCATGGATGTATAAGAGAAGCTAGTCAATCCTATTCAACCAAGTCTGGGGAGGAACTGCTTCACCCTATGAAGATGGATTGAAATCATTCTATACCCAAGTCATAGGATCATCAAAACTTAGAAGAAGAGACCTTAGAAACAAGTCATGTCCAGTCCTTTTCACCTACATATGAGGAAACTGAGGACCAAAAAAAGTGTTCACACAACTAGGAAGTGGCATTTTTTTTTTTTTGCTTTTTGGAGGGCAATTGGGGTTAAGTGACTTGCCCAAGGTCACACAGGTAGTTTTTGTGTTAAGTATCTGAGGCTCGATCTGAACTCAGGTACTCCTGACTCCAGGACCTGTGCTCTATTCACTGCGCCACCTAGCTGGCCCAGGAAGTGGCAAATTTGGCATTGGAGCAAAGAACCTCTTGGCTCAAAATCCAAGGAATTTTTTCCATTATGTCATCCTGCTGCATATTACTAATCCCTATCTTCTTGTCCTGCCCAACCTTACTCCTAGCAAACCTGAAGCAAGATGCTACAGTAGAATCAGAGTCAGATTAGAGTCAGAGGATCTGAGTTTACATTCCAGCTCAACCACTTACCATTTGTGACCTTGGTTAAGTCACTCAACCTCTGCAAAATGAAGGGATTGGACCAGATGACCTCTGTGATCCCTTCCAGCTCTAAATATATGGTCCTATAATCCTGCCATCCCTAAATCACCCCTGTCCCATAAGCCTGGCTTATTCTGGTGCTGGCTATGATCCACCCAACTGTAGCTTGTTCTAAGGACTAGAGATTGTCACCTCTGTGGTATCTAGGCCTGTTAAGCCTGTCTCTCAGACCCCAAACATTCTACAACTCATTGCATTGTGCTTCCAGACTCCACCTGTCTATCACTCAGCAATGAACACTTTGCCACCAGTGGCAGGGGGTTTGGGAATGGAAAGCAATTTCCTTTTAATAAACAAAATGATTTAAAATTTTTTTTAACCTGAGTTACAGCCCCTCCCTATGTAAGTGTAAATCTTAATGCACTATATAAAGCTTTAGAGATTCACAGAAAAGGGAGGAAAGGGGTAGAAATAAATAGAAACTGTGATCCCTAGGAAAAGGGCAGGTTAAGTTACTTGCTGCAATGAGAGAATGCCCCCTTCTCTCCTGCCTCCATCCACACCTGTGGCATGAGTGAATTATGAGCTGTCTCTGCTGGTGGGCGGCATGCAGGGCAAAGCTGCTGGCAAGCAGGCACCCAGGGTCAGCACTGCATATCTCTGTCACCCAGTTCTATGCCTGAAACTGGCATCAGGGATCAGACATCAGCATTAAGAGGGGGCAGATGCAGGCTCTGTCTCCTCCCCACCCACACAGCCAGGCACGCACATCCCAGTGGGAGGGATGGACCTCTGCCAGACTCTCATCATTGCTCTTTGAATTTCCTGGGGGTGGTGGGTGTGTAGGGCAGAGAGCAGGAGAAAGAAGGGCAGAGGAGAGCTAGGAGGCATAGGGAGGGGAGGAGAGGGGAGGAGAATGTTGGCTGGAGTGTCTTTCCCAAGAAGATATGACATTTCTGTGGAAACTGGGCCCTGGTTCACCCTGGGAATGAGTATAGAGAAGGGCTGGGAAGTATTGTTGCTGAGGAAGAAGGCTGGGGAGGGAGACAGCAAAATGTCCCTGAGAGGACATTCTAAGTTACCCTTTGGGCGTATAGACTATAATATTTCTACCCCGCAGGCTCAATTCCTACCTTTTCTGGAAGCCACCCATTTTCAGGGGTGCTCTAAGACCTTGCCCCTGCATTCTGCAAATTATAACATGCAATTCAATTCTTCTGGACTGTGTCTCAGAAGAGGGTCAAAGGATCCCTGTGATTCTATGAGATGATCAGGAATCCCCTCTCTCTCTACTCCATCCCCAGAAACAAGCATCTGAGTAAGAAGGAAGGGAAATATTACATTTTGTGACCAAAAGCAGGGGGACAGAATTTGAAAATGAAAGAAGTTTATGGTGAAGAAATAGATTGAGATCATTGAGGAAATACATGGGTTGGCAGAGAGGGAGAGGGGGATGTTGCAAGGTAAGCTGAGGATCAGTCATATAATACCATTATCAGGAAAGGCAAATATATTACACACAGCATTTCTATAGCATCAGGGCTTTGAAGAAAATTGTCAATGTAGACAGTATGTCTCAGTCAATGCATCTTCAGCCTGGTATTGTGTGAAAGGTTCCTACCTGGATAACAACTGGGACTAGTTCTTTTCCTCCTTCATTCTTCAGGCCATCCTTGTGTTCAGGGGACTTAGCCCCATCTCTCCATGCCTCTGAAACAGTAGGAATGTTTTCTGATGATGTCACTGTGTTCTCCTCCTATACCTTGATTTTTGTTTAGTTGGAACCTAAGGCACCACCATTGAATTTCTCTGCTCCTAGCTAGGTGTCACACGTCTGCTGCTCTCCCACTGAATGCCATCAAATCTCTGTTGATCCCCATCTGTCCTTATTAGACTTGACCTGGGATCTCAGAATGAGAGGAACAAGGGACCTTACCATTTCTCTTTTAGTTAGCCTCCAAAGCTTAAACTTTTTTTAGAAAGGCAGTCATCAGACCCAGTCACATCAGAAGTCAAAACCTTCAACTGCTTTTCCTTTATAAATCAAAATATCTTTGGACTCCAAGAATTTTTACCGCAAAGAGGCCAAACTCTTCTGGAATCCAGAATGTCAAGTCATCTAAATGGAGCTCACAGGAATTTAATCTGTTGCAAACTCGCTTCCTCCTAATAGTAGGATCAATGACTATGTCTTAAGGTTAGAAAGTCCTCTTTAATTCCTGTTACTTCCTTATTACTAACTTGTATGTCTCTCAAATCATTTCAAGGGCTGACATCCAACAATGGATCTCCGAGGAACCCCAAAAAGGGAAAGCTCATTGTTTTACTTATAACATACACACACACAGAAATCATATATGTGTACATGGTGTGTGTTTGTATATATGTATATGCACACACATGCATATACTATATATGTGTATATATACACATGCATTCCTGTGCATATGCATATATGTATGAGTATGTATGTTTATATACACATATTTGTATGTATCTGCACATGCATGTATGTTTGTACATATATTTGTGTAAATACATTTATAAATCTATGTGCATATACAGGTATGTAGATAAATGTCCCAGCAACAAACCTCGCAGGCTTTGCTCTGTTCCACACCTCTTTATTCATCGTAGTTTTTATATTGAGTTTTCTTAAAATGAGGTATCCTTCTATTTGTAATTGATTTCTCATTTGCATTGACTTTTAGACTATCAGGTAGAGTTCAGCTTACACTTGAAGGGAGGTGGAACCAGAAATATATGAGATGTCAAAGTCATTTGCCCTGAAAAACCACTCTTCTACTCCCAGTGGAATAAGATGGATTTTCTAGGCCCTCAGGCCAGCCTTCTTGAATGACCAGAAGAAGAGTAGCAATCCTGACTTCTTTGTAGTAACCCTGGAATTAACCCTGGAACCTCACTCTGGGTCTCAAGAACCCACCAGTTTCAAGGTCAGATTTCCAATATATCCACCTGCATATTTGGGGGAAAAGGGGAGGAGAGAAGGACAGAACTGTGATTTCATCAGTATGGGGAAGCTGTGATTATTCTATCTCCACCATTCATATGTAACTTAAAGGTTTCAAAGGGTTGCCAGAGACATTGAGAGGCTAAGTGACTTCCCAATGGTGAACCACCTAATGCATTCAAAAGACAGGGTTTGAAATCGAGTCTTTCTAATTCTGAAATTGGTCCTCTATCCATTCTTTCATATTCCATGTCTCCAATGGCAAACCAAATTCTGTCTATATCTGATGAAATATCATTGGCTCCTAAAAACAGAAGTACCATATGAATCTTTAAAGCTACTAGTTTCTAGGATGTTCAGTCCCAGAAAAAGGCTCCCACCAATACAACCTCCCAGAACCAAGAGAAAAATGTACAAAGGGTAGCCCATCTTGGTGGGACTCCCTGGTCTCTTGGTTTCTGGACCCTTTGCCATTTGGTTTAAGAACAAGGTCTAGGTAATTTAGACCCTGGAAGTTTTCTAGCTCCTTCTCCCCATTCCAATCTCCCCCACTCACCTCTATACACACATATACACATACATCTTGATTAGTCTGTGACTTTGGAAAGGAGTTCTGGAACAGGAAACCTGGGCTCAAATCCCCACTCTTCTAGTAGAATAACACTAGACCTCAGTTTCTTTCTTTGAAAAATGAGAGAGTTATGCTAAATGAGTTGCAATGTCCCTTGCTTCTTTAATTCCTATGATTCATCTGAAAAGAAATGTGGGCAGATAGAAGATTTGGGAACCAAACTTACAAGGTTAGTGATATGGGATTTATCTAATAATGCCTTGAGTTTAGTAGATCTCCAAAGTAAAAAGCAAAACAAAACAATAACCAAAAAAAAAAAAAAGAGATTCTTGAGAAGCAAGCACAATTTTAAAAAAAGAAGAAAATGTCTACACACACCCTGGGGGCCAAACAGAGACTGCTGGGGATAGAAGGTTTTCCTAGCCAACCTTACACTCCCAAACTGGTTTAGTGGCTGCCTGGGTTTCAGGTTCATCTCCTTGCTCTGGGCCTGCCTCAGCCACCTGGTGCTAATGCATTTCCAGCATAGCCCTGGAGCCTTCCCTGCATAATCTGTTCATGTAAATGATTTGTCATCTTGACCAGCAAGGTTAAAGCAAGGTACCTGTTATAATAAGGATGTGAAAAGCCACACAGTAACATGGGCAGTTGAAGTACAATTGTTTTATTCGAGAGGTCAAGTTAACCTTGTGTCAGGCAGGCTCAGGCTAACAGCTACCCATTAAAGGGAGACAATGCAGTCAATTTTGTGGGCTTTTTAGCATTTTTTTCCCACTCTCCTTTAGGAACCTGAGAACAGAGGGTGCCTTTGCAGGGTTTTGTTTTTTTTCTTTGCTATTGAGTAGACACTGATTCCTGCCTGTTCTCTGAGTGTGCTGAGCTCTGCATTAGCAGGGGCAGGACTCCTTTCCAGACAGCCAGAGGGACTCATCATTTCTGGAGCACTTACTGTATAGGAGCCAAGGCCTTGGATGGATGCAGTCTGCAGTGGAGTCAGAAGGGGGCGCCCACACGTAGAGAATTTCAGTAGGTCCTACAACAACTAACTGCAATATGGGGGCCTTCAGTACAGGATGGGGAGAAAAATGATTATAGTTTAAAAAAAAATCTAATAAGAGTCCACAAAACTTTCAGCTGAATCACTGTACTTAAAACCAAATCACCTCATAAATTAATGGCAAGAGTTTGAGGATTTTTTCTAATGTTTATCATTTAAGTCAATTTAATAAATATGTGTCACTGCCTAGTCCATGTAGGGTATTGGGCTCAGCACTAGGGGCACAAGGATAAAACAAGATAAGGCTGCCTTCAGGGAGCTTACATTCAACTATAAAGAAATGCAGCTTGGACAGGCATTATAGTACAAGGTAGCAGTCAGCCAATGACGATGGATTTTTCAGGGCCAGTCTTCTAACTGAAAAGGAGTGGTATTCTGCTGATCTCTAAGTATTGTAAATGAAGGCAAAAATAATCCCTGCCCTCAGGCAACTTACATTCTAAGTGGGGAGAAAATGTGCAAAAAATTAAGCCTACAAAGATATACAGTGTAAATGGAAGGTAGTCCTATGGCAGTGGGTCCAGGGGGAGATAGGAAAAGGCCTCCTATAGAAAGTAGGATTGTAACTTTTGGGGAAGCATCCAAGGCAAAGCATACTAAGAAAAAATGGAGGGGGAAAACATTGGGCAACAGTCATCAAGGAAGGTTTCACAGAAAATGTGGTAACTGAACTGAGCATTGGAGGGAAAGGATTCTGAAAGACTAAGATGATGTAAAATATCCCAGGCATAGGGAATAACAGCTTGTGCAAATACACAGAGGTAGAAAACGGGATGTCAGTTCTGGCAGAAATAGAATGAATGAAGGAAGTATATGAAATAAGTCTGGAAAAAAAAGGTTGATGCCAGGTTATAGATGTATATGGTTTAAAATGCCAAAATAAGATAATTGTGATTTCCCCTCTAGGTAATAGGGAGCTATTGAAAGTTTCAAAAGAGGTAAGTGACACAGCTCAAGGTCACTAAAAAATTATTAAATGAATTTTTTTTCAAATACCAACGAAAATATTCAAGAGAGCACATCTGAGAACTATCTCTTTGTTCAGGCAAGATTCCAACTTCAAGGAGGTATTTTTTTACCTGCATATCTTAATACTTCAATGAACTTAAGTTCATTGAAAAAACTTAAGTTCAGATCCCAGCTCTGATGCTACCTAGTTGTGTGACCTCCTGCTTCTCTAGGCCTCAGTTTCCTCATCTGTAAAACAGGAAGTTTTGACAAGATGATCTTCAAAGTTCCTTGCAGTGCTAACATTCTCTAACTTATCATTCTATTGGTTATTTCATTCCACTATAACATTATATCCTATTACATTTTTATTATATTCTATTACCTTAACATTCTATTACTTACTACTTTGTATGATAACATCATATTCTGTTCTATGATATCTATATTATATTCCATCATAATATCCTATTACTTATTGTTTGACCCTAGGGAAACCACTTGGTACCATTGAATCTCAGAGTTGGAAAAAACCCTAAAGTCCATCTAACCCAATATATCACTGAAGCAATAATTCTATCTATTGTTGCTTGTCCTTCATTTTTGAAGAGGACCAATGACATCACAGAGTGATGTCTTGACTAGTGAATTAGATTTAAGTGAGGCAGAGTTGCACAAAATTATAAACCTCACTCTCCTTTCCAGAGTCACCCCAGTCCAGTGTCAAGACAAAAGTCAGGATGAATAGTGGTGACCTGAGAAGCAATGGATGATCTTGATGTCTTCACTGTCTGACCAAGTTCTAAGCATTCCACAGTGCCTCCTTCAGCCACCTTCATGGCCATTTGAAGAAATTGTTTTCCTCTGCCCATTCCACCAGAGGAAGTTTTCATATGCTTAGAGTAGACATTCCGCTAAGTCACTCTTGGATTTGAGGCCTGTCAGATACACTCAGTCTCGTTTAGCATGCCTGCCGAGATGTTTTTCCCAGAGTGTGGTCACTGTGTGTGCTATGGCTTCTTGGAGCTACAGGTAAGAGTTGGGTGACAGGTGGACACCTGAGGTGATGAGCAACCCTGAGAAGGGCTCAACCAGCCCTCACACAAGAGGTGCTAGGCCTCCCTGAACATCCCAAGTAATCCAATCTATGCAATTCCTGAGGAGGGGTTATCCAACTTCTACTTTAAAAGGTACAGCAATGAGGAGCTCACTACTTCTGGAGACATCCCATTTTATTATAAGAGCAATTCTAAGTGTTAACCTCTCTGGGTATCTTTCCTTATTGAAAAAACAAAGATAATACTTTTACTATCTGGATCACAGCGTTGTCAATTATAAAGCATTATAGAAATATGAGCTGTTATTATTCTGTTTCTATGATGATTGGTTATATTTTCAGAGTCTGAGCAGGAGAATATGAACTTCAGATAAAAAATAAAAGGAATTATAAGCTAGAAAGTTTTGTTTTCTAGCTTCCTGGACAGTAGACAACCCTTGCCTATGTGTAGATATACTTACCAGAGTGTAACACTCAAACAGAATGCTAAACATGAAGACAGAAATATGTAGGTTCAAATAATGCTTTAAGCATTTACTAGCTATATGACTTTGGGGAAGTCACTTAAGACTCTCTGGGTGAATAGAGCACCAGCCCTGGAGTCAGGAGGACCTGAGTTCAAATCCAGCCTCAGATACTTAACACAAAAACTAGCTGTGTGGCCTTGGGCAAGTCGCTTAACCCCAATTGCCCTCCAAAAAGCAAAAAAAAAAAAAAAAGACTCTCTGGGTCTCAATTTTTTTATCTATAAAATGGAGATAATAATGGCACCTATCTTATAGGGTTATTGTGAAGATCAAATGAGGAAATGTATTTAAAGAGCTTTCCCAACCTTACTGTACTAAAGAAATGTTAGCTATTATTATTACTCAAAGTTAATGAAGCAGTTTTGGCCAATTCCCTATTAATGCCTTTCCTTGTTAAATTTTCTAGAGAAACTGCATTTCTTTTCCTCAAACTGGACCAACTTCAAATCTGCCTGGTGTGTGATAGTTGCCAAAGCTCGTTAGATCTTTTTTTTTTTTATTTTAATGTTATTTTATCCTGGTGTGGACCTGAGCTTTTATCCATATAGTTTGCTCCCAGCATTGGACTTCCTTCCAACAATTCAGATCATCAATTCCTCTAAAATCTATACTCAAAGGATCATAGACTTCAAATTGAAAGAAACTTTAGAGGTAATCTATTCTAAACCCCTCATTTTGAAGATGTGTACACTGAAACCTAGAAAGGTCAAGCTACTTGCCCAAGGTTACACAGGTAACAAATGGCAGAGGTGGAAATCGAATGTTGGTCCTCTTGACTACAAATTAGTTGTTTTTTTCCCATTATACTTATGTCCTAAAGAGTTGTCTAGGGCACCAAACGTCGCGTACCTTGCCCAGGGTTGAACAACTAGTGTCAGAGGAAGGACAGAAACCTAAAACTCACAGAATTCCCTGCTAGTTCTATAACCATTAGGCAATACTGCCTACTACTTTTCTATGATATATAATTATACTTTTATATAATGCCTGCTGTTATAGTTACTTCTCTGTGTGTCTTATTTGTCCTGTTAGATTGCAAACTCTGAGAAGGCATAGACAATGCCTGAGAAACATTTTTGGTCCTTACAGCATCCTTTGATATGGAAGCTGTTTAATAAATATTTGTTGAATGACTAAATGAACAAATAAATAGGATAGTGGGATTTAGAGCTTCAAGGGAGCTTAACCCAATACTCTCATTTTATAAATGTGGAAACTGAGGTTTAGAAAGATCAAGTAACCTGCCCAAAATCACACAAATATTAATTGAAAGAGCTAGAATTTGAACTCATGCCCACTGACTCCAAATCCATTATTTTCCAATACAGCCTCTCCTCCAAATTTGGGATCTTCTTTTTGGGACGTTTATGTGTGTGTGTGGGTTGTATGTTTTTTATTACAATGATGATTCTATTTCAATTGAATTTGTAAGGAGGCTGCGGGTTTTATTTTCCCAACATGAATCACTGATGATCTAACAAATTAATTACCCATCCATCCTGCCTTACTGAGTGAGGTCATGGGAGAACTGATGGGATCAGCTGACCTCCTCTAGATGGTAGTGTCAGGGCTCCCATTTAAGGACTGGAGTTCAATGCCAAAATTGCCAGTTTAGGTTAGAATCAGCCTTAAATGTATCTTATTATATGGAGAGGCACACAAATGCAATATGTCATCTTTAATGGTTCAGAACAAAGCCTAAAAAAATAGTGTCCCAGCACAGATGAATTTTATAACCTTTGATATATGGCTTTCATTATTAACAATAATTTCTGTAACTGCATCCAAATTCGGGAAGACACCCGATGAATATTAATTTTAGTTTTGATTTATTTTCTGTGCCTTGCAACTCCCTCTAGGGCGGACCACATTCCCAGAGTCCCTAGTGCCCCAAGATCTGACGTCCTGCCTCTCCCGTGAAATTCTCCTCGTTCCAGGAACCGACTAGCTCAGCCTCAGCAAATGCTGCTCTTTGGGTTTTGCTGTTCTGGCTCAAAAAAAAAATGGGGAAATGAAGGACTTTTTTCTTCTTTCCATTGGTCTCCCCCACCCACCCACCCTCTTGGTATTTTACCAAGACTCATGCCCCTCCCTTTTGTCATTACACTAAAATCTAATTGCAAGACAACTCTCTTCACCTAAGTCATCAACAAAGCCCAATTATTTCTAATGCATGCAGAAAGCAAAAAAGAGGGGGAAAAAAGAAAAATGCAAACAATACAAAGGCATACAGTAACCTAAGCCTTTTTCACAGTCAGGCTTCAAGTTCACATGTGAATTTATGCCAGTTTTGACATTAGCCGAAAAAATTAACAGTTCTCAAAAATGAAACTCTCACAAAAGGGGTTTTGTGTTTCAAGCAGAATAAATTATAGTGTGATGTTATTAAAACACTTAGTTGTTAAGTTGCCAAGAAAATCCAGTATATTCACACAGACTCGAGGACCTGTCTCCATGCAAAGTAATTAAATTAGATTTATGGGCTGCATTACATCAGTGTTTGATAGTTCATTTTTCCTTTCTTCATATTTTGTCCTGCTTTATTAGAGCATGTGACAGATGGTAAAAATAGTGTGAAGTTTCTTGGCCCTGTGCTAAATCCCCTTTCGCTAGTATATCTCTCTTCTGTCAGTTCTCCCCAGCGATGATAAATTAACCTCTCTCTTTGTATCCCAAGTGTGGCAGCAAAGCTCCCTTTGACACAGTACTATCACTTTATCTTAATCTGTGCTGTTCGAGGAGAGAGGGAGATGATGCAATCGCTACCCGGAGTTTAAAGAGAAGATTTATTGTGTCAGAAAAGGGGAGGATGATTAATATAATATGCATCATTATATTTTTCATTTTGTCTCATTTGTCGACTTTTCCTCTCTGGATGTGAGAGGTTAGGTTCATCCCCGGGGAGGGCTACCCTCTCCTCTGCTTCTCTGGCTCCCAGGGTGGGGTATCTGGTGGGGTGGGGCCTGCCCCCAGGCAGTGGGGAAACAGGATTGGGGGGGGCTCTGTTGGTGATGCCTCTCCCCCTTTACCCAACTTCCTCCTCTAGGTCACCCATCCCAGTGGAGGCAGGGTAGGAGTTTCTCAGATCCTTTCCTTTTCAAAAGCAGAATGAGGTCAAGGTGGGAAGGAAGAGAGGTATTGTAGAGCTCCTTAGGAAGGAAGTGTGAATTGTGCACCCATGTAAGGCTGGGGGAGGGGGGATGTAGAGTGCAGCCCCATTTGTTGTCATTCAGTGCTGTGAGATTTCTTAGCAAAGATACTGGAGTGATTTGCCATTTCCTTTTCATTTTATAGATGAAGAAACTGAGACAAAGTTAAGTGACTTGCCCAGGGTCACACAGCTAGTAAGAGTCTGAGGTCAGATTTGAACTCAGGTCTTCCTGACTCCAGGTTGATGAAGGAGCTGAGATTCAGAGAGAAGATAGAATTGGCACAAACTCAAAAAGCTGGTGAGTGATACTATCCCCAGACCCTAGCATAGTGCCTGGTCCATGTTTGGTGTGTAATAAAGCATCCACAAATGAACCCAAATCATTTGATTCTGCTCTTCCCACTTAGTGCTTCTATAATAAAGGTCATCTAGTTTAATGCATCATTTTACAGATGAGGAAACTGGGGTTGGACAAGGGAAATGACTTACCCAAGGCCACACAACTTGTATGACTGTGGCAGAGTTATGAGCCAAACCACTGGGATCCATTCTGCTTATTGGTACATCTAATGCTCTTTGAACACAGGGATTTATTGTTTCACTTAATGCAACTTCTGAAACAAGAACCCGGCCACATTATAAAAAACAAAGTCATTCAGACCACTCGGGCAAGATATGCTGAAATTGTACTTTGCTAAAAATTGATACAGATGCAACTTGTTTTGCACAATGGCTTTTGTACTGAAATGGGAATCATAAGTTTAAAGTTCCTCAGTACAAACATTGGCTGGCCTCACTTTGCTTCCCTAGCCTTGTTTTCCACTATTCTCTAACAAATGCCAGTTACCATGGCCCCTAGTAGTACCAACCCAATTTTATCCCAAATCAGCAGCAGCAGCAAGCATTTATTAAGTGCCAGGAACTATGCTAAGTGATGAATATAGAGAGAGCAAAAAATATGGTCCCTCCTGTACCTGAAGGTACACACATTCTAATGGGAGAGACAAGCAGCCTTATACAGACAAGATATATACAGTCAATCAGCGGTCATCTCAAAGGGAAAACCCTGGAGCAAGAAAGGCCTCTTGAAGAAGGTAGGATTTGAAATGAGTCTTGAAGAAAGCTGGGGAAACCAGGCAGAGGTAAGGAGGGAGAGCATTTCAGGCATAGGGGACAGTCAGTGAAAAAGCATTAAGTTGGGAGATAGGGTGTCAAACATGAAGAATGGGAAAGAGCTCAGTTTCTCTGGACCACAGAGTGGGTAGAGGGGAGTTAGGCATAAGAAGACTAGAAAGGTAGGGATGGGCCTGATTTTGACAGGTTTTAAAAGTCAAACAGAAGATTTTATATTTTATCCTGGACACAACAGGAAGCCACTGGAGTTTGAGAGGTGGGGTGATGTGGGCATTTAGAAAGTCATTCTGGACAGATGTCTACTTTGTTCCTTCCTTTCATATATATTTAATCCAATTGGTACTGTGCTTGCAATACAGGATACAAAGATGAAACAAAATATCCCCAACTTCAAAAAACTTAAATTCTACTACCAAGATAGTTTAGAGAATCATCCATATAGAATTGGAATCTTAAAGATCACTTATTCTTGTCCCCTTATGTTATATACAGTACCTGAGGATACCATCCAATATTCACCATGGGTCCCTCAGACAAAGCTATCCCAGAGTGAACCTACTCTTTGGGTTTCAATCTCCTCAAGACCATAGTTCATGAACCCCTATAATGGATTTACCTTTAACAATGAGCCAGTAGATAAAATTAGCCCCAAACCAAGCAATCACTAAACATTTATTAAGCACCTCCTATGTTCTGGACAATGTGCTAAGTGCTGTGGATACAAAGAAAGGCTAAGGCCAAGATGGCGGAGTAGAAACAGCACTTCCAAGGTGCTCTGCCTCACACCACTTCCAAACAATGTTAAAGGGGAATCTGAACAACTTCTGGAGCCCCAGCACCCACAGAACGACACAGAGAAGCTAACCTCCTGCTGAGGACAGCCCAACAGCCCTGCAGGGAGCAGCCAGCACAGCGCTCTGAGAGCAGGCAGCACAGGGCGCTGGGAACCAACAGCGCAGTGCTCTGGGAGCTGAGCCCAGGCCCGCATGAGCCACGGTTTTAGCCCCAGGGTGGCCGGTCCAGCAGCCGTCTGGAGGGACCCCAGAACATCAGCAGCTATGGCGATTCCAGAATTATCAGCACAGATATGCCTAGGAAAAAGTGAGAGGTTAGTGCCCTATGGACTTTGGGACCAGTATTTGGGGAACACGTAGGCTTCCTCCCCTGGGGGCAAAAAGCTGCTGAGGAAACTCGGGACAGAGGCCATTTTGCAGTGTCAGTGGCAGCTCCAGCTCCTGGTCTGCGAATTGTAGAGAGATCCAGCAATCAGTCTGGGGGTTAATCGCTCTTGCTTTAACCTGCTTGGATCTGGATTGTGGTCTTGGGGGAAGGTCTGGGGTGGGTTTCCAATTTGCCAGAGAGGGTGGAGGCTTTACAGAGGCCACCCAACCTCTGGAAGTTGTGAAGACCCCAATGTTCGGGAAGGAAGTTCTCCTGTCTGGTGGCAGAGTCCTACTGTGGCAACAAGCTCAAAAATCAAGTAATTAAGTGGCAATATGCTTAGGCAAAGGAAACAAAATAAACAGAAAGATGCAACTTTAGACTCCTATTTTGGGGGCAAAGAGGATCAAAGCATGGAACAGGAGGAGGACTGTGAGGTCAGAACTCCTGCACCAAAAGCCCCAAATGAAAATACAAGCTGGCTACAGGCCACAGAGGGCCTTAAGAAGCAGATAAGAGAAGTGGGGGAAAAATTGGGAAGAGAAATGAGGAAGATGCAAGAAAAGTATGAAATGACAGTCAACAGCCTGACTGAGGAAAATAACACCTTAAAAAAGAGACTATTTCAAATGGCAAAAGAGTCTCAGAAAGGCAATGAGGAGAAGAATGCCTTAAAAAGCTGAATTTGCCAGATGGAAAAAGAATCTCAAAATCTCACTGAGGAGAATCATTCCTTCAGAATTAGACTGGAGCAAATGGAAGCTAGTGACTTTATGAGAAATCAAGATGCTGTTAAACAGATCCAAACAAATGAAAGAATAGAAGGCAACATGAAATATCTCATGGGAAAAACCACTGACCTGGAAAATAGATCCAGGAGAGATAATTTAAAAATTATTGGACTACCTGAAAGTCATGATCAAAGAAAGAACCTAGAAATCACCCTTCAAGAAATTCTCAAGAAAAATAGACCCAGAGGGGGAAATAGAGGTTGAAAGAATTCACTGATCACCTCCTGAAAAGGATCCCAAAAAGAAAACTCCCAGGAATATTATAGCCAGGTTCCAGAACTCCAAGATCAAGGAGAAAATACTATAAGCAGCCAGGAAGAAACAATTTCAATATTGTAGAAACACAATCAGAATAGCACAGGACCTGGCAGCTTCTACACTGAGGGATCGAAGGGAATGGAATATGATATTCCAGAGGGCAAAATAGCTGGGGATTGAAGCCAAGGGTCACCTACCCAGCAAAACTAAGTATCTTGTTCCAGGGGAAAATATGGTTATTCAGTGGAATAGAGGACTTTCAAGCATTCTTGAGGAAAAAACCAGAGTTGAATAGAAAATTTGACATTCAGACACAAGAAGCAAGAGATGCTTGAGAAGGTAATCAGGGAAAAGAAATCAAAAGGAACTTATCAAAGTTGAACTATTTACATTCCTACATGGAAAAACAATAACGGTGTCTGATGAAACCTTTCTCGTTATGAAAATAATTGAAGAAGGGTATATGGACATATGAATACATATATGAATGTGTGTATATATATATATATATGCATATATATATATATATGTTTACAGGTATATATGGATAGAGGGCACAGGTTGATTTTGGTGGAAAGAGATGATACTTAAGGGGTGAAGTTAAGAGGTGAGAGAGGAAAGTGACAAAAGGAGATGGGGAGAGGCAGGGTAGGGTAAACTATCCCATGTAGAAAAGGCAAGGGGAAGTAGCTGCAGGGGAGGGGAAGAACAGGAAGGCAAAAAGACAAAACCATATTCTCATTGAATTTGGCTCAGGGAGAGAATCACATACATACTAAATGGGATATCTCACCCTGCAGGAGAGTAAGGGGAAGGGGGATGAGAGGGGGGATGATGGAGGGGAGGGCATTCTATGGGGAGGGGAGGTTGGAAGTACCCACTTTCGAAGAGGGACAGGATCAAAGTAGGGAATGGACCAGGTGGGGGGTGGGATGGGTGGGAGGGAAATATAAGCAGTCTTTTACAATATATCTACTATGGTAATGTTTTACATAACTATACATGTACAACACATATTGAATTGCTTATCTTCCCAGAGGGAGTGGGTGACAAGGGAAGAAGGGAATGGATCTGAAATTCAAAGTCTTAAAATTAAATGTTTCAAATTTAAAAAAAAGAAAGAAAGAAAGGCAGAAGACAGCCCCTGCCCTCAAGGAGCTCACAACCCAATTGGGGACAGAACATGCAAACAACTATTTACAAATAAGCTATATGCAATATAAATAGGAAATATTCACAAAGTAAAGGCACTAGAATTAAGAGAAGTTGGGAAAAACTTTCTGGAGAAGGCAGCATTTTAACTAGGACTTGAAGGAAGCCAGGGAAGTCAGGAGGTGGAGGTGATGAGGGAGAGAATTTCAGGCATGAGGGCCTGTCAATGAAAAGTCCTAGAGCAGAGAGATAGAGTATGTTATTTCAGGACCACCAAGGTGGCCAGGATCACTGGGTGAGTGAGTATACATGGTGGATTATAAGACTGGAGACCTGGGGGCTAGGGGTATTTGAATGCCAAACAGAGGATTTTCTATTGCATCCTGGAGGTGATAGTGAGTCCTTGGAGTTTATTGAGCATGTCTGGACAGTGCCATTCCCTTCCCTCAACATGGGCAGATCAGTGCTTTAGGATAATTGCTTTGATGGCTGAGTGGAGGGTGGATTGGAGTAGGGAAAGACTTGTGGCAGAAAGATCAACCACCAGGCTATTTCAGTTTTCAAAGTGTGAAGAAATGAGAGCCTGAACCATGGTGGTGCCAATATTGATGCTGAAAAGGGGTATATTCAAGAGATGTTAAAAAGATGAAATTGAAAGGTTTTGGCAACAGATTGGATATGTTGGGTGAGGAAGTGAGAAGGGATGATGGAGAGGTGATTAAAGATAATAAGGAATCAAGGATTACACTGAGATTTTGAGTCTGGGGAACTTGGAGGATTGTAGTGCCCTCAACACTAATAAGGAAATTTAGAAGAGAGGAGCATTTAGAGGGGAAAGATAATGATTTCAGTTTTGGACATGTTGAATTTAAGATATCTATGGGACATCCAATTTGAGATGTCTAATTGGCAATTGGAGATGTGAGGCCAGAGGTCAGAAAGAAGATTAGAGCTGGATAAGTAGATGGTCATTGCACAGAGATGATCATTGAATCCATTAAAGTTGATGAGAGCAAGTAAAATGGAAAAGAGGGCCCAGAACAGAGCCCTGTGTGATACACATGGTTAGCAGGAATGATCTAGATGAAGATCCAGCAAAGGACAGGTCTGCCAGGTTGGAGAAGGAGAACCAAAAGAGAACAGCGCCATGAAAACCTAGAGAGAAGAAAGTATCAAGGAGAAGCGGGTGATCAACAGGGTCAAAGGTTGTAGAGAGATTTAAGAGAATGAAGATTGAGAAAAGGACATTGGATTTGGCAATTAAGAGATCACTGGGATAATGGTGAAGGGAGGAACCAATGACCACCAAGCCTTCCAACCCAACCAGATGTGCTCAGATGCCTCTCTGAGACTTTCTTGAGCAGAGGGGGTAAATTTCAAATAGAAACAAGGGCCACTAAACTGTACATAACTCTGGAAGGAAGTGTTTAGTTGAATGATGAAATTAAGACGAAGTATCATAGTCAGAACAGTGGTAATAAAACATGCCCCCATATAAATGTGGGGCATATTTCCTCATAAATACAATCACCACTAGTAAGAAGAAGAGACACATGTAGAGAACATATGTAGAAGGAATACACATAGAAGGAAAGACATGGGATCAAGGTACACACATATAGTAGCACAACATGTAGTGGAACACATGTAAAGAGAACCTGAGGCCAAGGTGCCTTCATGGAGAGACTCCCATCTCTAACACTGGGCTGCCTACATCATCACCACTGGGACTTCTCCCTGATTATCTCACATGGCATGTGGACTCTGCCATTCATGTAGCTCTCTGTCAGACACTCAGGCTCTCTCTTGGATCCAGTCTTTGCACAGTCCTTTCAGATGTCACTCTGTGCTGATCTCACATGACTATTGATGCTCTGGTCCCATGGTCCCTACAGGTGGGTACCAGGTGCAACTCTACTAAACCTAAGGTCTCAGAATTCTTCTTTGCTTCTAGCTTTTGACTTCACTTGGAGTCCTTGACTGCACTGCTATCTCTGACCCATAGTAAAGTGGGTTCTATCATTGCAATCAAGTTCCCAAGACTCATCTCGATACAGCTCTTTTATAAAACAGATAACTCTACTAAGACATACAGTCATTGAAACAGGGGGAAAACTGTCCTGTTTTTTTTTCTTTTTTCCATCACAAGGTCTAACTCTCTCCAAACTTTAGCTAGAATGAATGTTTCCTCTCCAGAAGTAGATGCCTTACACCTAGGCACCAAGTTCTGGAAAATCAGAGCTACTCAACCTAACCACTACTTTGGGGTTTAATTCTATTTTTTTTTATTGTATTTCCTGTTCACTAATGATTCCTTCTCTATCAAAAACCTCTCTAGTATGGGTCTATGTGAAGTCTATGGAAGTCCCTGCTTAATTCTACATGCTAAACTACTTTGCATCAATGTCTATTTATATGGCAGTCTTCCAACAAATTACCAAGGGCCCTCAAGGTCTAGGGTTCACCAACTTCTCAGTTCCAAAACTCTTTGGCTTTCTCATGCTAATGAACTGGAAGGGGAAAGGCATTGAAATAACACTGTGTCCAGCAGGCTCCCTCATTCCTAGCCATATTCTTGGTCTTCCATATGTACATGTTTTAGGAAAGCCCCTCCAACTTTTGATCTTACCCTACATACAGATAAAGTAACCAAGAAGGTAACGGAGAGATTATGTGCTTTGTTCCAGGGCCAAGAATGAAACAACTTGAAAAAACCACTAACAATGGATAGAAGCACTCATTTCATAGATTATTAGAACTGGAAAGGATTGGTAGTTCATGTAGTCCAACCCTCTGTTTTTACAGATGAGGAAACAGAGGCCCAAAGAAACAACATGACTTGACCAAGGACCTATAGGTGACTAAGTACAGAGCAGGACCTAAAATCTAAGTCTCCTAAGTCCTGGCCCAGAAAAATTTCCACTATATCTCCTACCTTTGGAGATCTGCTTGGTGTGTCCTTGGCCTTCTCAAATGATGTGGCACCTGCCAAAGCTCAAACTGGAGGTATGGTGGAGAAAGGAATCAATGACCACCAAGCCTACCAACCCAACCAGATGCAGTCAGATGCCTCTTTGAGACTTTCTTGAGCAGTGGGGTTCAAATTCAAATAGAAACAAAGACCACTAACCTGTACATAAGCATCCCTGTATGCTGCATGTTGACTTAGAAAACCACATGTTAACATTATTTATATTCTATTTTATCTTTATTTATTTTGTTAAATATTTTCCAATTACATTTTAATCTGATTTGGGCTGCTCTAGGGAATGTTGCTGGATGTCCTCGGGAAACATATTTAATGCCTCTGTTCCCAAGGATGAAATGTGAAGTTGAGAACCAAAGCCATATAACCCACAGGCTTTCTTTTTAGCTTCCTTTTTGGTTTTTGTTTTGTTTTATTTTGTTTTTCTGAGTAAGAAAACCCAGGTGGACAAAGTTCATCTAGTTCCCAGATTTGGAGTTGAGTCCAGGCTTCCCACTTTCACAAACACACCACCTCTCATTCCTACTTCCACATTTTCATTCACTTCATTCTGTTTCCCTTGCCTGGAATTTTCTCCCTTCTCCTCACTGCCCCATTAAAATTTTTCCACTCAAAACTCCTCCTCACATCCCACTGCCTCCATAAAGCTTGGAGCTGACTTAAATCACAGGATTTAGAGCTGGAAGAGACAGCCTATAGAGGTGAACTCGCCCAGGGTAATGGGCCAAAGGCCTGTCAGAAAGGTCCCCCAAAATCAGCTTCTTGTCTGGCCATAACTAATAACTCTCTCTCCTTTACACTACTTCCAGGTTAAGTTACACCAAGGGGCATTTTCTATTTGCTCTTGTATTGTTAAATGTCAGTGGGTGCATGCTGGTATAGACTCCCTCAGAGAGATCGTGAGCCTCTTGAGGGCAGAAACATGCCTTTCACTTAATTGTTTTCCTGGGCCTGATTTACTGTTGGTCACAGGTGACAGAGAGGATAGAGGGCTGGGTCTAGAATCAAGACTTATGTTCAAATCTGGCCTCAGACACTTTTTAGCTACATAACCTGGGCAAGTCACTTAACCTCCACCTGCCTTAGTTTTTTTTTTTTTTTTGAGAAAAATAAGGCAGCAAGGGGGTGCAATGTACATAGAGTGCCAGGCCCGGAGTCATGAAGACTCATCTTCATGAGTTCAAATCTGGCCTCAGACTCCTACTAGCTGTGTGACCCTGGGCAAGTCACTTAACCCTGTTTGCCTCAGTTTCCTCATCTATACAATGAACTGGAGAAGGAAATGGCAAACCTTTACAATATCTCTGCCAAGAAAACTCCAAATAGGGTCACAAAAATCACACACAACTCAACAACAACAACAACACCTCTCGGGTTTATTGTGAGGACAAAATGACATGATATTTTTAAAGCACTTTGCAAACCTTAAAGCATCATATAAATGCTAGCCATGATTATTTTTAATGAATACATGGCACCACAGATTTGGATTGAGTTGGGTCAATAAAGGGGACTGATATGAGAAGAGAAGAAGACACAGCCCAAACTGGTCTGGATGTTGCCTCAAATCCTCTTGGAAAGCAGAAGTGTTATTAAGTCATAAATAATCACAACTAGCATTTGTATGGAGGGCTTTATACACATTAGCTTCATCTGGCCTTCATAACAACTCTGCAAAATAAAACCTAAGATCATCTGCATTTTACAGATGGGAAATGGAGGCCTTGAGGGGTGATTACACATCTATTAAGTGTTATAGACAGGATTGGAAGACAGGTTTCTTCTGATTCTGAGTCTAGGAATCTTTCTACTGTACCACATGGATTCATTTAAATTAAAAAAAAAAACCTTAACTGGAAGTTCCTCCTTTCCTCTCAATTCTTTTCCCATGTAACAACTTTGTGGATCAAGTCAATAAGCATTTATTAAATGCCTACTATGTACCCACTCCCATTATGTTGTTTGTCCTTCATTCTCGAAGAGGACCATAACATCAGGGAAGTGATGCCATGACATGCAAATGAATTGGATATAACTGAATTCTGACTCTAGTTGAGTCAAGTCAAATCAATGAGCAGTTTATTAATTGCTTGATACATGCTAGGATTGTTGCTAAATGCTGAGGATATTAAAAAAAATTTAAAGCAAGACAGTCCCTGCTCTCAAGATGTTCACAGTCTATTCTGGGAGACACCAAGCAAACAATTATGGACAAGCAGGACGTATTCAGGGTAAATTGGAGATAATCAACAAAGGGGAGGCACTAGCAAAAAGCTTCTTGCAGAAGGTTGGATTGGAGTACCATCTCTCCCCATTCTATTCCTCTAATTCTAGCTCTTATAATTCTGCAACCATATAGCAGAATGAGAAAGGTAGGAAAGCATTACCCTAGAGGCCTGGGGTAGAGCAGTTGGAGGCAGGGGGACAGTTGAGATAGCTTTCAAAAGGGACTAATTTGTCCACAGGAGAAACACAGTCAACTTCGGATTATCTGCACTAATGGAGATGAACAGTGATGCTGATAATCCGAAACTCTGGATAACCCAAAAGTCATTTATATTTAGCTTTGGGAGGCTAAATATATGGAATGCATTAGATGATTTTATTTTTGGCAGCAGATTTACCATCCTAATTATGTTTTGCTTGAACGAATTTTAAAATTAGTTTGCATTTCCTAAGCACACATCATCTGGGTGAGAGAGGGGCAGGAGGAGGGGAAGGAGGAAGAGGAGGGTGTTGTGTAACGTAGGGAAGCCAGGCTAGGATTAACACTTTATTGACAGCTGCTCCATTAAACAAATAATCAGCACACAAATAAAGGAACGTTAATTATAGTTGAGTCCTTGGGCAAAGCTACCTCACTGCCACGCAAATACCCACTTGCCCATTGACCAAGGAAAAAATGCTTGGTAAGCAAAGAAAAAAGGTCATCATCTGTCTGCATGCTTTCTGAGGTAAGGACCTCATTGCCAAGACAAAATCTCTGATGATAAATTCCCTCTGCTTGTTCACAAGGTTGGATTCATATATTCTTCTGTACAAATCACATAGGAAACCACCTTTCTCACAAGTGTTTCACAGGTAACATTCCCTTCATTCTGAAACCAAGTATGGAAAAGGGAAAAAGGTTGTCTGAAAATACCATTTTCCAGATGGCCCAAATAGGGCTGGGTTCTTCATGAAAGTCACAGAAGTAGAGCTAGGAATGGTTGCCTCCCTCAAATTGCTACCCACTCCCCCAAGGAATGCAGAACATGCTTTAGAGAGATCAGGGGGTGGTGGCAGGGGGAACCTTATGCTTCAGAAATATTAATAATTTGTCATATTTAGAAAATGATTTGCTGGATTCAAAGCTTACAGAAACATGAAACTGTCAAAAATAAGGAGGATTTTTTTTCAAATGTACTATGCCATTTTAAGGAAAATAGAATTTTCTAAAGACGATGCTGTTGGGGGAAGGGATGAAAGTGTGTTGCAACTTTAATCATGCACAAAGGACTACAAGAATTAAGTGATACAACAGAGTCAAAGTTCCTTCCAGTAGTATATACAATCTCAGCACTAGAAATAATCTTAGAGGTTTAGTTCAACATTATATGTATGTGTATGTACACATATAAACACACATATACACATATTTTATATACACACATATATACATATGTCTGTATGTATATATATGTATGTATACACACACATATATATGTGTGTGCACACACATACATACACATCTTTTTCCCTAACATCCCCCCAGATTGGTCATGTAGCCTCTGCTGGAAGACCTCAATTGAGGAGAAATCCACTACTAATACCTAGGGGACCTACCTCACATGTTGTGAGACTCAAACAAGATCATACAGATAAAGGACTTTGAAAACTTCAATGTTCTGTATAAATGTCAGTTATCATCATTACTATTATCTCCCAAGGCAGCCCATTCTGCCTTTGGATAGCTCTAATTGGGAGGAAGTTTTTTTTTTCCTCTCTCTTATATTGAACTGAATTCTGCCTCTCTGCAACTTTTTCCAATTGCTCATTCCTCTGGGGCCAAGAAGAAGTCTAATCTGTCTTCCATATGACAGCCCTTCAAATATTTGAAGACAGCTATCATGTCCCTTCTACATCTACTCTTCTCCCAGCTAACCATTCCAAGTTTCTCCAACCAATTATCATGTGGCATGTTCTCCAGTCCTCTAACAGATAGGACTGGATTGACATCTACAGTCAGGGGCATAAAGAGTGGAAAGGTGCTAGCCTAAGGGGTGTGCCCCTTAAGTATGTGGGAGGACAACAGCTCTTCTCAATCTCTAGTAATCTAGCTTCTAAACTTCATCACTCAACTAAAACTACTTTCTCCAAAGTTATCGATGATCTCTTAATTGCCAGACCAGACAACCTTTTCCCAATCTTCATTCTTCTTAACCTCTCTGCAGCAATCAACACTGTTGACCACCGCCTATCCTTGGATGCTCTCTCCTCTCTGAGTTTTTATGAAATAGATCTCTCTTGGTTCTCCTCACACTTGTCCAATTGCCTCTTCTCAGACACTCTCCTTTGATAGATTATCATCCAGCAAAAGGTGGGTTATTATTCACCTTTTAAATGTGGGTCTTCCCCAAGGCTGAGGGTATTTGTCTTTCCACAGCCCTGATAATGACTTCATCCCATGCATTCAACTATTTTATCTACAAAGATGGTTCCCATATTATATATGGAGCCCTCCTGAGCTCCATTATTTCATCACCAACAGCATATGGGACTTTTCAAACTGGTTGTATGATAGACACCTCAAACTCTAATACGTCAAAAAGATAAATTCAAACCCAGAACTTATTATCTTTCACCATCAAATAAAACCCTCTTCTAAATTTCTGTATTTCTGTTGAAGACACCACCATCTTTCCAGTCTCACAGGGTCTTACAACCCTGGAGTCATCCTAGACTTTTCCTTCTCCCTCATCCCTCCCCCTATATCTGATTAGTGGCCAAATCTTATTATTTCTACCTTCACATCTCTTGTATCCACATTCTTTTCTCCAATCACACAGTCATAGCCCTAACTCGGGCCCTCATCACTTCTCACCTAGATTACTACAACAAAACCTCATTTGGTTTCCCTCCCTTTGGTTATCTCTCCCCTCTGCAATCCCTCTTCCACATAACTGCCAAATGATGTTTCCAAAGCACAAGCCTGACGATATCACTCCCCCAATTAATAAACTCCAATGGCCCCCTATTGCCTCTGGGATCAAAAACGAACTCCTCTATTTGATATAGAAGGTCCCTTACAACCTTTCTACAGCCTATTTTTCTAGCCTTATTATACATCACTCACCCTTTACAGACTCTGTGTTTCAGCCAGACCAACTTGGCTTTCCTCACAGATGGCTTTCCATCCCCCCATCTCCTTGGGTTTGTGCAGCTTACTTTCTATCCCTGGAATTTCTTCCCTCCTCCCTTCCACCTCGTAGAATCTCTAGCTTTCTTCAAAGCTCCTCAAATGATTCCTCTAACTGGAGACTTTTCTTCCCTTCCCTACCATTAGTGTCTCTCCTCTGCCCCGTACCACCTCCCAAAGAAAGGTTTAGCTAGGTGGCATTAAGGGGTCAGTTTTGTGAACCTCAACCATTCCCTTCTGTTGTATAGCCCTCTCTTCTCTACCATTGCTAGAAGATGCCTTGCTTATTATAATATGAGACTGTACCTTGCCTTAGCCATCTATAGGCAAGCAACTTCATCCCTCTAGGCTCAGTTTCATTATTTGTACATGAGGGAGTTGAATCTTCTTGTTTTCATTTGCATATGTTTTGTATGTAATTCTATTTATACATATCAACTCCTCTGATAAAATGTAAGTTCCTTAAAGAGAGAGATTATTTCTTGTCTGTCTTTGTATTTCCATGCTTTCCTTATTGGTGAGAATTTATCATATCCAACCAGTCCCAGGGTGCATTCCAACGATCTCCCTGTGATATTGCCAATCAAGTACCAACACCCCCTACCCTGCACACATAAACACTCTTTCTTATTATCATTATAGCAACAGTAATCAAATCAAAACTACCTGTAAGGGAAGTGGCAGTAGAAAGCCCTGATTCCATTCACTAACCTTATGACTTCCCAGATCAAAATATCTCTCCCTGGCTACCATTGCCTTGTATGTATTGCCTTTTTCTTTTGGAATATAAGCTCCTTGAGGGCAGGAAAAGGTCTTGCATTTGTATCCCCTCCTGCACTTAGGATAGTGTCTAGCACTTAGTATTGCTTGAGAATGCCTTTTTCATTCATTCATTGCCTTGCAAAGTAGCTGGCATACAGTAGGGGCTTAACAAATGTTGATTGATTGACAGAGTAGCATAGCAGTTTTCCATACAAACCCCTACCTCCCATAATAATCCACCATCCAACAATGGCAGAAGGGGAACCTGGAATTGGGCACAGGCACATGCTGTCTTTAGTTACCTGAAGTCATTTCAGTTCCTTGGCATCTACAATTTCTACCTTTGCCCCAGGAGCAAAAAACTCATGGATCAGCTACAGTAACCTAATCATATTTTTAAAAAAGTTATTTATACTTAATAAATGTTTGTTAAATCAACAAATGACTGACCTGGAAGTCAGATCACTTGAGTTCAAATGGCAGCTCTCTTTCCTATCTATGTGTCCTTACATGACTCACTTAACTAGTCATGACTTCAGTTTGCCCATCTGTAAAATAGAGGGTTAGACCATGAGATCCTTCAGGCTCCTTCCAACTCTGACATTCTGTGATTCTATAAGCATCTTATTCAACCTCCTCATTGCATAGACGAGGAAATACCCCGTTTGTTAAGCAGCTGTTTCTTCAAAACATTTCTTCTATTCATTCTTTCCCTTTACCATCATTGTTTTATGCTCTCATCACCTCATATCTGGGCTATTACAAAACTATGCTGGTTTTGCTGTCTCTTCTCCCTCTTTCCAATTCATTCTGCAGCCTGTCATCAAGTCAATTTTCCCAAAACATTTCTTTCACGTTGAAAAAAACGGGATTTGGAGCCAGAATCTGGGTTCAATTCCAGCTCTCCCACCTACCTACTTACTATCTGTGTAACCTTGAGTAAATCACTTAATTTGCAGGAATAGCAGTGGTAGGCAGTAATTTGAGGGTCAGAGCCAGAGGGCATGAGTATCCATACACAATTAATATAGTATCCAGAACTGTGGAATGAACTTCAAAAGTCATTGAGCTAAATCCCCTCCTCATTTTTCAGAGGACAAAACTTTTGTTGTTATTCAGTTTTTTCCAACTCTTTGTGATCCAATTTGGGGTTTTCTTGGTAAAGATACTAGAGTGGTTTTCCATTTCCTTCTCCAATATATTTTACAGATGAGGAAACTGAGACAAACAGAGTTAAGTGACTTGCCCAAGGTCACAGAGCTAGTATTTGCCTGAGGTCAAATTTGAATTCAGTAAGGTGAGTCTTCCTGACACCAAGCCTAGCACTTTATCCACAGCACCACCTAGATGGCCCAAAATTTAGGTTGGTGAATAATAATTAGTCCTTTCCAAGACACATTTGCACAGTATTAACATATGAGACACAACACATGCCACATATGTTTAGCAGCCCAAATGAAATACAATGAAAATGAAAAAATCACTTTTACTCATTCTGGAGACCTGAATTGTAGTCCTGGCTCTGCTACTCATTCTCTGTGGCTTCAGGAAAGGCCCTTACCATTCCTGGACCTCTTTCTTCATATGCCATATAAGGAAGTTGGACTGGATAACCCATAAACTAAATGATCCCTTTCCTCTCTAAAATGTTATGATAGACTACTGGGTCCAGTAAGACTAGAGAGATATTCGCAGAGACCCCTAAGAAAAGAATGGTTCTTAATATCATGAAATACCAGAGATAGACTAGTTTTGTATATCTAATATGTGCATTGATCATGGTTATCTTAGGCTCATCTTCCTGACTTAAATCTGGTCTCAGACACTAGCTATGTGACCCTGGGCAAGTCACTTAACCCTATTTGCCTCAGTTACTTATATGTAAAATGAGCTGGAGAAGGAAATCGCAAACCACTCCAATATCTTTGCCAAGAAAATGCCAAAAGGGGTCATAAAGAGTGAGACTTGGCTGAAAAACGACTGAACAACCACTATGGTTATCTATTACTATACCTGTCTCCTCATGATGCCCTCTTTGCCAGTGTGTGGAATGGAAGAGGCCTGGAAGAAGCTGAACTAAGAGGCAATTACCCTCCTGCCTATGACAAATACACCTGTGTTTTTTAGTTACAGTCCAGGTGATGGAAGACTTCAATCAATTTCCCAGAGCTGTGACCTGACTGAGCAGGGAAAGGAGATGGGAGGCAGGAGGCAATAAATGGTCTCTGACTGAAAGGCATGGTGTGTTTAGTTGGCACTGCTGATTGACAGGAAGGAGCAGTCTTGACATCCTCAGTCCATCCCCTCTTCTCCATTGCCTCTCTCCTGTACCATTGCTGGAGGAAGCCTTGCTTCCTGTAATTACATGAGTGTATCTGACTTTAGTCATTTTGGGGCAAGTGATGTCATTCCTCCAGACTCATAGCTCATCAGATTAGAGAACTAGGAGCTGAAAGGGATCTTGGAGGCCATTTGGGCTCATTGTACAGATGGGGAAACTTAAGTCCAGAGAAGGAAGGTGACATTGCCAAAGTCACACACCTACTTGGCAATAAAGCCAGGACTCAGGAGCCCTGACTCCCAGTGTAAGACTTTTTCTATCACACCATGCTGGATTATGACAGGTCTCTCTTGCCAATAATAGAGTGGCCCAGGGAAGGAGACTTTGCCAAGGAGCAATTTCCAGAAGCACTTTCACAAGATATGCTGCCTATCCTGGGGTGGTTTGCCATAAATCTACCAAGTAAGGAGTCTCAGGTCTTGAGGAGCCTGGCTCTGAACATCTTTGCGTCAGTAATGGAAGCAGCTTGATAACATCACAAACTAGATGTTTACTTAGCCATAAACAAGCCACTTCTTTGGCTCAAATAGAATCTAAGGATATTGAACTACAGGTAACTTGCTTGTATATTAAGCAACATCCCAATTTTTCCTAAGATTCCATCCTACCTCTATAGAATGGGCAACTAGGTGGTGGAGTAGATATAGTGCTGGGCCTGAAGTCAGGAAGATTCTTCCTGATTTCAAATCTGGCCTCAGACACCTATGAGCTGTGTGACCTTGGGCAACTCACTTAACTGTTTGTCTCAGCTTCCTCATCTGTAAAATGAGCTGGAGAAGGAAATGAATCTCTCCAGCATCTCTGCCAAGAAAACCCCAAATAGGGTCACGACTAAATAACAACAACCCCACCTCCACAGAGCTCTGTTCCATGGACCAAGTTTCCCATAGCCTGATTTTTTTTATAAGCCTGTGGACTTATGTGAATTAGTACATCCATCCCATGGCAAGAATTAAAGTATAATATATTTTTTGCAAAGGAAATAAAAATCCCCCATGAAAGTCCTCTAAAAAAGTTCTCATTCCCTAATATTTCCACAGTTTCTTGTAAGCGTACAAGAAACATTTACTAAGAGATAAGAACCTGCCTTCCAGTTGCCTGGGAAGCATTTCCATCAGTCCTCAGAATGTGTATCAGTCATTTATCTAAACTATACATAAGAAGTACGGCATAATGGGAAGAACACTAAATTTGGAGTCAAAAAGTGAATTCAAATGTGGACCTAGCTACTTAATTTTCTAGGCCTCAGATATGGAGACTTTCTCCACCAGCTTAGATGGCAACCCCTTTACCCTAGAGACCATTGTTTCATGAGTTTCTGTAAGGGAAAAACATCATCATCTGATGACCAGCCCTCTAATGCAAAGGTTCTTAACCTTGGGCTTATGGACCCTCAAGGGATCAATGGGCAGATTACAGGGCTCTGTGAACCTGAATGGGGGAAAAGTACAACTTTATTCTCACTTACCTTTGGTTTCACTTGGATACTATATATTTTATTTTATGCATATAAAAACATTACTCTGAGAAGGGGATTCAGAGGCTTCTCTAGATTGCCAAAGGGGTCTATTAGGACCCCTGACTCTAATGATACCCTGTACTTAGCCAGGTGGGTTTTTGAAGGACAAGAAAGAACAGTACTTAAAACCTTACCAACTTGGTTGCTTTTTCCTGATCCAGCCTTCAAGAACCCAAGTTTTCCCCTACCCCTTCATCACAATGATGCATTGAAGGAAGAGACCTCAGTGAAAGAACTTTCCCATAACTTGATTTAACATGATACTGTGGACTTGAGCTAATTTGTATGTCTGGCCCACAGCAAGCAGGTAGATAGAACATATTTTTGGAAAGATTAAAATTCCCCATGAAACTCCCCAGAGCTGCGGGTAGTGTCTGGGAACTGTATAGGTCAATAAGAAGCATTTAGCATTCTTTACTGAGAAATAAGAACGTACTAACTCTAGCAGGGAGGCCATCTTTGTTAAACACTTCAAGGAAAAACAAATGAGTAGGGACTGGTTTTGCAATATCTCCTAATTCAGAATGAAGGAGAAGAAACCTGACCTTTAAGCTTTTTTCCTACCTGAATGTATCCTGAACTTTGAAATAATCTGCTTCAATTCAAACCAACAAAAGTTTATTTCACATCTACTATGTATAAGGACACTAGGAATACAGAGGTAAAAATGAAGCAGTCTTTGTCCTCAAGTAGCCTCCATTCTGGGAAGAATGGAAGATACAGCATACACACAAATAACTAAGGAGGTAGTAGGCATTGATTAATTGAGGGTGGGGAAGAGAGTAGAAGGGAGAGAGGATCAGATAAGGCTTCATGGAGGGGATGCAACCTGACTTGAGTTTCAGTGGAATGCTTAGATTCTGAGAAGGGATGCTGAAATAGGAGAACATTCCAGGAATGAGACACACAGTTTGTGTGAATGCATAAAAGAGGCAAATGAAATATCTAATTCAAGGAAGAACTTGTAGACCAGTTTGGCTGCAACACAGTGTGCAAGGTAAGTCATGTAAAATAAGGCTGTCAAGGAAGGTTGAAGCCAGATTGGGGAAGGCCTTATTTCATGAGCTTTGTCCAAACCCTGTGACTTTTGGCTTACCTATGTGGGGAAAAACTAGCTCAGGAAATCCTGGGAGTTCTATTCCCATGAGAAACTGTCCTCTGAATCTCTCTCTCTCTCTCTCTCTCTCTCTCTCTCTCTCTCTCTCTCTCTCACTTTCTCTCTTCTCTCTCCATTGGGAAATCTAGTACATTTCATTTCTACCAGAAACCAGGGGAAAGCTAGAGGGAAATCCCTTCTTTCTTGCCTGCTTCCCTCCAAACCTTGAGAAGGTGATTTTTCTCCTTGGCCTGAAGGGGATTTTTCTCCTGGCTCTGAAGAAGAGGCAGCAGTGAGAATTTTTTTTTCCATTTAATTTCATTTTTCATCATTTTTACCCTTTTCGGATGGTTCACATCTGAGGGTCTCGGTGGATTAACTGGCCAATCAGATTTCATTATGAGCCCAAGTAGTTCTTATCATTAAACCTGTAATTTATTTCTTCTGTATTTCATAAAATGTGAAATATTACCATTCTCCAGGAGCTCGAAGACAGCAGAGATGCTCCATTAAGCCCAACATTGCTCCTCCATGAAAGGCAGTAATTATATGCAACTTCTTTTTTTTTTAACAGCTAAGTTTCTACTTGCAGATGCTAACAAAAGAAATAAGCTTTTAATCCAAACATAATTAATATGAATTACCTCCCCAGTACATCCTGGCTTTGCACCATTAAACTTAATTTTTGTTTTGCATGATAATTGTGTTATCATTACCGTTTATAGGAGAACTCAGGGACCTTCACTTTGTTTTCAGTCAAGACCAAAGGGACTAGAAATGACTCCTTCTCCTCTGCCAGCTTCGATCTGACTGGGCCAGCCTTCCTGGCCTATCCTCTCTTGGGCCATGAAGGTTTAGAGGGGCCTGGGACCTTGGGGAATAATCAGAGGTCTTCTTCCCATTGAAAGATAGAGAAATCAGGGAAGCTGAAGAAACCCTGCTCCTGTTGGTACAGTGTTTACCATTAGGGAGATAGCAGAGCCTGGGCAGCTATCTAATCATCATTATTTAATGATAATTATTACAATTTTGCTATTATTATTGTTCTTCATAATAAGTGCTGCAGTCATTCATCCATAGAGCATGCCAACATCTTTTCACTACTTATGATTCTTTACAACAACCCAGAGAGCCAAGGTGCTCATCCCCAGATCACGAACCAAGGTTCATCACTATTTTACACTTACAGGCCAAGAGTTCTGGGTCTTATTTTGTGCTTGAAGAGGAGGCTGACCACGGTCCTTCTTTTCTCCCTCAGCTTCATCTGAAGGAAGAAGAGGCTATAGCAATAATCTCTGCTTCTGCCCCCACCTTCCAGGGACGTGGTGAAAACTAATGTAACTTTTTAAAAAGAATTAAAATCAGGGGCAACATGGTATAGTGGATAGAGAAACAGCCTTCGAATCAGTAACACCTGGGTTCAAGTCTCTCTTCTGACACTTATTATTAGTTCAAAGACACTGGGCAAGTCACTTAACCTGTTCATCTCCCAAGCAACTCCCTAAAACTATATGTTATAAGGCAAGTGCTGATCTACATAGGTAGAATAAGTTTCCTCCTTGGTATCTATTTTTCTCACAGGACACTTCATCTCCTATCTCCAGGGCCTTTTCACTTACCATTCTCCATGTTTGGAATGCTAGCCTTCCTCACCTCCACCTACTGGCATCCCTGGATTCCTTCAAAGCTCAAAAACCATCTTATACAGAAGGCCTTTTTCAGGTTCCCTTCCCCCATACACACACCTGCTAGTGCCTTCTTTCTGAGAGTCTTCCATTTTTAGTATACATCGTATATGTGCAATCTATTCAATGCTGTCTTTTCCTATCAAACTGTGAGCTCCTGGAGGTCTGGGGTAAGATTTTTGCCTTTCTTTATATCCCAGTACTTAGCACAATGTCTGATACATATTATGTGTTTAATAAAGGCTTGTTGATAGATTGACTATACCAAGAAAATAACAGACATGGTAAAATGAATTGATTAAAATACCTGCAAGTGGTTCAAAAATAGTCTATCGTTTATTCAATACATTTAAACTAAATGGGCAAGAACCATATAATTTCAATTGAAAGAGACCTTATCAGTCATCTGGCCCAGGTCACTCCTGAAAAAAAAAATTCCTTCTGCAGTGAGGAACTGACCTCAGTGAGGAGGTCAATAATTAAATAAATAAATAAAATCAATAAATATTTATTAAGTGCCTACAATGGGCTAGGCATCATGCTATGTGCTGGGGATACAAAAAGAGGTGAAAAACAAAAACAAAAAAACAAAACAAAACAAAACAACAGCTCCTGCCTCCAACCATTACCTCCCAAGAGGGCCCCTTCCACTTTTAGACAGTTCTAAATGTTGGGAAGGTTTTCCTTTCATTAAGTCTCATAGTCATCTAGACTCATAACCTAGGTTTCATTTGTGACTTTTTGCTCTGTTTCGCCCCACACCCTATATCCAATCAATTGTCAAGTCCTGTCATTCTGCCATCATAGCATCTCATACACCCATTCTCTCCTCTGATAATACCACTACCCTGGTCCCTTATTACCTTTTGCCTAGACCATAGGTAGGGAACCTGTGACCTCAGGCCACATGTGACCCTATCGGTCCTCAAGTGCAGCCTTTTGACTGAATCCAAACTTCATAGAATAAAGGGCCACATGTTCCCCACCCCTGAGCTAGAATATAATGTAGGTTAGGGGGAGTAATGTATAATCAGTCTAGAAAGATACACTGGAGGCAGAATGTAAAGACTTTAAATGCCAAAGGTGTTTTATCCTAAAGGCAATAGGGAGCCAATTAAGCTTGGTGAGTAGAGAAGTGACATGTTCAGATCTGGGCTTCAGGATATCAGTTTGGCAACTGTGTAGAAGACAGATTGGAGAGAAAAGAGGTAAGATTCAGGGAGATCAATTAGGAGACCATCTAGGTGATAAGGGCCTGATCTAGGGTAGCAGAGAGAAGGAGATAGATGTGAGAGGTGGTGTGGACATCGAATGAACTGAGCTTGACAAATGATTGAGTATGTGGAGGCATGGGAATTATGACTCCTGAGTAAAGGAAGACTTCTAGGGTTCAAAGAGGGTGACTGGAAGAATGGAGGTGCCCAGAATTGATATAAAGAAATTAGGAGGAGGAGCCAGTTTAGGGGAAAAGATAATGAGTTCTCTTTTGTACGTGTTGATTTTGAGATGCCTCAGGGGCATTTGGGTAGAGATGTCCAGTAAACAATTAGAGATGCAAGACTGGAGTTCAAGAGAGATGAGAACTAGAACTATTGAGTCATCTTCATGGAGATTGAACCAATGGGAGCTAATGAGATTCCTAGGAGTTAACTAAGAGCTCATGAGATCTCTAAGAGCTAATGAGATCCCTAGGAGCTAATGGGATCCCTGGGAGCTAATGAGATCCCCAAGAGAGAGTATAGAAAGAGAAAAGAAGAAGATCCAGAAAAGAGCTCTGGAGTACATCCATATATGGAAGGAAGGACATGGAGAATGAACAAAAAGAAGCCATAGGACAGTTTTCAGAAGTTCTTGTCTTATCAATTTTTCCTTTAGCCTCTGTCAAGGCAAACTTCTTCGTGGTAAATAGGCATGGCAGCTAAGCAGTTGGTCATGGGACTAAACCATAAAAACTTAGCTGAGAAGGCTACCACCAAAAAGAAGATAAAAGACTGTAGCTTTTATTTCACACAAAAATGGACAGCAAAGGGAAATTTTCAGTGACCTGCAGAGCCTGCTACGTATGTGTTTCTGATAGTATAAAGAAATACCTATGTATATACAAAGTGCAAGTTGGTTTCTGTCCTATTAATGAGAAGATAAAATGGATATAGGGATATATTTATACACTCCATGTTATCAGGGACAACAAAGTGTTCCTCAAAAAAAAAATAAATAAAAGTGCTTCAGAGAAAATAAAGACAAAAAAGGCAGAAGGTATTAAGAGGCAAAGGGAGAATTAAATTCATAGCAAGAAGTTGGAGGATAAAAGAGTATGATATGGAGAGGTCAGTAGGTCAACAAGCAGAAAGAAAGGAAGAAAAAAAGATGACTAAATGTTTGGAGTTTAAGTAATAGATATGAGGCTCTTCCATTAGAGGGGGGAGTTGGGTCATCTTAGGAAAAAACAGCTTCCTATAATTCAAGTAATGATGCTGTAACTCCATGGGTACCATCAGATAAGAGGTCATCCAGAAATAGTCAGAGAAAGAAGAGCTGGGTAGTGATGGTTAATGACTCTGAGATGAGGGTCCCAAGGTAGCTATTTGGCAACTGAGTAGTCAGAGTGATCTGCTGTTGTCCCAGAGCCTGGATCTGGGATGTGATGAAAAACCTACAGAGATTTTTCAAATCTGATGACCATGGTCCACATTTGGTGATTCACGTGGGGGACAAGTAGAACTTCCAGAAGGAATACCGAAGGTATTGCTAAGGATTATGAAGTCCTGGGGGGGAAATCTAATGAAATTACGATAGGAATTTGGGTGCTGTTTTTTGCCACTATTGCCAACTTGAGTGGGATCATATAGATATCTGAATCATAACTTAAAATATAGAAATGATGAGCTCTTGACCAGAGGTAGACTGCACCTAATAAGGGCTAATAAAAACTTTTTTTTGCCTAAAGTCTTGTGAAGTAAATAAGAGGGTTTTAAACAAAAGAAGAGAAGAGGTAAGAGAAAACTGTCCACATTGGTCTACCAAATCTAGTAATATGGAGAGTAGCTTGTATATCATAGGAATATTAGCAGAAGGAAGGAAGATGATACTTAAGAGAAGCAGCAATAAAACCCTTTGCTTCATGTGTCTATGCAAAAATGCAATAAATATAGATAGTATACAAGTGGGGAAGTGGAGATCCTAACACAAAGAGGTAAATTTGGCTTCATAGGTCTCACCAAGACTTAGTGGAGTGGAACATATGACAGAGATAGAACTCTTAAATGATAAAGTTCATTCAAAAAGAACAGAATAGATAAAAGTAACAATGGAGTAAAATGGAATATTAAAAAGATATCTTCATGTGAGGAAAGCCAGGAAGAAGAGGTAATACAGTGAGGGGCATTTGGATGAGGATTAATTCAGAAAATATATATTATCATGGGAGTATTCTATAGACTACCTAGAAAGAAGAAGGAATTGGATGAACAAATTCAGGAAACAAACCATACCCCTAGCACAGAAGCAAGTTGGTGTAGTAATTATTAACCTTGGTTATCTGGACATCTGTTCCTTACTCTTTTTACCAAAAGCAGAACAGATGAAAAATAATAATTTGACTTGCCTTAATGACGATTTCATCTTTTGAAAGGTGGAGGAAGTGACAAGGAGAACTTCTATTAAAGATCTTATTCTCATCAGCAAGGAAGAAATGGTTGCTATAGCAGAAATGACAACTCTACGGACCAGCAACTGCTCTGTTATGGAGTTCATGATAGAGAAGGAAAGGAAAAGTGGGCTCAAAGAGCACATTCAGATCAAGGAAAAGCAGTGTCTAGTGGCTTAAAATTTTTCCAGGGAAATTGTCCCAGGAGTGGTAGAAAGTTCTTGGGGATGAAATCCTGAAGATACAAATAGAAATGGGTCTGATGAGAAAGAAAAGAGGAAATTGACCTATGTGACTACTCAGAGAACTCACTACCTAACTCATGTTTTAAAAGACATAGAAAATAGAGACAACGTCAAGTAACAGGATAAAATATAAAAAAGAATAGTTTAAGAATACTGTTGGGAGTACTAAAGTTCAGGATATGCAGAAGCTGATAGTGACTGCTATGGACTTTTGAAAAAGGTAATTTTTGTGAGGGTTGTGTGTGTGTGTGTGTGTGTGTGTGTTTATAAAAGCTATGTTTAGAACAAGAGGAGAATCAAATAAGGGATATTACTCCAGCCTGGGTGAGGACATTAACTACTCAATACTTATTTTGTTTCTGTTTTCTCTTCCAAAGATAATGATCTCTGGATTGGGAAGCATAAAACAAAAATGGTTGTTAGGGAATGAAAAGCTTAGCTGGATTAGCGTCTAACTGTCCTTAGTGAGTTCAAGTCACCAGGCCTCTAGAAAGACTGTGTTCTAGGGCACTGCAAAAGCCAGCAGATGTGACAACTGGGCTACTGTCAGGATTCTATAAAAGATCTTGAAGAATGGGAGAAGTGATGCAAGACTATTAAAGGACAAGTATCTAATTTTCAAAAAAGAAAAGATAGAAACTATAAGCCAGTGAACTTGACATCTGTTCCTAGGAAAATTCTAGAACACATTATTAAAATGATAGGTTTTTAGCAGTGATGATGGCAGCTGGTTACAGAGTTGATAATCATGGGAATATTCTATAGACTATAATGGGTCGGGAATCTGGAAGACCAGAGTTCAAATCTGGTCTTAGACACTCACTAGCTGTGTGACCCTGGGCAAGTCACTTAATTACTGTCTGCCTCTTCTGTAAAATACGTATAATAATAGCACCTACTTCCTAGAGTTGTTGTAAGGATCAAATAATATCTGTAAAGCATTTAGCACAGTGCCTGGCACATAAGTACTATGTAAATGTTGTTGTTGATGATGATGATGATGAAGAAGTAAGAAAAAAAAGAAGTAAGAAGAAGGAAAAGGAGGGGGAGGAAGCAAAAGAGGAGGAGGAGAAGGAAGAGGAGGAGAAAAAGGAGGAGGAACAAGAGGAAAAGAAGAGGAAGAGGAAGAAGGAGGAGGAGGAGGAGGAAGAGGAGGAGGAGAAGGAGGAGGAGGAGGAGGAGGAGGAGGAGGAAGAAGAAGAAGAAGAAGAAGAAGAAGAAGACAGCCTTCTTGGCTTCTGCATGGCTTCATTAACAATAGGTTACAACAGATTAATTTTCTTTTTTAACAGTGTTACTAAATTTGTAGATTGAAAGAATGATCCATACATAGTAGTATTCTTAGATTTAATCAAAGCATTTTACAAGTATCTCATGTTATCATAGTGCACAAGATGGAGATGTGTGGCTACAATACAGTTAGGGTAGGATTAAACTTTTTGAATGACTTGTCCCAAAGAATTGTCTTTATTGGATTGATGTCAACTTCTCAAAATCAAAAATCACTGTACCTCAGAGTTGGAAGAAAACTCACAACACAGACACAAACAAGAATCCTCTCTATAATATGCCTATAAAGTGGTCAATCAATCTTTTTTGATAAGGAAAACCTCATTACTTCTAAAGACAGGCCATCTCATGCTTGGATGGCTCTAAGTATTAGGAATATTCCCCAATTAATCATCAATATTCACCTCTTTACATCTTCTACCCACTGTTCTTAATTTTGTTCCTAATTTTGTCTAATTTTTGTCCTAATAGGATTCAAATAGAATGAGTCTAATCTGTACAACAAACCTTCAAATATTTGAAGACAGCTATCAGGTACCCACTAAATCTTCAGATCAAATATTCACAATTCTTTCAAGTGATCATCATATGCTATGAATTGGAGGTCCTTCATCATCATCTTACCATCATCTAATGTTATCTAAATGATATCTAACTGATGTCCTTCCTAAAATATAGCACCCAGAACTGAACACAATAATTCAGATGTGATGTGAACAGAGCATGGTATAGTAGAGCTATCAGTTCCATAGACTTGAACCTGCCTCTTTTACTGGAGTGGAGTACCTGCAAAATTTGTGTTTGATTCTGAGATGTTCGACAATTTTTATCTATAACATGAAAAAGTCATAGAAGGCACAGTCATTAAATTTGTAGATATCAAGCTGAGAGAGGTACCTAAGATGTCAACCGAAACATCAAGGAAGCAAAGAGATATTTGCAGATTAGGGAAAAAATGGGTCAAATCTTAATAAGATGAAATTTAAATAGAATAAATATCAATTTCCACATTTGGATTTTTTAAGCCACTTCCCAAAAATAGTATACAGACAACTGGGGCTAGACAAGGGTTCCCATGACAAAGATCTGGAGGTTTTAGTGAACTATAAGCTTAATGTGAGTACACTGTGAAATAGCATCCCCCAAAAAATAATAATAATAATAATAATAGCCTGAATTGATAGACATAGATTCCAGAATAAAGGAGAAAATTAGTCTATCATAATCTACTCTAATAAGACCACATCTAGAGTACTGTGTTCCATAGGGCACATTTTAGAAAGGATATGACAAGGCTAAAGCACATTCAGAGAGAGCCAGCAGAAAGGAAAGATTAGATTCCATACAATAATCATTTGAAAGAAAAGGAGAGGGGGGGAGGGAGGAAGGGAGGGGGGAAGGAAGGAAGGAAGGAAGGAAGGAAGGAAGGAAGGAAGGAAGGAAGGAAGGAAGGAAGGGAGGGAAGATGTTTAGTCTGAAGAAGAAAAACTTAGAGCCATGGTGGTAGTCTTCATGTATTTGAAGGGGTATCCTGTGCTTAAGGAAATAGATTTGTTCTGCTTGACCTCAGAGGACAGAACAAAGAGCAATGGACCAAAGTTGCAGAGATTCAGATTTCAGCTTGATATAAGAAGAATAATTAGAGCTATACAAAAGTGGAACAGGTAACCCTGAGAGGTAATGAAATATGCCTAACTAGAGTATTCAAGTAAAAGTAAAAGGATACTTGTTGGAGTGCCTATGTATGAATTAGATTAGATAACCTTTGAAATACCTTCTGGCTCAAGGTCAAAGACTTTCTTCTACATTTCTATGAATCCCCAGTGGTTTACCATAGTGCTTGGCACATAGTAGGTGCTTAATAAAAGCTTATTGAACTGAATGACTGGGATTTAATTCAATTTAAACTTTAAGTACCAACTGTGTGGCACACACATTGCTAGTTATAAAAACAAAAACAAAACAGATTGGACTCTTTGTTCCTACTGAGATGATATCACAAGTACATAAATAATTAAGTAATATGAAAGAGGTACAAAGCACTAATGACTAGGTGGAGGAGGAAATATACCAGGAAAGAAAGCTTCATGAAGGCGGTGGCATCTAAGGCAACTTTGTAGAAAGATAAGGATTGTGAAAGCAGAGATGAGAAGGAGCATATTCCAGGCATGGGAGTGAGGTTGGGTATAGAATGCCAAATATAGGGAATATTCCAGCAAATTTTTTTTATTGTAATGAAGAATATATGAAGGACAGCCATGTGAAATAATCCTGAAGAGATAAACTGGAGTCAAATTTTGAAGTGCTGTAAAAGCCAGGCTGATGAATTTGTATTTTAATCTATTAGAAATATCAAGCCAATAGGAGTACATGGTCAATCTCAGCTATGGGAAGTAGGTTATTGTGACAACTGGGTGGGAAGATAGGATTTAGAGGTCACCATATGAAAGCAGAAAGACTAAATGAAGAGACCATTGTGGTCTCATTGGTTCCCAAGTCAGAACCCCTCAGGGCTCTTTGCAATCAGGAGAAAGGAAAGATTAGATTCCATACAATAATCATTTGAAAGAAAAGGAGAGGGGGGGAGGGAGGGAGGAAGGAAGGAAGGAAGGAAGGAAGGAAGGAAGGAAGGAAGGAAGGAAGGAAGGAAGGATGTTTAGTCTGGAGAAGAAAAACTTAGAGCCATGGTGGTAGTCTTCATTAGATAACCTCTGAAATTGATAGACTCAATTGGCTCAATGGCTCAAGGGCAAAGACTTTCTTCTACATTTCTATGAATCCCCAGTGGTTTACCATAGTGCTTGGCACATAGTAGGTGCTTAATAAAAGCTTATTGAACTGAATGACTGGGATAATCCAGGCCAGAGATGAGGATGGTAGCACTCTTACCAGAAAGAGAGAAGTTTGGAAGAATGCTGGACTTAGGAGTAAAGATAAGGAGTTCCATTTTAGCTATGTTGGGTTTGAGGTGTTCATGGAACATTCAGGTGTTCTGCAGCAGACTGGTATAGGACCAGAGCATAGCAGAGAGATTCGTGTTAGATATTTGGGACTCATCTGGCCAGACAGCATAAAATGAACCAAGAAAGAGTACAGAGAGAGAAGACAAGAGGGCCAAGAAGAGAGTTTTGATGACTGGTGGTGGGAAATCGATGATGAGTCAGCAAAGGAGACTGAAATGTATCTTGGTAAAAATCTGAGACAGGAACAACAGAAGAAAGCAGCACTGATGAAGTCAAAATAAAATGTAATTTCCATAAGTAGGGAGAATTCTACAATGTCAAGCTGCAGAATGGTCAAAGAAATTGTGGACTGACAGAATTTGATGATAAAAGAGGAGAGAATATAAGATGATGGCTTGAGGCGACTGAAGATTCAATGGCACAGTGAACAGTGTTGGAACTGGAGTCAGTAAGATTCAAGTTCAAATCTGGTGTCAGATACTTACTAGCTTTATGACCCTGGGCAAATCACTTCACTTTGGTCAGACTCAGCTTCCTCATCTGTAAGATGGGGAGAATGATAGCAACAAGCTCATAGGATTGTCATGAAGATAAACGAGATAACACGTGTACTGCTTTGCCAACTTTATATATAAATACTGACTCATTACTTTATCTGTCCCTTCCTTTCCATTTCAGCTCTACCAGCTGTTCTAGGACCTAATTACCTCCTACCTAGATTATTGTAACAACCTCTTATGATACTGCCCTGATTAGATTCACCATCTTGCCCAGAAGATAACATATACTTGACTAACTGGAGATAAAACCAACATTAGAAACTCAGCAGAAGGGAGTGGGAGGAGGGACTAGGCCTAATTCCCTAGAAGCCATTCCCAGGAAAAGACTGGACTAACCCAAGAGACATATATGCCTCATAAACTCTGCTTTTAATTTGTTGCCACTCCATGCATATTTCCCAATAATAATTTTTAAGCCCTTTAAAAGACCCAAGAAGAATGGTGTACCATTTGAGGGACACAGGTCCATAGAAGACCCTTGTCCCCTTCTTCAGATTGGACTATCCTTCTGAGACTCCTTCCCATCGGCTCTGTATATAACTTGTATATACAGTGTTATTTGTATGGTGCCTTCCCCTTTATAATGTGAGCTCCTTGAGGACAGGGACTGTTTGCCATTTGTTTTATCCTCCAGTGAGTAGCACATGATACCCAGTGCATAGTAAGTACTTAATAAATACTTATTTACTGACTGATTGACTAAGGTAGTGAGTTCAGGATGGAGAGATGGTAGGAACTTCAAGCTAACAAGGAGCAACAATGAGCCAAAGTTGACATCAAGGGTAACGTTAACAAGGCCTTAACAGCTACAATTTCTCCTCAACTGTCTAGGGCAGGGGTGCGGAACCCGCTCTAGAGTATCCTAGAATCCTCCTGAAAAGGTCTTATAGGGTTTATCCTTCCTTTGTTTCTAGGTTAACTATTGCAGACAAATTGCATTCACTACCACTTCCTGATACAACAGCTACCGTTTTTTCCCTCTCTAAGGTTAATCTGAACTACTTCACTCTGCTGGTCAGGGAGGCCAAGAAATGACTAGAAATGAAAGAATTTGTACTGGGTTCACACAAATAAAATAAGCAAGGGAGAAAAAAAAATGGAGCCAAGCAGAAGGGGAAGGTAGAAGATACAATGGAGGGGAAGAGAAAGGAGCCAAAATAGGAAGTTAAAGACAAACCAAATGGAAAGAGTAGCCAGTATTCTCTTAAGAGTTGTCTTCACTGGTCCTTTTCCAGATTCCAATTCCACTGACTCCATTTAAACATTTTTATCACCAGAGTAAGATCTGTCTCACCATCTCTATCCTTTTCAATATTTAAGATTTAAGCAGGAGACCTACCTAATGTTAGGGACCTTTCATACATAGTACAATTATTGTCACTCATACCTGTTTTTATAAGTTCTCTTTGTATCTCTGAGGACTCTCTTTACAAAATAAGGGGTCCAGGAGGCTCCAAATTTTCCATTCTGATATGTACAGTAAGGAATATGACCACAGTCCCCCACATACTGACAATAACCACATAGGAGTGGAGAGGGGGAGGGATAACTGAAACCCAAAATAGCAAAACCCTATGTGCATATACCCTTAACCATATTGAATATAAGTACTTTCTGGGGCTGAGAACCCCAACCTTAACCCATTCAGGCATAATCTCTCTGTCTCTATATCTTTGTCTCCGTCTCTCTCTCTCTCTCTCTCTCTCTCTCTCTCTCCACCTGTGTCTCTCCCCTATGAGGAGAGGACTCACTCCCCTCACTTCATACTCACACACAAATTGCCATGGCTCCCATATGCTGAACTCTCATTCATGGAACTATTCTCTCTCACACACTATGGTGTTTTACATAGGCTTAGTCATTCAGACTACAATGTAAACTTTAGATTCAAGTCCCCTATCTCCCCCTCTCCCTAGCCATTTATCACCCTCAGGGTCTACTTTTTATTAGCAAAGTGAGGCAGGATGGTTAAATTACCCCTCCACCCAGAAAAGGACAAATGACATATAAGAAATCTGTGGTCTAGTAGCCAGATTCCAAAAGAGCTCTATACACCAGGTGTTTAGCCTTATCTGGTCTACTCAAGATCAACATATTCAAAGGTCCCTAGGTCTTTTTACCCTAAGAATGCTCAATTTTAAAATGTTTAGAAGTTCCTCTGTCTACCTCAGTATAAAATTGAATAGTCCTTAAAAACTGGGCCATTCCTTTGTAGAACTATTATTGTCTGGATAGAGCTGACCTCATTTCCCTAAGGCATACAAAGATGGGGAACCTGTGGTGGCTGTGGCAGACCAAAAAACACCTATCTCCTGGTATTCTTTATAGATGGGTATTTCCACGTGTTGATAATTAGTTTAAGGGAGATATGGTTATATCTCCATTCTTGGGTAATACACAATACCTTTTGTAAACACCAGTGGTATGAGTAAGTCCTAACATATCTTATATAATCTCTGGGCATAAGTTACAACTCCAAGAAGCTATGTCCTCCCACTGCACCCACACCCCTACCCCCACAAACACACCTGTCCACTCTGGTGCACACCTGTTTCCCCTTTCCCAGCATTCTCAGACTCTATTATCTAAAGGCCTTTAGGCATGTACTTGGTGACTTCTCAAAGTATTTGTCAGGCTCTGTCTTCAACTGCTCTTCCATTATTCTCTCTTTCTATCTAGTTGCTGCTCCCAGCTGTGGATTCTGGGTTGTTATCACTTCCCATGGCCTAGAACTGTTTCCTTGTTGCAACAGATGCTAGGCTAGGCTAGAACCTTAACTCAGTTTCAAGGTAAGTAACATCAGAGTCTCCTGGTTGTTAACTCTCCTGATATTCCAGTCTGTAGCACTTCACAGGAAGACATCAAAAGTCCATGTAGCTTAAGTTAAAACCATACTCAAAACAGTCCTAGTCTTTCACAAGTTGCAATGGAATAAGTATAAACAGTATTTCAAGGAAGGGCCCAGATACACGACCAGGATCAGTCCAAACTTCATTAATAAAACTGTAAAATGAACATTCTAACTCTAGGTCAATAGGTCAGGTTCAGGATCTCACACACACACATACACACACATACACACACACACACACACACACACACTTCCAACATGGCTGGAAAGAAACAATGAGCTTGTACCATAGACAAAACATTATTTTCTCATTCAGAGGCTCCAAGTTTTATTGCAGCCTTTATTCCACACCCTCCAGCCCTGGTACATGGGCTTCTTTGCTTTCCTGATGTCAGAAGTGAACCCCTCCCTGATGTGGGAAGTGAACCCCTCCCTGTCTGTCTCTCTGGATTCCAGACTCTAACATCTATTGACTGCACACTCCTTAAGTTCCATTTTATGTCTTGTTTAGTCTACCTGGCTTTCTCTTCCACTATTCCATTCTGAGTGTAGATAAACATGTGTTTCATACAGATATTTGTTCATCTGGACCAGTAGCAGCCAGGAGACCATGATGTTTGTTACCCTGGAACTGAAGCAAGGTTCTAACCCAGTCCCACTTCTTCTTACCACAGGAACCTCTGACACCTGGCTTGACCCATGGACTTTTGACTTTGCCCTTCAACAACACTGTTCCGTAGTCCTACCTGTCTGTGTCAGCTGACAATGTTTATCCACTGTGCATGAATGAGACAGGCTAGAGAACTATATTATCCTTAGGAGTCCTAAGCATCACTCTGCTATTTCCATATAATTCATTTCTCATAGAATCCATCCTAACCTCAGTAATTTCCTGGACCCTTTCTCAGCTTCACAATTGATGCTTCTGATATAACCCTTTCTTGGTGCTTTGCACCAGGGTTCCCTCCTCCCAAGCTGATTACTGGTGAAAAACCATGGCTTGAACTTGGCAAACAACTGTGCTACTCACTCCTTGGTACTTCTTGTCCACATTACAGTCATTTTGGATAGACTCACCAGTCTGACTGTGACTTGGACTATGGATATCAGTGGGCAGCAGGGATTCCATTAGGTCAGGACATGGTATTGTTATATGCAAAGTTTTCAAGTACCAATAATGTACCAGCGGGTGCCCAGAAGGATCAACAAGGTTAAACCCAAGGTACCTAACTTATTTAAAATAAAGACAGCACAAAATATCATTTTAAATCTTTTCTACTTCCAATTTGAATTTATCCAATTAAAGAGGTCCATGAAGCCCCAAATCTAACTTACCTGACTATTCAATGCTGCATTCTCTCATATGCTGCATAGTGAATCTCACAAAATGTGGGTTTATCTGTGACTTGTTCACCAGTACATTAATACTAAATAAAGCACAAACCTATTTTAAATCTTTTCATCCCAACACAAGTAAAAAATAATTTTAGCTCTGCTCAAGCTCAATGTCCAGAGAATTGTGAACATTTGGGGGAAAATTTTTTTTCTGGAGCCATAGCAATGGTCTGCAGGTCTTCTGAAACCACCAAAATGGCCCGAAAAACAGAACTGGAGGGTTACTGTACTAGGTCAGTCAGTCAACATGCAAAATTGCCTCTATGATCCCCACCTGTTTAAACCCCCATGATGGGCCCCTGGAGAAACAACAAGGGAGAGGACTGGGTGCAGTCTTATAGATATGGCCTGAGGCAAGAAAGGATTCCTTTCTAGAGTGGACTAGGGCTGGATTTTAGGAATTCCTTGGCTTACCTGATAACATTTATATTAAACATGAATTACCTCTGATTATGAACACATCACTTATTGTTGTTCAGTTAAACTGTTTCAGACTCTTCTTCTTGGCAAAAATATTGGAGTGGTTCACCATTTCCTTCTCCAATTCATTTTACAGATGAGGAAACTGAGGCAAACAGAATTAAGTGACTTGCCCAGAGTCACACAGCTAGGGTCTGAGGACAGATTTGAACTCATATCTCCCTGACTCCAGGCCTAGCACTGGGCCATCTAGCTTGTTAATCCCATGTAAAATCATTGACATGACTATCTCCCCCACAGTTCAATTGCTAAGACATTAGGCCCACCTTCTGACTTACCCATGACCCCAGGATACCTCTGTAGACCTTAAGAGCCCACCCTGCTGAAACTGACCAGCCACTTTGGAGTTGTTCTGAGCCCTGCTCACCACTGACACCAACCCCCAGCATCCCTCCTCTGCAGCAGAAAGCCCAGCTCACATGGTGATAAGGTTGCAGCAACTCCCATCTCAGCCTACTCCACCATTCCCTGATAAACAAAACCCAAGACCCCTCCCCAACCCATCCTCAGCTTCTCAGAAACCCCTCCTCACACAGGCCTCTGAGACAGTGCCCCAGACCACCCCACACAGGTTAACACTGACCACAGGCAGTGAGCCTGAGCTCCTCGGAGTCCTGTCCCCACCTTAAAGTAAATTCAGGACCCCTGTTTCAGGGACTCTGACCTCAGCATTACAGACTACAGCAGCCACTACTGGTACACCTACCCTGCTTGAGACCCTTCTAACTCTTTCTCCCCATGCAGCCACTATCGATTCAGTGTTCCACCTGAGCCTTGGGGCAACCCTGCCCACCTGCTGACATTGACCCTGGGTTTTCATCATAGCATTGAGGAACCTCACCCACCTGGTAATAGGAATCACCTCTCCAAACCCTCCACATAAAAGGACCCCAGGAACACCACTCATGTACTCACAGAGAAGAGGAGACCTCCTTAATGACCTAAGCAAAGCAGGAATTAGATACCTTACTCCCCTGTATCAAGCGCTTGGAAAATCATCCATCCAACCAGCCCCTCCTGGCACTGTTCAACAAGCGATTTCTTCTAACAAGCAGGTTCTCTGATTCTTGATGACCCTACTATGTGCAGATTTCCTATACATCAGTGACCAAATATACCCACAGCACATGCCTAAAATATATACACACATACATACATATATATATATATATACATACATGCATATATATATATATCAGGTATGGATCATATGTACATCATAAGCTATTCACCTGAATATCACTTGCTATTAAGAGCATCACTGTACTAAACCCTGGAAATTTCTGTTGACAGAACCTACCAAATAACTTGAGGACAGAGATATTCATTTTTTGTCCCTTTACAGGGGCCACACCAACAAGTCTCACAAAAAGCCTCTGAGATGGGAAAGTTCTCAGACCTGAACAGGAATGGAGCAGTCATTCCTTAATTCAATAAATATTAAGTACCTCCTTTCTGCAAAGGCCTCTGAGAGGTTCTGTGGGGAGATAGCATAAATAAGGCATGGTCCCTCTGCTCATGGTGTGCATTGACCAGCTGAGGACATAAGGCATGCACACAAATCATTCATACTAGACTCCTTCAGGACAAAGGTTACCCTTTTTGTTCTCCCAGAACCTTGAATTGATGATCTATTCTCTCTCTCTCTCTCTCTCTCTCTCTCTCTCTCTCTCTCTCTCTCTCTCTCTCTCTCTCTCTCTCTCTCTCTGTCTCTCTCTCTCTCTCTGTCTCTGTCTCTCTCTCTGTCTCTCTCTCTGTCTGTCTCTCTCTGTCTCTCTCTCTCTCTCTCTCTCTCTCTCTCTCTCTCTCTCTCTCTCTCTCTCTCTCATGCTTCTAGGCCCATGGCTTTCTCTATTTCAGGAACTCCCAGTGTCTCTACTCGTGCAAAATGGTAACTGTTCTTCAATGTAGCTAGAGCATTTACAGAGTTCAGTGACATATTCAGTCTCCTTGTAGGGAACTGTCTCAGGGTATGTGGATCCTTCCCATTCTAAGACATAGTAGCTCAGACACATTAGACTACATGAAGCCTGCACTAATCATGCCAACTGCTAGTGCCCTCTCTCTCTCTCCAACAACCCTGTATTCATGTTGGATGTTGTATCCCAAAAGTCTTGATACAGTTTTAAGCTCAAATAATCTGTTAAAGATATTCCGTAGCTATTATTTTAGTCATGTAATAAACCAAGTCAGTTGTTGTTTATTGGTAGTGGAGGGCAGCTGGGTGGCACCAGTAGATAAAGCACTAAGCCTGGAGTCAGTATAGACCTGAGTTCAAATTCAGCTTCAAACACTGTGTGACCATGGGCAAGTCACTTAACCCTTTTGCCTCAGTTTCCTCATTTGTAAAATAATGTGGAGAAGGAAATGGCAAAGCACTCCAGTATCTTTGCCAAGATAAACCCCAAATGGGATCACAAAGAGCAGGACACAAATGAACCACAAACCTAATATTTTAGCTATGTAATGAATCAAGTATTTTGAGATACCTTGTCTACGTATTTAATAATTTTATATTTATCCAGCATATATTTTATAGGTATTTGTTGGTCCCTCCCCATTATAAAACAGGGGACTCAAGCAGATATTGTTTCACGGCATCCCTAGTGCCTAGAGCAGTACTTGGCACACAGTAGATACTTAATGAAAGTTGTTGATTGATTCGTTGCTATATATTAGAGGCAGGACTTGAACTATCTTGAACTCCCTAACTCTGAGGCCAGCTCACCACTCACTCTTCAATACCCAGTCTCTACACACAGAAGACATTTAACAAATATTTGTTGAGTTAAATTATAATATAAACTCCTCAGGAGAAGTAAGGGAGAGAGGGTTGCCTTTGGAGCAATGATAGTGGCTATTATTTACAAAATTCTTTTAAGGTTTGCAAAGGGCTTTTCAAATATTATCTCATTTCATTCCCACAATATACCTGGGAGATAGGTGTTCTTGTTATCCCCATTTCATAGAGGAGCAAACCAAGGCTGAGAGAAGTAAAATAATTTGCTCGCAGTCCCATACCTAGAAGGTATCTTGGGTTGCATTTGAATTCAGGTCTTCCTGACTCCAGGTCAGGCATCCTTTCCATATACCACCTATCTGACTCAAGCAAGGAAAGACTATCTAGGGTTAAAACCTTCTTCTAATCTATACTCTCTGCACGTATCAGTGCCTATGGGTCATCCAGGAAACTTCCCAAGACTCTAAAATATAGACATCTTGTCCATCTGCATCAATAGAAGGTGTTTCCATACCCAGAGTTCCCCACACTAATGAAGCCACAAGTTCAAGTCAAAAGGTTCATAAATTGCTCAGCCAGTCTATCTAATCTTACATTACTTCCCTTGGTACCTTCTATGTTTTAACTTTGTGTTGTTGTTCAGTTGTGCCCAACTCTTCATGACCCAATTTGGGGTTTTCTTGGCAAAGATACTGGAGTGGTTTGACATTTTCTTCTCCAGCTCATTTTATTGAGGAGGAAACTGAGGCAAAAAGGGTTAAGTGACTTGCCCAGGATCACACAGTAAATGTCTAAGGACAGATTTGAACTCATGTAGCTGTATCTTCCTGACTCCCTATCCACTGAGCTACCTAACTGCCCTGTGTTTCAATTTACCTGGACTACTTGCTATTTTCTCAAAATTGACATTACATCTATCACCTTCTTGGGTCCACATAAAATTGTAGCTCACATCGAAAGTGTGCTACCTCCTCATCTCCGCATTCCAGAGTCTTTATCTTCCATCAAGGGTCAGTTCAGGTGCTATTTCCTCATTAGGGCTTTGTCTGGTCTCAAATTATCCTGTATTTACTATTCTGTGGATGTGTTGTATTTCCCCAGTAGAATTTAGACTCCTTGAGAACAGAGACTTTTATTTTTGCTGATTTGTATCCATAGCAGTTAGCACGGTGCCTTGTGTAGCAGCCCTTTACTAAGTGTTGTTGAATTCAATTGGATTGGATTGGATTGGATTGGATAATACAAGATAGAATGTGAATAGACAAGAAAGGAGGTACAAAGACTAAGGGAAATCAGTAGAGCCTTCAGGAAAGACTTCAAGCAGCCAATGGTGGCTGATTATTTCTGGAGAGGGGTGGGAAAGGGCAGGGAATCATGGAAGCCTTTGTGGAGAAGATGGCATTTGAATCGAGCTGTAAAGGCAGCATGGTAAAGTAGAATAGAAGTTAGGAAATCTGGGTCCTTTTCCAAATGCTGCCACCAACTAACTGCAAAACCTTAATTAAGCAAGTTAACTCTGCTGTCTAGGTCAGAAATTCCTCATTTGTAAAGTGATGGAGGGAGGGAGGTATGCATTAAGTAAAGAAAACCTAAGGTTACTCCAAGTTCTATTATTCTAAGTGGCACTGGTAATAAATTATGAGTGTTAGGTAGAAATTGGATAAGCAAAGCTGTATGAACCCCTCACCCCCACCCCCATGTTATAACAACTGCTTCACATTAAGAAAGTGACTAACAGGTAAGACAGCTTAATTTCAAACTGCCATTTACTTTTCAGTTTGTCCTCATCAACTTTCATCTCCTCCCCCCGCACCCCTGAAGCCTTGGCCTACTTATTTATCCATCATCATACACCTAATGTTCCTGTTCCTGTCGGTGACCTACTGGTACCAACAGTGCCTATGTCATTTCTCCTGATCCAATCTCGCTCCACTCTTGACCTTAACATTTGGACTTCTGACTTCACTTACCTCACTCCTACCTTTAAGGACCCTTGACACCATTCTATGCACCAGTGGCTTGACCAACACAGACCACCTTGTACCTCTGAGAGAGGGAAGTATTATTAGCTGGCCTTTTAAAAATGTGCACAATAGGGAAGAACATTCTAGGCATAAGGACCAGTTCAATATAGGACACAGAATTAAGAGAAGAGAGACCTTAGCAGCAGATAACTCCCTAGTAGTTCCCAATCCCTGCCCCAACATTGTTTTTTTCTGGGATATATGCCTTGGCAACTGACATAAACTTGGGATATTTGGGGGATGAAGAAACACCTCTAAGCAAAATAAGTCCCAAGTTGAATTAAATCACGAGCAATCTTTAACTCTCACAGATTTCAGAACATCAGAGCTGGATCAAATTGTTTAGTCCTTTAGTCCCAAGTTAATCCAGGTTCACATATGGCAAATAACTTGTCCAAAATCACACAACTTCTAATTGACAGCGTCCGGCCTTGAATCTAAATCTTTTTACTACACTAAATCGTGCCTCCTTTCCCATAGCCCCACCCCATAGGCCTTCTTCTCCCCATTCCTTTTCAACCCTTTCAAACTCTTCTTACCTCCCCCATCTGTCCATTCCTTTCTCATTTCTCCTTGTTCCTTCATATTTCTATACCCTGTCTTCTGCTACTACTGAGATGGGTGTGGGCAAGCTAAGGTTTGGAGCATCAGCCTGGTAGCCAATGGGCTGTCCCAACCTTGAGGCTTGGACTATAACAACTCTGCTTGGCACCAACTTTAATTCAGACAGAGCATGCCTCACACCCTCATCATCTAGTAACCCACAGGTGAAAACTACGCCTTCCTTTCTACCTAAGATCAGGAAGCTCAGTTCTTCTGGTGCTGCAAACCCAGTCAGGGGCATATGTTGCCCAGAAGCCTCCAGAAGCATCATAAAAAAGTTTCCTGATTGCAGGAAAACATCTCCAGCACCCCTCCTTCTGGCCCACCCCTCAGCCCCTTCCTTCTGCACCACCCCCCAGTCCAGCTTTCAAAGGCCACCCTCAGACAAAGCAAGTGACACTGAAAACAGCCATCTCCCCCCTGCCTGCCCACTGATAATAATGGGCCGAGACACTTTTATTATCATTATTAATTAGCACTTTCAAGCAATGGAATTAAATCAATATGGTGGACTGAAACTAATTTTAACAAGCCATTGAGATCAATCATTGGGACTTTTATCTACATAAATGCCACTAAACTCAGCTCGTTAGTGTAACATTAGCTGGAAAGAAAAAGAAGGGAGACTGGCGGGGTTTTAATTAGGAAGACATAAACCGAGCCACAATTTTTCTTCTTTGATTTGCTTTTAATCTCGTCTGCAAAGCTCTTCTGGTGCTGCCCAGTCTGATTATCAGTCCCAGACCACTTCAGTGGGAAGGGGAGGAGACTGAGGAGGAGAAAAGAAGGGCAAGGGTGAAGAAAGAGGTTCTTGGGCATTCCCCCCCCATTCTCCCTGCAGAAGGACCGGTCTTCTACCCCAACCTCCAAATCCCTATTACCACTGTATTATTCAGGGAACCAAGGGCAACCCAGATACTACCCCCAGCTCTCTCAACCTAGACTGACCACTGGGGACTCAGAATGGTTTGGTAAACTAACATGACCTCTCCCAAGGGTCCCAGTGCTTAATGGAAAGAGTTGTAGTCAGAAAATCTGGGTCCAAGTCCCAGTTCCATTTCTTACTTGCAGAATGATCTTAAGCTAGTCTTCCCTCCATACCCAGTACATGGTAGGCATTCAGATATTTATGGATTGACTAAGTCTCAGCCTTGCCCTGCTAACTCTATCAATCTGTCATGCTTCCAATTAACTAATTAGCAGCTTCCATAGATGGGCCAGTGCTGGACTGAAGAGGTGCAGTGACCTTCTCAGCTTCATCAGGAAGCAAATCTCCTTACTGTGTCTTTATTCAAGCCCTGTTCCCTATACCTACTGTCGATTACTCTTCTCTCTGCCTATCCAAATCCTACCCATCCATAAAGGCCCACTGCCTGTCTTTCATGAAGTCTTCCCTGCTAACACTCATTCACATTGATCTCTGTCTTCTCTGAACTCCTAATGCACTTATTGTTTTGAAACTCCTAATACACTCATTGTAATTACCATTTATTTTGGTAATTAGCCATATACAGAGTTGCCTCATTCATCTAACTTTTTCAGGGAATAAGGCATTTTTGATGAGTCAATCTTTCCAGATAAGTGAAAGTTTACTCCTTTAAACACCAAAAAAAAGCAGGTTTTCTGTTTTTAATGAAAATCTTTCTAAAGCATGTTATATATGTCCATTCTTTAGTAAAGACAGTCCCTTGATATTTCATTACCAACTCAGGTGGCAGTCTTCCTATTGGTCTTTGTGATTTGCTATTGCCAAAATAATTTATCACCTGGTGACCAATTTTCAGATGATAACTTAGCTAGGCTGATCATTGAACAACAATGTTCATTGGTGTGCCTGCATGTACTCAACAGCCTTTCTAGCTAAGTACAAACTATCAAGGTTAAGGATCTCCACTGGTAGTATAGTTCTTAAGAACTTAGGGCCACCTCTATACCATGCTGAGGCATCAGTGGATTTTAGTGAAAATAGTAAACTTAGTATGCAGATTATAATTTAATTCAACATATTGTCTGAATGACTCAAGTTCATCATTATGAATGATCATCATTGTATTTCTGGACCCTCTGTGTCATCACAGACATGAAATACTCTCAAGGATTACTGACATGAAGAAAGTTATAGAGACTATTAGGTGGTACAAGAGATGAAGTGCAGCACTCTGGGTTCAAATCCTAATTCAGACATTTACTAGTTTTGTGACCCTGGGCAAGTCATTTAACCTATCTCAGTTTCCTCACCTATAAAAGAAAGATAATAATAGTGTCTACCTCACAGGGTTGTTGAATCAAATGAGATGACGTATGTAAAGTGATTTGTAAATTAATATTTTATAATTATTTTATTATATATTTTACATATATAATATATATTTATGTATTATTTATTTATCATATATTTTATAATTAGTCTTATCCCTCTACTAACAAGTCCTAAAATACTGTGGCTTTCTAATTGGTCTTTCTTCTTGTCTTTCACTCTCTGCTGTCAGTTTCCGTTGCTTTTGATTGTCAGGGAAAGCCACATAAATAACTTAGTTAAATCAGTAACCTTGCCTTCACACAATATTCAGTCATTAATTAGACTCAGAAGTGCTGAGTGTGAATCTAGTCTTCCTGAGAGCTATCTTCTTAGATGTCCAGCAGCCTTTTCCCCTCACTTAGGGCTTCCAAATTGTGGCCAATATGATTACTGAAAGGTTGACTCCTCCAAAGTGAGATGTTAGTTATTATGTCAATAGATATTTGATCTCGCATGTCTCTTCCAGTTCTAAATTCTATTATCCTAATGATAATCATGTGTATAAATTTCCTGTCTTCCCAACTAAATTGTGAGCTTCAGGAAGGTAATCACCATATCTTTTGTATATTTCGAATCCCCAAGTGGCTAGCAGAAGATTAACATATCAAGGACACTCTAAATATTTGCTGAATAGAATTTAATTGAATAGGGGCAGCTAGGAGGCAGAGCGAATAGCACCAGCCCTGGAGTCAGGAGGACCTGAATTCAAATTCGACCTCAGAAACTTAACTCTTACTAGTGTGTGACCTTTGGCAAGTCACTTAACCCCAATTGCCCTACCTTCCCCCCTCCAAAAAGCAAAAACAAAAAATAAAAAAAAAAAGAATTTAATTGAATGGTGCTGTTTATGTATGATTTCTCAATAGTAAATCCTCCTTACCACTAGCAGAATGAGGTTCAGCCATCTTTGTCCACTTAGAATTCATTAACATTGAATTTTTTTTAAAGGCCTGCTAGCCCACTGTTCATCTAGAGATAGATTCACCTCAAATGATATCAACCTGGACCTGACCTTGTTCTGAGGGTCTCTATGGGTGAATCCCTTGATTTGTATCCGCAGCACATAGTAGACACTTCATAAATGTTTATTGACTGACTACTCCTGGTCCTTTCCATGCCTTCTTTCATACACCAGAAAAATATCCTTCCAGTTCCCTGAATAGAACAGAGCTGAAAAGGAATTAGGCAAAAAGCTTTGTAGTTTTTTCTAGGAACCAAATGCATTTTTATGGTGTTTATAATTTTTTTTCTTACTTTCTGTCATTTCTATGTCCTTTGGTTTTTCTAGCACCATTGGCCTTTCATCCCAACATCCTCTACCTCCAAATCCTCAGCTGTGAAATGAGGGGGTTAGATAGATAATCTATTAGGTCTCCTTCTGGCTTTAAAACCTGTGATTGCTTACATTTCTATAGTGCTCTGTGATTTACAGAACACTTTTCTTACAACTATACAAGGTAGGCAACACAAGTATGATGCCCATTTTACAGATAAGGAACTGAGACTGACAATAATTAAAATGGTCACACTCAACTTCAATCCTCTGACTCTTTCCATTATACCCAGAGGTATACTGACGCTAGCTCAAACCAGCTCTCCAGAGCCAGTTACATTTTCTGACAGTATTTATACCTTGGAAATCAACAAGCACTACAAATTAGGATTTGATTTACTGTTTTGTTGATCATCCAGACTTTAAAAAATGGTGGAGAAGATACTGATCATGTATATTTTAAAGGTGTATCATGGACGTTTTTTCCCTCAGAAAGTTGATTGTTTAACATTTACTAGCATACCCCTGACAGTACCACACTTATATAACACACATACACACACACACACACACACACACACACACATACACACACATACATACCAACATGAACCTATACTCAAGATGCTTCTATTTTATTCACATACATGTATAATAAAAAGAATGGAAACCCATATTTAAGGTGTTTCTTTTACCATCCATTCTCAGATTTTAACATTCAAGTTTCTTCTCCATTCACTATCATATATATCTTTCACTGTCCCCATTACAACAACCAGCTATCAGCCTTCAAAGACCTGAATTAAACATCTATCATACTTGCTATATGACTGCCAAATGTGAGCAGTACCAGTTACCACTGTCTAAACAAGGATCCCTAAGAGAAGAAAGAGGTTTTCTATGCTGTCTCTTGAAAGGGAAAACGCCCTCAAGGATCTCAAACAGGGCCATTTCCCCTAGGGAAGAGGCCTGATAGCATCTCCCGACATGTAGGAGGAGTGGGTTGTGTTGAGGCAGGCTTCTGAAACCTTTAGAATGCAATGCCTCATTTTATCTTAATAGCTGCTTGTCTGTTCTTGTAGGATGAGGCAGTGCCTGAGCCAGAGAATGACTGGGAAAGGTGGTTAGGGAAGGCTTTTCACTGCAGCCACACAGTGGCTATACATTTGGGCTTCTGGGATGGGGCTCATTCTTTTGGATAACCACTTGTCAGTGGTGTTGTAAAGAATTCATGCGGGATTTTTAAGGTCCCTTCTCCCTCAGATTCAACGATTCTATAATTTCCTGGACATTTTTGATCTCTCTTTATTAAAAATAAGGAAGTGTTAGTGCTAGTGGCTGTCTCTACAGAAGGAAGGAAGCATTTTGCTCAGGGATTTATAAATATTATTTTAGTGGATCCTCACAACAACCCTATGAAACAAATACTATTATTAGTACCCTTTTTACATTTGAGGAAAGCAAAACAGAGGTTAAGTGACTTGCCCAGAGTCACAGAGATAGTAAGTATCTGAGGGCAGATTTGAACTATGGTCTTAATGACTCCACTTCCAACTTTCTCTCTACTGTACAATGTAGCTGCCACTATGTCTAAAGAAAAACAAGGTCCATGGCACATGGCAGTGGATAATGGGCATACCAGAGGCCCAGCAATATTTCCAGCTAAAGCCCTCCATGGTGTCTTTCAATCATAAGCTCATCAATTTGGTGCTAGAAGAGTTCTTAGAAGTCATTCCATTCAAGCCCCTCATTTTACAGACAAGGAAACAAAAAGACCAGAGAAGTTAAGTGATTTACTACAAGATCATATGTGGAGAGAGCTGAAATTTGAATCCAGGTCCTCTCAGTCCAGATTCTTTCCACTCCTCAGTACTGTTAGCTGATGATTCCTACATGTATATCTCTAGCTAAGAAGGTTGGGTTGCTGCCCAACCTTCCAATACTATTATTTCTCCTGTGGCCTATCTCTATTTGGATGCCTAAGGACCACCACAAACTTAACATGCCTTAGCCCGATTACCTCTTCTCCCTAGAACTTTCTCACCTTTCCACTATTCTCCCCATGTCCCAGGCTCAATTTAATTCTCCATTTTGTTTTATGAGTTTAGACAACAGAGGTTGAATATAAATGTATTTTGAAATCAGCCACCTGGTCCTCACAAGTCTTCATTCATAATAACTCTTAGACTTATAACTTGCTTTCTATTCTCACCATTACCATCTTAGTTCAGGCTCTCTTCATGGCATTCCTACATTACAGTAAGAGTGTCCTTACTTCTAGCTATGTTCCCCTCCCATCCTTCCTTCACATTGTTGCCTGGTATGTTATCCTCTCTAGTGGATCAAATCAAAACACATTAGCCTAGCACTCCTACTTTTCAGTCAGCTGGCCTCATCTTGTCATCTCCTCATCTCCTCAACTTCTAGGTCACATGAGCAATAAGACGGTGTTTCAGTCACTTTTCAGTCATGTCTGACTCTTTATGATCCCATTTGCGGTTTTCTTAGCATGTGATCTGCCATTTCCTTCTCCAGCTCATTTTACAGATGAGGGATCTGAGACAGAGTTAAGTGAGTTGCCTAAGGTCAAACAGCTATATATGACCGAGGCCAGATTTGAACTCAGGAGATGAGTCTTCAGGATTCTAAGCCCAGTACTTTATTCACTGTGCCACCTAGCTGCCCCAACAAAATGGGGGACTAGACATTTTCTCTAACCTGTGTTCAAATCCTGCCTCAGATGCTTAAAAGCCAGTCACTAAGCAAGTCACTTAACCCCCCCAACCTCTATTTCTTCATCTGTGAAATGGGGATAAAAGCACCTACCTTACAGTTGTTATGAAGGTCAGATAAGTTAATATGTATAAAGCGTTTTGCAAATTTTAAAGCACTAAATAGATGTTAGCTATTCTTATAACTCTCCTACATGGACTCTTTGCTCAGCTCATGATAGTCAGTGATTGTTCCACACATTACACCTGGGATTCCTGAAATGGCCCAGAATCTCAGAACACTCACCACATCAGAAATGCTGCTTGGTCTGTGGTTGAATGGACATACTGCTGCACAACTCACCCCTTAGCATAAGATCAAACTGTCCACCCTCCCAGATAGCCAGTGAAAGCACCATAAACAGCCACAGCAAAGAAGACACCCCAATAAGCAAAATGCAAATGAAACCATCTACTTCCCCAACTGCCTATTCCCTCATAGGGAAACCATAGCAATATATGCATGTACCAGGAAAACTGTCTGAAAAACCTGCATGATGCAACCTTGCACTCTTCAAACTGCCAGAGGTTACCAGGGCTTGACTAATCTTCGCTCTCAAACCAAACCTGCCTAAAGGCAACAAAGTTGTAGAGTGCCTTAATTATGGACCATCTATGGCATACATCCTTGCTTATCCTTAAATACCCTTGCCAGCATTTCTTCTACCTGCCCCTGTTAACCTCTGGAAGCATGGCCAGATTCCTCATGATGTATTTCACCTAGTCCCAATAGTGCCTAGGACTTTCCTTAATGTTATAGTGCCAATTACCAAAATGAGCACAGTAACCTAGTATTTGAAAAACACCAAGATCTTTGTTATTGAGGCAAAAAGTCACTATTTGATCAAATCTATTGGGAAAACTGGAAAGTAGTCTAGCAGAAACAAGACAAAGACCAACATCTCAAATGTTATGCCAAGAGAATCTCAAAACAGATATACAATTTAGACAAAAAGGATAAGCAAATTAAGCAAATAAAATAAAATAAGCAAATCAGAAGAGCACAGAAGAAATTTACTGTCAGATCTATGGAGAGAGGAAAAGTTCATGACCAAACCAGAAATAGCAAAGTTCACAGGAAGTAAAGTGGATAACATTGATTATACAAAATTAAAAAGATTTTGAAAAATGAAACCAATGCAGCTAAAATTAGGAGAGAAGAGAAACTGAGAAAAAAAATATTTGAAGCAAATTTCTCTGATACAAATCTCATTTCTAAAATATATAGGGAATGGAGGCAAATTTACAAGAATAAAAGCCATTCCCCAATTAATAAATGGTCAAAGTATAGATGTATTGATATATATATATATATGTATATATACACATGGACATATATAAATACATCTACATATGTATATATATACATACATATGCAGCTTTCAAAGGAAGAAATCAAAGTTCTCAATAACTATTTTTAAATGTTCTAAATCACTGATAATTAGAGAAATTCAAATTAAAACAATTCCAAGACACCACCTCATATCCATCCATCATATTGACTAAAATGACAAATGACAAGAGCTAGAGGAGATATGGAAAAATAGTTTGATAGAACTATCAACTAGTCTAACCATTCTGGAAAGCAATTTGGAATGATGCCCAAAAAGCTGTTAAACTATCTGTACTCTTTTGACCCAGAGATACTACTCCTAGGTCTCCACCCCAAAGAGATTAAAGAAAGAGGAAAAGGTCCCATATGTACACAAATGTTTTGCGTAGCATTTTTTTTATGCTTGCAGAGTTGGAAACTGAGGTAATGTCCATTAGTGGAGGAATGAAAATGGGCTAAACAAGTTATGGCATATGAAGGTGATGGAATGCTATTGTGCTGAAAGAAATGATGAAAGGGATGGTTTCAGTAAAACCTGAGAAGACTTGTATAAACTGACACAAAGTGAGGTAAGCAGAACTAGGAGCAATTTATGCAAAACAACAATATTATATAGACAAATAACTTTGAAAGACTTAGGAACTTTGACCATCACAATGACTAATCACAATTTCAAAAGACTTATGATAAAATATGATATCTGCCTCCAGAAAGGCACTCAGAGTATAGACTAAAGAATATTTCCTTCTATTTCTTTATTTTTCTTGTTTTTAATTCTTGAAACATGGCTGATGTGGAAATTTGTTTTGTATGTATAGATTTATAGAGATATTTGTAATGGTTTTTATCTTTCTTGTCTTCCTCAATGAGTGGGGGAGAGTAAGAAGAGAGAGAATTTGTAACTAAAAATTAAATTAAATTAAATTAAAAGAATAGTAGCTCTACCCCCCAGATCACTATCTCTCTTCTTTATCCCTAGCCACAGTCCAAGAAAAAACCTTTGTGGAGATGCAATCTGGCAGTTGTCTTTGCCAGTGCTATCTCAGAGGTAACCACTACAAAAATCCAAAAGAGAAACTTTTCAACAGCAAAATCATGACAAGTACTAAACACCTCTCCATCAGAAATGGGTAGTTTGTTATTGATGAAAATTACACAAAAATGCATTACCGTCTATCTGCCTTGCTCCTGTACCAAAAAGATCACTGGGTTTTTCCATTGGACTTGCAGCTAAAACCTTCTTATACATGAATGTGTGTGTGTGTGTGTGTGTGTGTGTGTGTGTGTGTATTGCCCTCCCCATTAGAGTATGAGCTCCTTGAGAACAGGATCAGTCTTATTTCTCTTTTTGTAATTCAGCAGATTTCTCTACCCATAATAAGTACTTAAATTCTCATTCATTCACTCATTAATTCAATTTTTTCTTCCATATTCATTCCCTCTTCATCTTATGAAATATTTTCCCCTTCTTCCTCCACTTCCTTCAGATCCAGTTAAAGATTGTCTCTTCCTTGAAGTCTTCCCAGAATAACCCTAGTCTAACGATGCTCATCTCCTCATACTAAATTACTGGTATGTGCACTCCTATGTCCTAATTTGCATTTTGGTTCCATATTACTTTAGTATTGTTCTCTCAGTTGTTGATTTAACTTAATCTAGTTGCCTAAACAAGATTGTTAGACTTTGTGGGAAGAAGCTGTACCTAAGGATCATACCTCTAGATTTTGAAAGGACCTTTTACATAATCTAGCCCAATACCTTTATTTTATAGATAATGAAATTGAGGCCCAAAGATGTGAAGTATCTTGGTCACACAGGTAGCAAGTGCAAAGTAAATATTTAAATCCTGGGGTTTTCAGTGATTTTCCTCCAATGATGTAGATAATAACTCATCCATGCCTGTCCAAACTAGGTGACTCTTATTCACATCTGTTCATAAATTCAGCCCAAGGTTCCTCAATCCTGGGACTTTTATTTATTTTCTCCTGACATTGTGGGGATACCAGTGGAACACCACCTGTTATCCTTCATCCTTGCCAAGTGGCCAGCCCATACTCTTTTTTAATCATGTGTTTCCTTGATAGCATCTCCCACCCTGTTCCTCAAAGTTCCCTATTAGTTATATGTGTTAAGCTACTCATACGCCTACATGCCCCCCAAAAAACCAGCACTTGCTACTGTATCACAGTATCCCCCATGAGCTGAGCACATAACAGAGACAATGTATATTCATCAAAGAGTGAGGATGGCATGGCACGGACTCAGCTATGTGCCCATTATACCACGGCAGCACCCCAGAGAATGAAGAAGGGCACATATGTAGTGACCATGGGATCATATGACCCATTTCCAGGCTTTTCTCTCAGGTAGCCTGTTATAATCTGCCACCACAATCCCCAAATGTGAGGCCCCAACATGATGTTAGATAGGCCAGAAAGGAATTTTAGAGATCTTCTAAGCCCCTCCATTTATAGATGAGGAAACCAAAGCCTGAAAGAATCAATGATTTATCCCAAATTATGAAGCATCTTTTAGCAGAGGCAGGATTAGAACCCAGGTCTCCAGCAGAACTCTTTCCACATACTATCACAGTACAGAGGGCTATAACATTTATTTATCTTTACAAGGTGCCAAGTAAAATGATACAGCTTAAAACAGACCAGGTTAGCTAGGGGCTGTTGGCTCCTGAAAACTCAGAGAAAAATGAGAAGTGAAGAAGATACAGGGGATAGGGAAAAGAATGAATCCCTCATTTCTTTGAAGAAAAAAAAATAACACCTCACATCTATAAGACACTTTGAAGTTTGGAGAGCAATTCATTCATAAGAGTCCCATAAAGCAGATAATCTATTATTCTCATTTCACCAATTAGGGAATGTAAGCTCCAACAGGTAGAAGTGCTTGCTCATAGTCATACAGAGGTACTGCTATCTTCTGGCTCCAAATTCCAGCTTCCTCCTGCTATGCTGCACTGTCTCTCCAAGAATTGTCGCTAACTGTACCATCCTGACAAGCAGGCCCTTTTGCTAATAGGCATCTCCTGGTTGTGTGATGATCAAAGCAGCTCAAGGATGACAGCTGGAAGAAGGGAGGAGGTGAGCTTGCAAAGAGAGTTGCCAGCAGCTCTCTAGATTACCCCCAGGCCACACTCCTATGGCTGTCTCTTTGAAGCAAAATGCTCTGAGCCTCCAAGCCAGTGAGGGAGGTAAGGGAGGTAAGGCAGAGGGTGGCATTAGCAAGCTGCTGATCTTGTCATTTCCCAAAAGGCAGGGGAAGGAGGGAGCCAGGGGTTCCAGGCCCAATGCCTGGGACTGCTGTGAATAGAACTCTCTTTTATAGACAAGTATCCTAACTCTACCAAAGAAACTAAGTGACCCTCTTTGTGCATCTCCAGGGCTGTTATTGAAACCTTACAATCTTTATGTTTTTGCTTGGACCCTTAAGTTTTAAGTCAGGAACAAGGAGTTGGGATTGGAGGGGGAGGGAAGGGAAGAAGGACAGGAAAGCATTCTTATTGAATGCTAGTAGCCCATAGCTTTCCCCTTAGAAAACAAGAATGGATAGAGTTCAATGTAATCCCATATCACATCTTAGGGTACCCAGAACCTAATCTGCTCCGCTAGAAGTCAGTTTGGTCCTTTAGGCAGTATATACTATAGGCCCAAGCAAACTCAGGCACTCATGTCCCTGGGGCAATCCCTGGTAATGTTCTACCATCACTTCCCCTCCTCACCAATTTACCTAACAGCAGGTGGCCCTATACTACTCCAGAACCTATCTTTTCTTTTTCTCGTAAAGTTTAGAATTGTAGAAGACTTTAGAAATCATATAATCCAAGCCCTTCATTTCATAGTTGATGAAACTGAGCAATGGGATGTATTTTTCCCAAGGACACATAGATAGTAAGAAGCAGATTCAGGAATCAAATACTAGTTATTTCTTTGTCTCCAAATCCAGCGCTTGCTACTCTAATAGGCTCTCTCTCTCTCTCTCTCTCTCTCTCTCTCTCTCTCTCTCTCTCTCTCTCTCTCTCCCTCCCTCCAGTTCCTTCTTTTTCCCACCCTTCCCCATATCTCTTCCTTTTGCCTCTTACTCTTCATTTCTGTCCCTTTTCTCTCAGCTTCATTTTTTTTCTCTTGCCCTTTTGGATATCACTGACCAGTGAAACTTATGCCAAAGAGGATGCTAAAGCATAATTTAGTAAGGCCTTGCTACATAATACTCTTACAGAGCAGCTAGATGACCCAAGGGACAGGGTGGTGGACTTAGAAACAGGAAGATTTGAATTCAAATCCTGCCTCATATTTTACTAGCTGTGTGACCCTTGGCAAGTCATTTCATTTCTCTCTGCCTTATCTGTTTCCTTACCTCTAAAACTGAAATAATAGAAGCATATACCTCACAATTTTGTTATGAGGATCAACTAAGAAAACACACATAAAGTGTTTGTATAGCTTAAAATGTTATATAAATGCTAGTTAACATCATTCATGATCTGAAAAAAATATAGCTCTGATAGGTTCTCAATTTACCTAAGTAGGCAGCTTTATGATACTTATTCATATTTCAAAAATGCCACATACATCCCAACTATCATTAGTCTTCATGTATTACTGTGACCAAAATAACTCATTACCTGCTTGTCAATTTCCTGATTATAGGCTTCTTCAAACTCAGGTTGGTCTTCTGGTTACAGATACACTCAAATATTACTTCATTGATTTCTCTGCAGTGATGCAAATATCAACCCATCCAGGCCTGCCCATCCTTTGTGACTTTTGCTTATATCTGTCCATAAATTCAACCCAGCATCCACATATCCTAGACTTGTATTCATTTTCTCCTGACATTATGAGAATACCAATGGAATGCAAGATATCATCCTTCATCCTTGTGAAGTGATCAGCCCATCTTTTTTTTTTTAATCATGCATTTCCTTGATGGTGTCTTTCACTTCTTTTCTTTAGAGTGCCACATTAGTTGTTTTAGCCTGCTCATACCCACTGTGTGCCTTTCCATTGTCCTTTGTTCTTTAGAGACCGCTGTGTTCCATGTCTTACAGGAGTATAAACTCGTCTGAAATACCTTACAGGAAAGGATGAGGAATCAATGGTCCCTTCTCATTTTAAATCAGTAATCCTATGTTGATAAGGTTATGAGCACTGTCATCTTATAAAGCAGAGAGAGGCAATGGAGGGTTGAAACAATTTAAAGAAGGCTTAGTGATAGATCCAATTAATCAAAGTTATCCCAATTTCAGTTAAAGGGGGAAAATGAGGATAACAAAGGAAAGAAAAATGGAAAAGATCTGCAGAGATTTTTTTTTTTTTATAGCAACTGCTTTTACCATTAAGGACAAGCAATTCTCCACACTTGAACTCTGACATCACAGTTCCAGATGTGTTTATAGAGATAGAAAAAGCAACAAAAAGAACAAGATAAAAAAATAAGCTAGATTAGAACAAGTATAACTAAATAAAAGAGATCTGTCCTGGAGATGACACAATTATGAGGGACTTAAGGAATCAATATACAAGATATCTTAAGGAGAAAATGCTACCAAAAGCATAAAGGGAAAAAAAGCAACTGAGAAAACATCAATAATCACTGATCTATATGCCTACTTTCTTATTATAAAATGTTTTATGAGACAAACACATAGTCTACTTATTATATTTCAAGACTTCAATAGACCCATACTTTTACTGATGTGGATCGTCCCCCAGGGTCATCTACACTTTTCATCCTGTGAGATGTTTGTGTGTGTCCTTCAATAAATCTTTCTTAGTGGATCTGCCCAAAGACTTCCTCTGTATCTTTTAGTACTCAATGAGTAGGACCACAAACTTTGCCTGTCCATCTGCTGTCCCATACCCTTGGTCCATGATTGATTTACCGCCTTTCTCAATCATACATTTCCTGTATAATATCTGTACTTTTTCTTGCACACATCATTACTGGTAGTATGCCATAGCCTCCTTATGGCCACCATAAATATCCTCATTACCTTTTGGAGCCTTCACTGACTTGGCAGAGAGAACAGAGGAAGACATTTGAGGCAGGAAAATAAAGAATTATAAATCAGCTCCTAAAAAAAGGAAAATAAATTAGTGGTTACATATTAGACTGGTTACGTTTTATTTTCTATTGCCATATCTAACTATAAAACCTCTTTGGGTGCATTTTTCTTCCCAGCCCGGAGATCCCATTCTTTCTTAATGAATCTAATAGTAAGACAGTAAAGGGAAAGATCCAAGATGAATTCCTTTCCAATTGTCCACACCATAGCCATAGGCAGCATTTTAAAGCCAATCCTAATCCTAAAGGAGTCTTAATAAAGAACCTAGAAATGATAGTAACAACAGGGTACTCTGAGGCTTTTAAAGTACTTCTCCTGCAATATTACTTTATAGATCATTCTACTAATAAGGAATCTGAATTTCAGAGATGTGAAGTGATTGCCCAACTTCCATTTGGTACAATGGGAAAGGTAACCAATTTGGAAACAGAAGACTGCTATTACCATCTGAGCTTTCCATTACTGCTTCCATTCTCTTGGCCTCAGTTTCCATATGTGAAAAAGTATGGGTTGGGCAACACTGTTTAGCAAGGTCACTGATAAGAGAAGGGCAACCATATCATAGATCTAGGAAAGAATGATAGAGGTCATTCATTTCAAATCCCTCATTTTATTTTTTTTTTAAAGCAATTGGGGTTAAGTAACTTGCTCAAGGTTAAACGGCTAGTCATGATTTATGTGTGGGTGCTCATTTTCTGAGGCTGGTTTCAATCCCGGGTCATCCCAACTCCGAGGCCGGCGCTCTTTCTCACTGCGCCACCTAGCCGCCCCGAATGCCTTTTTTTTTTCTTTTTGGAGGGCAATTGGGGTTAAGTAACTTGCCCAAGGTCACACGACTGGGTTTTTGTTTGTGTGTGTTGTATCTGAGGTCGGATCCGAACTCAGGTCAAATCCCTCATTTTATGGATGAGGTAACTGAGATATAAAAAGACTAAGTGTCCAGGGTCACATAGATGGTTAAGTGTCAGGGGGCAGGATTTGAACCCAAGTCTTCCTGATTTGAAACCTAGCAACTCTATCCACTATATTATTCATTCTCTCACAAAATATCTGTTGAGGTTGACTACACACCCTCCTAATCTTGAAGTCTCCAATAGGGAAAGAGTACTTGTAAAGGGAAATACAGAAGTGAGTTATTCTCATTCCATCACCATCATATTCTAAAATAGATTATCAGCAAATGAAGGGATGACTTCACAAAGGAAGAGAAATCATAGTTAGGATCTTTATTAGGATGAGGGGAGTGGAGGTAATAGATTCACTTCTTAGCCCGAGTTCATGGCTTCTTGCCCCTTTTCCTTTTGGCATCTTGCTTAGGATAGCTGCCTCATATTGTGACATTTTAGGGCTTTCATCCTGAACAGGCAATTAAAGTAATGATTTTCCAGCATTTTTGTGACACTTCAGTTATTTCAAAAAGTAGCATTTCTTTTTTTTTTCTTCTCTACTGCCCTAGCATCTAGCACGGAGCCAGGAACATAGTGGGTATTTAATAAATGCTTGTTGGTTGATTGATTCTGTAAATCATATTAATAATAGCTAGTAATAATAGCTAGCATTTATATAGCATTTTGTTTTATAAAGTAATATACATGTTATTGCATTTAATCTTATTAATGTTAATTCATTTTCATTTTCAAAATAAATATATGCTATAGAGAACATATAGAAGAAATGACAACAGCATTCAGAGATAGGAAAATTAATAGGAAAAAAAGATTACAATTCTTTAATAAAAACTAGGTAAACCAGAATCACATTCCCTTGTGTCCAGGATAATATACTCAGATGTTTCAGAGAAATCAGTCAATTAATCAGTAAAACAATAAGCCTTTATTAAGCACCTACTATGTACTAGGGACTATGCTAAGTGCTATGGATTCAAGGACAAAAGACAATCCCTATTCTCAAGAACTTCATCGTCTAATGGGGAGACAACACAAAAATAACTATATAAAAGCACGATGCATGCAGGATAAATTAAAGATGATTAATAAGGGGAAAGCACTGGTATTAATGCAGATCAGCAAACGTGCCTCACAGAAAATAGGATTTTAGTTGGGACTTGAAGGAAGCCATGGCACCACAAAGTAGAGATGAGGAGGGAGAATTGGAATGGTCTCCTGCAATGGAATAGGGACCAGTTAGTGAAAATGCCTGGAGTCCAGAGATAGAATCTCTTATACAATAAACAGTAAGGAGGCCAATGCCATTGGATCAAATGCAAGCTGGAGATTCCAGTCCTAATTGTAGTTGACAATGTGGTGACTGCATAAAAAACTGGAATATTTCAAAGAATCTTGGAAGAGATTCATAACCACTCCAAAGAATTTGATCTAAACATCAACAGAGTTCTGAAAAACTAAATGGATGAAAAACATTTATTATCCAGATTATGCCACATAATTTGATTAAGAGCCTACAGAAATGACAGCATATATAACTTGAATAGACAATATAAATGGGCACCATTTTGAATCTAGAATTAACCAGGAGGTAAAGTAAGCTAGATTGACATCAGATAACTGCAAAGTTTCTTCAAGGACCCCAAACTTCTCCCAGAAACAAAGGCCCATCTTTTTAATGTCAGTACTCAACCAGTGTTGTTTTATGGCTGTGAGTCACCAAACACTACCAGTCATTGGTGAACTGAAAATGAGTTACTACATAGAGGGCAATAAGAAGAGGCAGTTGGTGGGTGTGAACAGGTTACAATATATAACAAATAAGGAAGAAGAAAGGAGTAAAGAATCTTATCAGGGAAATGTTTTAAAAAGAAGATAAGCTTTGGACAGCCTCCTGTGTGTTCCTCTAGTATCCTCACAACGTCAGGAGAAAGTGAGCTTGAAGGCCCCTAAAAAGACCCTTTTTATAAACTTATCAGAAAACATGCATAAGAATCACAGTGGATGGGCACTTATGAATGGACTGCCATCTAAATCACTGGTGGAAAGAGTCACATGGATGAGAAGACATCATTTGGAGTATATGAAAATGTTTCCATTTAAGCCACACCCAAGGCAAAGCTTTGGACCACTATACATCAGTAGCAACACACCATGCAGCCATGACAGGATGACTTGGACCAACAATTAAGCACAATACTGGATGTAAATGAGTCTAATAACAATCAGAAGACTTGTGATCTTTTCTTCACTAAATGAGTTTGGAATCTAATCTACGGTCTATGGTACCTTATAGCATTTGTGGTTATATTCTATCAGCTGAATGGTTTGGAGTAACTCACTTCAGATGTAAGTTATGGAAAGGGACAAAGACATGATGGGTGACCCTTTCTCTATGTGTCATTTCTATAAAAATATGTTTTAATTCACATAAGCACATAATAGTAACCAGAGTCAATAATTCCTGCTAAAAGCATAGTGGTATATTAATTAGAACAAAGTTTAAAGAAAAATAAATCCTCAGGTACAATTGAAGTAGTTTTCTATTGAAGTGAATTCTTATCAAGCTTTGCCTACTTTTTTTTCTTTTTTTTACATTATTATATCTCCCAAATGGGCTGCCTTGGGGACTTAAACAGAGCTGTGGATCATCTGTTCTTTCTAATCTATCTTCAGTTGCCTATCAGTGAGGAAATAAATAATAAACTCACTAACATATCTCACATTTAAAATGCTTTACATGAATTATCATATAATATTTTATATTATCACCTCATTTGAGTTTCACAACAAACCTGAGAGGTAATGTAATACAATAGGGTTTTGTGTTTTTTCCCCCCACTTTTAGATGTAGAAACTGAAATCAATAAAGAAGTTAAATAATTGGCCCAGGGATATATATGGGTAATGTGTTCAGGACTAGAACCTAGGTTGTCTGACTTCAAATCCAATGTATTTACTTTCTACTAAACATTATTTCCTAATAATGACATAACCGCTGTCACCCACCACCACCACCCCGCCTTTGACAAAGGCCTCCCTACTCTGATCAACTTAAGTAATGGCTTTTTCTTTCCTAAGCAAAAGTCCTCCTAGCTAGCTAAGTTTAGTGTTTCCAAATATGTCTATTGATTGCTACCTTCCTGAAAGAATCCTTTCCTCCCCTTCACATGTGAAAGACTTCTTCACAGAGCCCATTGAGAAATTTAATCAATTCTCTTTTCTTTCCTCCTCCTTTCTTTTTGTTTTCCTTTTTATAGGAATCTATCTGGGAAGGAGTCTGAGTATATTTTCCACTAAAAGGTGCTTGTACCCTAATAGCCCAGTGAGATGTGTTCCATTAACTTACTGAGGTAGGAGTAGTTGAAGGACTTGTAGATGGTTGCAGGGGAGGTTGGGTGGTACTGATATTTGGGCAAGAATAGTTATTTGGTGACTCTAATAAATAGAGAAAACTATTTAGAAGTCTGAATGAGGCATATATGCATGGTTTTCAAATCTAGAAGTCCCAACAAATTCTTACAAGATATTGTGTTAGTTGCTTACAAATAGAGTACTTTACACAATTGTCCACCACCTACTTCCCTTATCTGGCCTAGATCACTAATCTGATTGGACCCTGATGGGTCTGAGCTACCCCACCCTTCCCAGCTCCCTCCAAAAACAGGCATCCATATTTATAGAGATTGCCACAATACCAAGCAGGCCTTAAATCACACTTGTGACTCACTTGTCAGCCAATTTCTCTCCAGAAAGCTCTTAGCAGTTAATTTCTGGCTAATTTATTATCCTTCAGCTTAGCCCTACAGCACCATTAGCAAGTAGCCTGACACAACTGAGTGAAATATTGTCTAATTTATTATCTTATTACTCCTCTGGAACAGGATCAATTAATTACCCATTAAAGTATTTCAGTTGCAGAGATTTATTAGGGACCCTCTGTGTTTTAAGAGATGATTAGTTATACATGTTTGTTTGCTTGAAGAGCAGAGACTCACAAATGAATAGAGGCAAAGGGGAAACAGGAAGAGAAGGGAGAGACAGAGAGAGAGAGAGAGAGAGAGAGAGAGAGAGAGAGAGAGAGAGAGAGAGAGAGAGAGAGAGAGAGCAGCAGCAGCAGGAGGCAGCTAATGGATCTTCTCTCGACTCCCTGAAAATGGAGCAGTCAATGACAAGAATTATCGACTCATTCACTTGCGGTTTTGAGATAACCATATGTACAGGGGAGGGGGGAGGGAGAGAAAAACCCTCACTCAACTGCTTTTTCCATTCAATAAATTCGCTTCAGAATATATTGGATCAGGGCTTGATGGCTATTTCGTGTTTTGCAGAGTGCTGACATTGGTATGATTCAGTAATTATTGTTTCTTTTAAGTTATTGCTGTAATTTTGCTCTCTAAGATCCCAATCAATTTCTGCCTCTCAAGGGCACGCTTGAAAAGCGATATTTGAAAACAGCCCTCTGATAGATTGTGCTGCTAGACACTAGCTGAGACAAATAGCCTAATCTGGCACAAATTAGCTTGGCTTCCACAGATAGTTTTATACAGCAATGTAAATTATATTGTCAGGCCCAGTCACTTTCCTGCTTAGAGTGCAGCTAACAAGAGGCCACGGAGACATTATTGGTGCTGCCATGCACTCCCAGGGCTGCTGCAAAGCCATTTAGAGAGAGAGAGAGAGAGAGAGAGAGAGAGAGAGAGAGAGAGAGAGAGGACGGAGAGAGAGAGAGAGAGAGAGAGAGAGAGAGAGAGAGAGAGAGAGAGAGAGAGAGAGAGAGAGAGGACAGATAGAAAAGAGAGAAAAGGAGAGAGGGAGAAAGGGGAGAGAGAGAGAGGAGGGAGAGAGAAAGAGGGAGTGAGGGAGAGAGAGAGAGGGAGAGAGAGAGAGAGAGAGAGAGAGAGAGAGAGAGAGAGAGAGCAAGCTGCTGACTCAGTAACAAAGGCTAGGTAACCCTGGAGAGGGCTGGGCAAGGAGGAGGGAACTAGGACTGAATGTCAGTCAGTAGCAAACTGGACTGAGCCATGCAAAGGGAGGGAAGGACCTGGAAGAGTTGTATTTAAAAATGGTCCAATCAGGAGGCAGGAAGGGAGATGGCCTATTCCTTAGAGAAATGAAGAATAGAGAACTGGAAGCTGTACTTGGGGTCTCTAGCAGAATGGAGGTGACCCAGACTCCAAACCTTGTATTTGCTAGGTGAAATGAAGAAAGCATAGCCTAAAGAGGTGAGGTGGTAGGCTGAGTGGGGCCCAGAATGAATGAGATGCTGAGCACAGCTAAACAGAGAGATGTACTGGATTGACCTGGGCTGAGTTGGAAAGAAACCTGCTAAGTTGGACTGCAATGGGCACAGTTGCCTGATTCTTATAAACTGCTCTGTTAAATGTATATTCCGTAGGAGATGCATTATGGCACAATGATGAATTTCAAGTCATGGGAAAACAAATCTGACGTATTTAGTGTTCTACACTCATGGACCCCCAACCTCATAAAGTAGCAAGACAAGGTGTCTTCTCATAGCTCTTCTTTGAGACTAACTTTAAAAAAAAATAATCTTTATAACATTGTTTCAATTGTTTTGTGGTGGCCACTCTTCCAATTTCCACTCTTGTTGCTTACTTTACTTTGCATCAGTCCATGTGAGTCTTTCCATGCTTCTCTATCCTAATAATATCTGTCTTTTCATACAACACAGCAATATTATATTATATTTATGTACCACAATTTATTTAGCCATTGTCCAATCAAGGGGCATCTATTTTATTTCCACTTCTTATCTTAATGTATTATATGGAAACTTTCCTTTTGTCAATGACATTCTCAGGGTACACACCAGTAGGGGAATCTCAATGTCAAAGGAAATGATTCCTAAGAGTCCTCTAGAGCACTTGAGATGTTTGGTTTTTGCTTGTTTGTTTGTTTTTCTAGTTTTTCATTTTTATTATTTATTTTTAACATATTTTTAACATTTAAAAATTTGAGTCCCAAATTTTCTCCCTCCCTCCAGCTCCTCCCCAACCCACTGGGATGGCAAGCAATATTATAATGAGATAATATTTATAAAGTTCTTAACAGGGACTGGCACATAGTAGGAGCTATATAAATCCTTACTATTATTATTATATTAGATCTATGATCCCATGATAAATAGAACAAAAAAATGTTTTGTTTTGTTTTTTTTCTCTGAGTCCTGGTACATAAGATATTTCTGCCAAGATCCGAATAAAGGACATGAGAGTAGATTGACTCAGAGGAGGAAGGAGGGAAGGCATTTTTATGTTGGTATCCTGTCTGGTTTGAGGCATGGAGCACCCTACAGTTGGAATCATAAAATTCAGAGATGGCAGAGACCTTAGAGATTTTCTCAGTCCTAGAATTTAGGCCTTCATTTTATAGGACTGAGGAAATCAATGTACAATGTGATTAAGTGATATGAATGAATGAACATTTATTATGTGTTTACTATGTGCAAAGTACTATGCTTAGTGCTGGGAATAAAACAAAAAAGGCAAGATAGTCCTTACTCTCAAGGAGCTCCCATTTTCATAAGGAGAAACAACACATAAAGAAGCTTTAGTTGCATGTTTCATGGAAAGATCCAGTGGTCCTTAGGGTGTAGTGGCAAAACAGATGGTAACACATCTTTTTTTAAATGTTATTTCCACTGATAAAACCATACCCGGTTTTGATGTTGAACCACTTTATTCTGATAAGGATTTTGATGGCAAGAACTCTCTTTTATGAGCCTTCATTAGCTGTGGCTACTGAAGAAACAGGGAATGATGGACCTGCAGAAGCAACTGTGGGAGGCAGGAGTGGACAGGGTCCCATTTCTACAAGGGTGGCTTCCCTCTGTGATGGCTGAGAATGCTGGCCTGACAAGGCTATTGCTCTGGGAGGCCCCACAGTGCTCAGAGCTCTTGGGCTTAAAATATTGGTCCATCTTCATTAGGGTCTGGAGGGAGGTGGTGGCCAAGCTGGTAGCCTCTTTTCAGGAGTTCCTCAGGGTGCCTTCCTGCTTCAACTAGATTTGTTTGCCTGCCCTATCAGGGGCAATTGGTGAAGATGACTAGCCCTTTTTCCATAGGGATCATTCCCCTGTAGATTAACTGCTGGGGCTGGGCTAGAAGAATACTCAGGGGTCTGAAAGCACTAATACATTCTTGAATCTACTGGGCTCACCTGCCAGTGGATAACAATTTGCCTGCTTGGTATTAGTAGTGTGGCTGACAGGGCAGCTAGGTGGCACAATGAACAGAGTGCTGAACCTGGAGTCAGGAAGATTCATCTTCATGAGTTCAAATCCAGTCTCAGATGCTTATGTAGCTGTGTGACCCTGGGCAAGTCAATGTTTGCCTCAGTTTTCTCAACTATAAATTGAGCTAGAGAAGGAAATGGGAAACCAACCCAATATCTTTGCCAAAAAAAAAAAAACCCAAATGGGGTCACAAAGATTGGACACAACTGAAACAAACCAACAACAATAACAACAGGAAGTCTTACTATGTGTACTCTGCCCTGCTCAGATGATATCTGTAGAATTGTGTTCACTTCTAGGCAACATACTTTAGGAAAAACCAGATCAGCTGGAGAGCTTCCAAAGAAGGGTATATGGGAGTAGTGGAAGATCTAAGTTCATGCCATATGAGAATCAGATGAAGGATGTTTAGCCTGGAGAAGAGAAGACTGGGAAGCAGGGAGGGTAGAGAAATAAAGGAAAATGTATGGAATGATAGCCATCATCAAGTATTGGAAGGGCTTTGACAGGAAATTAAATTTGTCCTCCTTGGACCCAGAGGGCAGAACCATTATAAATGGGTCAAAGCTGTAAAGAGCCCAATTTAAATTTCACATAAAGAAAAATTTTCTAACTATGACAGTTAGCCAAAAGTGGAATGGGCTACCTTAGGTGGTCATGCCTTGCTCTCACTTGATATCTACAGGAGAAATGTGGATGATCCTACATTGGCTATATTTCAAAAGGAATTCTTCTCCAACTATTGGTTGGGCTCACAAGTGTGTGGGCAAATGTTTAATAACTGGCTCTCCCTCCCCAAAAAAATGTAAGCATGAAAAAATTTCAAGTTTAGTCTGATATTAACATTCTTCATCACTTTCTTAAGTCTAGATAATCAACAAGATAATAAATTCAAGCCCTGATCTGTAGCACTTGCCAATTAGCCAGGTTTAAAACTTGGTAGTCAACTCTTGAGAGTCAATTCAAGCTAGCTCCATTACACCTTGTGGAATAGGTGGCCTCTTAGGTCCCTTACAGCTCTGAGTTCAAGGATTGTATGAGCATTTTTTGGCTAGAGGGACTTCTAAAGGAACCAGGTTTCTCTTATTCCTCTCCACACTCACTAGAATTTGGTCTCTAATAAGGGCCGCAGAGCATTCTTACCTTTTAAGAAGGATCTTGTTCTAGGTTTTATTTAATCCTATTCTCCCACCTGCCTGCTTATTGTTGTGTGTCCCTAGAGCACTTTTAACCAGCTGCTTTCACATTCCTCCTCAGTAATTCATTATTTCTAGCAAGGAATTTGGTATGGGCATCCACATTTTGTTCATTTAGAAACCAAGGACCATGGAGTTTGATACACTTATATCTATAATTATCAAAAAAGCAACTTGATAATGATGATATTTAATATTTTTAATCAATTTGAATTCTAGTAGGCTAAAAATATAAAAATATATCCAGCAACCTACCATTAACATAAATGAACAGCATGAGGGAAAGGCACTATACTCAGTCAGCAGAACTAACAGATCATGAGTAAGTGACTTTGTTTCTATGAGTCTCACTTTTCCGCATTTACTGACACGATCTACTTCCAGGGTCTTTGTGAAAACAGTCTTCAAACCTTGAAGTGATATAGAAGTGTGAGTTATTTAAATCACTTGTCCCAAAGTACAAGTGTGGCAGGTGTTTTAACCTCTACTTCCAGAATCACAATCTTGTCCCAAAGTACAAGTGTGGCAGGTGTTTTAACCTCTACTTCCAGAATCACAATCTTGCTTCCTTCAGTGATTCCATTTTAAGGGATTGCCCCTTTTTTTAAATATTTGGACCCAGGGGGCTATAAAGCCTCTTTATAATAGCAGTTTGTCCTCTTTTATGAATGCAGGTATTATAAAATATAGGAAATATGTCATAAGAACAAAGATGCTATAAATTCTAAAAATATGAACTAAGTGTTCTGCAAACAGTAGACATTTAATAAATGTGTTGACCAAAGTAAAACATGCAGCCATGCCTGGATGGTCAGTCCTGCTATGGACTCCAAAGTACATTATCTTTTGGATAATCCTTCTCAGTCTTGATTCTTTGCTATAGGCTAGGGAAGTCACAGGATGCAAGCTCAGCTAGATTTTGTTTATCTTGTGCTTGGGAACTGCATCATTTAAACCCTACTCTCAACTGAAAGCATCTGTGTAAGCTCAAAGAAAAAGCCGCTTCTTTTTTTTGGAAGTCAGAGAGGTGACAGTCATTATGTGATTCAGCTTTCCAATTCTTCCTTTCCCACTTTCCTTTTCTCCCAAAAGTTTCTCCACTAAAAATTCCCAAGTAGACCCCAGACATCCCCTATTACTGCATAAAGAGGATAATCTCAGTCTATGAATAAAGCTTGGATCCCACCAGTGCCCAGAGGAAGTACAACTAACTCCAGAGCACGTTGGGCCTCATTTCCCATCTTACTCTGACATATGACCCCTCCTGCCAACAAAGTGCCATCACACTTTTCTTCACCCCCTACACTCACTGTGTTGTGACATGGCTTTATCAAGTATAAGGAAAAGGGTAAAAAAAAAACCGGATAACATACATAAAAAGGTAGGATGATTTCAAGAGAGCTATAAAGCTATCAAAAAGAAACAGTCTGGAGCCCTACTTTACCACTCAGAGAAACCTTAAGCTTCCTAATCTAAGCTAGATTCTGTCTAACTCTAACCCATCTGGAAGTTTGGTCCAGGAAGTACATGGCAAGGCAACTATCTTTAGCCAAGAGAGACATATACTCTAAACTCCCAGTGGATTCTACTTCTTCCTTCAGCTTCTCCTTAAGGGAAGGTCTACTGGCCATCACTCTCCCTTTATTATACTTGATGGTCATTGTTAACCTTGCTGTTCTTCATCCTTCATTTTCAAAGAGGACCAGCAACATCATAAGAGATGGCTTGACTTTAGCATGAATTGGATTTAAACCAGGCAGAGCTGTGCAAAGTCCTCAGCCTCACTCTCTCTTCCTGAGTCATTGAAGTTCAGTGGCAGGAAAAGAGCCAAGGTGATGGCCCAGGATACAGCTGATGACCAAGCTCCAAGTGTTCCATCAAACCTGCTTCAGCCATCTTCACAGCTATTGGAAAAAAAAAATGTTCTCATCTATCCGTTGTGCCTAGAGATGTCTTCACATGCTTGGGGTAGACATCCCCCTAATTCACTAACAGGTTTGGGGCCTGTTGATCACCATCAACCTGGTTTAGCCTGTGTGCCAACATAGTTCTACCAGTGTGTGGTCCCTGTACATGCTACAGCTTCTTGGATCCACAGGTGAGAACTGAATGAAAGTGGACACCAAAGGTGGAAAGTAGCCCTGAAAAAGGCTTAGCAAGCCCTCACACTAGAGGTGCTAGTTCTCCCTAAGCACCCTGTATACCTCTTTATTATTTATGCCCATTAGTGTCAAGGAAGGAAGAAAGCATTTATTAAGCACTTACTAGACATTGTGCTAAGTGTCTTACTAATACCATCTCATTTAGTTCTCACAACAGCCCTGGAAAGTGAGTGCTATAATTATACCCATTTTACAGGTGAGAAAATTGAAGCAGATAGAATTACTTGCTCAAGGTCACACAGTGTCCAAGACCATATTTGAACTCAGGTCTTCCTGGCTTCAGGCCCAGTGCCTTATTTACTGGGACACCTAGCTGCCTCTGAAGGCCTCCCACTATGGAGAACACATCATATCTTAAGACAATCCATTCAACCCTAGATATCTCTAACATCTAGCAAAACAAATATAGCATCTCTTTTATATGACAGGTCTTTGCTTACTTGAAGACAACCATCATGTCCCCTATTAAAAGCCTACCTACCTAGACATCATGTAGGTAAAAGGCATGATGATTGGTATCTTCACTCATTAATAGGGAGAATATGTTAGGAATTTGTCCTTTGGGCCATTATAGCAATAACATAAGTTATCAACTGACACCCAAGTTACCTTCTAGCTGTTTGGAATGGGGTCCATAATACCTTTCCATTCCCCCCTTCATACAACTCCAGCTATGAGTATGGACCCCAATGAGTCGTGTTCTGAGTTAAGGAATCAGATTTCTATTTATTAACAAGACAGGACACCTCTTATTCAAAACTGGCATCCCTTGGAGAAAGGATTTGTCAGGGTTTGGGATGGTGAAGAGATATGTGAATGTTGCTTCCAACCATCTAGATCTCAAAGGTAAGTCCTAGATGCCAGCAAGAAAAACTATGGCTAGTAAAGGACTTGAATTAACAGGAAATAGAAAGTGGGGCTTAAAGTCACCAATCTTTTAGTTCATTCTCTTTTCTGTCCGGCCAAGAAAGCAGTAGTTTGGCTCTAGAATTTAGCTCTGTCTCTCTCCTTGTCTGTGTCCCTCTCGTCGTCGTCATCATCATCATCCTCCTCCTCTTCCTCTCTCTCTCTCTCTCTCTCTCTCTCTCTCTCTCTTCTCTACAAAGAATTGGGAATTCCATGTGGTATTATGTCAAGTTTATATGCAACCAGTCCCAGAAGAGATATCCATTGCCATACTGATATAATTGTCTCATATTTGTATATTATTGTTACATAATATAGAAGTAATTCTTTGTGAATTTATGTTTCTACTGAGCTAGGAATTACCCATCTGTACTCCATGTGCTTAGTGGGAATGGGGACCTGGACCTGTGAATGCATTGGTATGGGAAACTCTCAAGTGGGGGAACTCCCTCCACCAATGCAATTTGGCATCTTCTCTGCAATTTATAGTCTTAGAGAGTTGCTTAGAACACTGAGAGGTTAAGTGACTTGCCCAGGTTCACACAGCCAGTATTTATCAGGTGTGATATTTTAACTCAAGTCTTCCTGGCTCAGACGTCAGCTCCTAAACCACCATATCAGAGATGTAAAAATTGAGACTAATGGAAATGCTTCCCCCAAACTACCCAGTGCAGGCTGAACCAGATTAAAATATAATTGGGAAATGTCTAACAAAATAAATAAAAATACAATACAACATAGATAATGTTAATTTGTGGCTTCCTTAGTCAACATACAGCAGCAGGGATTCATTTCTATTTCATTTTGATACCTCTGAATTATATCAGGCTGTCTCTTTTATGTGCTTTATAGTCCCAATTAAATGCTTTTCTCCAAAGAAATATTTTGTGTGTTAATTGGGTTCTACTAACCAGGTACATTATTAGACCCTGCCTAGGAAGAGGAAGGGGTAGCTAGGTGGTAGAGTAGAGTGAATATAGCCCTGATCCTGGAGTCAGGAAGACACTGGCCTCAGACATTTATTAGCTATGTTACCCTGGGTCAGTCACTTAACCCTGTTTGCCTCAGTTTCCTCATTTGTAAAATGAGTTGGAGAAGGAAATGGCAAACCACTTGAGTGTCTTTGCCAAAAAAAACCCAAATGGGGTCACAGAGGCAGACATGACTGAAACAACTAAACTATAACAACAAGAAGAGGGAAAGGACTAAGCATTTATATAATACCTACTATGTACCAGGCCTTGTGCTAAACACTTTTTACAAATATTATTTCATTTGATCCTTAAAATAACTCTGGGAGATAGGTGCTGTTATTGGCCCCATTTTGCAATTGAGAAAACAGGCAAACAGAGGTTAAGTGACTTGTCTAGGGTCACACAGCTAGTAAGTATCTGAGACTGGATTTGAACTCAGGTCTTCCTGACTTCAGGTTCAGGGCTCTATCCACCCAGGCACCTAGCTGCCTCAGATTAGATGAATGCTGAATCACAGTGGATTTGGAGCACAAGAGTTTAACAGTTATCCAACTCATCCTCATAGGACATAATTTCCAGTCCTCTTCCCATCATGGTTGCCCTCCTGTGGATCCACTCCAGCTTCTCAGTAAATCTTCCCAGTATCTGAGCTCCATTTCCTTCCTTCATGACAGAGAATGAGAATCAGGGGAGCAGAATTGACAGAGAGCCAGCCTCAAAGGCAGGTGAAACTGGGCTCACGTCCTCCTTTGCCACACTCTTGCTGCGTGATACACACATAGGGGTCTTCCAGAGCCAGTTCTAACATGGGAGCTGATCGTTAAGCTGTTGATGCAAGCACTTGGGCTTGATTTATTGCTCTGTTGATTGTCAAGACTTAAAAATGTGATGGAGAAAATACTATAAATGCAGATTCAACTGAAAAGTGTGTCATGGACACACACACACACACACACACACACACACACACACACACACTCACACACTCCTTAGGAAAGTCAGTTGTTAAACACTTACCAGCACGCTGCTGTGAGTAACTCTGGACAAGTCACTGAACCTTCAAAAGCTCTAGGCAATTTTCCAAGTCTCTAAATTGTAGAAAAGGTGCTGACCTGCATTAGTACAGTGAGTTTCTTCACCTGGAAGTTGCCTTTATCAGTGAAATTATAGGGCCAGTCTCTTTCCCTTTCCCTATAACAGAAAAGGCCCATTTGGGGGTGTATAGGAGAGAAAAACCAAGGCAAACAGAAGACCCAGCTGCCAAACCTCCAGGAGCTCTGGTGTTCCCACTGTCCACTTTTAAAAGAGCACAAAGATGACTGCCTAAAAATCCTTGGAGTCATAAAGATGAAAATAGCTAATGTTTAAATAAGACTTCAAGGCTTGCAAAGCATTTTACATTAAGTTATCTCATTCAACCATCACAATAGCCTTGTGAAGTGGGTGTTACTATTATCTCCATTTTTCAGATGAATAAACTGAGTCTGAGAGAAGTTAAGTGACTTGTCTAGGGTAACAGAGCTAAAAAAGTATCTGAGGAAATTTTTAATTCAGCTCTTCCTGATTCCAAGTACAAAGCTCTATCCTTTTTCCTGCCTGGCTACCTAAGAAGACTCCCCTTCATTAAAAGACCCACCCCAGGCCACCACCTTTCCCAATCTGCTCATTCTCTATGGCCCAGAGGACACATCCAAGCAGGCAGGGGCAGTATGACCAACCAGAAGGGCAAGAGCAATTTGAAATAACTCACTGCTCCTCCCTTTGCAGAGAAATTAATCAAAATACTTCTTCTCTCTTAGGAGCCCCAAAATTTTTGAACTGAAAGGGAATTTATGGCATCCAGTCAAACCCCTTTCTTTTCTAGAGCAGTAAAGAGGGTCAGAGAGAGGAAATAGTCTGACCAAGGTTACACATGGGGGTAAAAAGGATCTTAGAATACCCACATTCATTTATCCAGTCATGAGTTATAAAAATACTTTCCCCCCAAATCCAACTTGCATAAAATCTAAGCATGTTCTATAATTAATGTTATTTTCTTTGCAGCTGAACTTTCTATTTTATCCACAGTGCTTAGCGCAGTGGTCAACACATAGTAAAGTTTAATAAATGTTTTTTCAATCATTCATTCTTTCATTCTATATAAGCATACATGTACATATGCACATGTGTACATATATAGCCACACACACGTGTCCCTTTTAAAAAATCCTCATTTTAGTATCACAGTTTTTATACTGTATTGCATTGAAGGTGTGGCCTATTTGCAGATAAACACACTACTTATTGTTGAGATAGAACAAAGAAAAAACCAAAAGATGTTTCAATTCAATTCAACAATTATTTATTAAGTGTCTTTGTTCAAGATAACTGCAAATAATGCACCCCCAATACCTTTAGATATTTGACCAGTATTTGCAGAAACCCCTAATTGCTAAACATAATTACATTTACTTTGAGATCCCTTAGTCTCCAGGCTGTGTTTCTACTTCTATACCATCTTGTTTATTTATCTTCCCCATATTTGCCTTTGGCATATTTCTGCTTGGTAGAACCAAAATATTATCACACCACCATTTTTTAAATTTATCCCCCAGCAACATACTGCTCCATTGGCCAGGTCATAGCTCTCTAACGATTCAATAGAATGTATCCTTTGCTGTCTCGAATTTTCAACATGTTCAGGGGCTCATTTATAATGGGATGTTAATAAATTTACTAGCATCTAGCTGTTGACTAAACAGTTGTTGTACAACTTCAATACCAGTGTTGTGTCTGTTGGTATAATCCACATCATCCAAGATAATGCATTCTCTAGGAACACACTCTCATTAGCCATCATATGTCACCTACATTTATCATCAACCACTTTCTCCTTCACTCTAGACTCATGATCATTTTCAGGACCACATTAATTATAATTTGTAAAACTCTTGTCCTTTGAACGGAGGTGTCACTGTGAGCTCCATTTAGTAAGGTGATCATCAAAAGAGAGAGTTTCGTCCTTACCAAACACCTTGACCTCTCTTACCCCAGACACTGACTATATATCACAAATGGATTTCTCTTTCTACTCAAGCACAATCTCTATGATCATTATTATGGTTCAAGTCAGTCAAATAACTGACCTAACAATCATAATAAACATCAAATCCATTATTCAGAGCACTCTGAGATAGATATTTACCATCTTTTTCCCCAATAGTCTTTAGATGAGCCACCGAGTCACACACTCAGACAAGAGATATTTTATACAAACGAGGCCACTTTTCACCAAAATATACCACCCCTAACAACCTAATTCAGATAAATTCCCCAACATTTACAGAAAGACAGTCAATCAAATAGCATTTATTAACTGCCTACTGTGCACCAGGTATTATGCTAAGTACTAAAGATACAAAGGCAAAAAATTCCCTGCTCTCAAGGAGCTCACAGTCTAATAAAGAAGACAACATGCATGAAAGTATATATAAGGTGTAAGAAGCCTGGAAGGTGGGAGGAGAGAAGGTTATAGGAACAGGAAGCCACTTGATTGATTGAATAGAGAGGTGACTTGGTCAGACCTGCACTTCAGAAAGGTCAATTTGACAGCTGAATGGAAGATGAATTAGAGTGGGGACAGACTTGAGGCAGAGAAAAACCAGCCAGCTATTGCAGTAGGCCAGGCATGAGGTGATGAAGGCTTGTACCAGAATGGTAGTGGTGTCAGAGGAGAGAAGGAGGTATGTATGAGAGATGTTATGAAGGTAGAAACAGCAGGACTTGACAACTGATTGGATCTGGGGGGTAAGAGAAGGTAAGAAGTCAAGGATGCCACCAACATTGTAAGGCTGAATGACTGGGAGGACGGTGGTGTCCTGGACAACAGAGTAGAGAAGTTACGAAGTGGGGAGTGACTGTAAGGAAAGAAAATGAGCTCACTGTTGGATATGCTGAGTTTAAAATGTTTGTGAGACATTCAGTTTAAGATGTCTGTTAAGCAATTGGAGATGTGAAAACTAGAGGTCAAGAGAAAAGTGAGGGCTAGACATATAGATCTAAGAGTCATATGCATAGAAATAATAATTAGAACTATGGGATCTGAGATCACCACATGAAAAAGTACAGATAGAATAGAAGAGAGCCCAGAACAGAGACTTAGGGGACCCTTACAGTTATTGGGCATGATAGGGATATGGATCCTGAAGAGGAGACAGAGGAGCAGTCAGATAAAGAGGAAGAGACCAGGAGAGGATGGTGCGACTAAAACCAAGAGATAAGACAGTATCAAGCAAAAGAGGGTGACTGACAGTATCAGAAAGCTACAGAGTAGTCAAGAAGGATGAAGACTGAGAAAAGGCCATTAGGCAATTAGGAGATCCTTGGCATCTTTGGAAAGAGTCATTGCAGTTGAATGATAAGGTCAGAATTCATACTGCAAAGAGTTAAAAAGAGAATGAGAGGAAAGGGAGTGAAAGCACCCAGAGCAGAAAAACTTCTCAAGGAGTTTAGCCACAAAAGGAAGGAGAGGTTTAGGATAAGAGCTAGTAGAGAAGCAAAGATCAAGTGAAGGCATTTTCCCCAAGGGACACTGGCAATTTAACATCTCTATTATACTAGTTTAGACCCAAGAGAGACATACAGATTCAGACAACCAGTTAAGAGAGGAATTCCAGATACTTCAAGATTAGAATTTTCTAGAATAGAAGGTCTTATATGAGTCTTCTTTCTGTGGGTATCACCAGATTCATATTCTGCAACAATTTCTCTCAGAAAGCTGAAAGTGGTGGCCAGTCAATCAGATTAGTACCATAGAAGGAGCCCCGGCACCATTTCTATATATCTAACTCTTGGCTAATGGGGTTATTGTGTGAAACAAACAAGATAGTATATGTAAATTACTTTGCATACCTCAATGACATTGTAATTATAGCTTATCATTAGAGAGATAGCATAATGTAGTATACAGAGAACCAGCCCTGAAGCCAGGAAGGACTGGGTTCAAGTCCTTCCCCTAATCACTGATTATGTGAGTTACTTAAGTTACTTAACCACTTAAGTTACTTAACCACTGTGTAGTCTAGGCAACACTCTAAAATTATAAGTTGCAGAGAAGGTGCTGACCTGCATTAGTAAAGGAGGCTCCCCTCTCCTTGAAATTCATGAAATCATAGATCCAGTCCCTAGCCCAATATGTAATATTACATATAACTGTCTATCAGTCATTTCAAACTAGGATGTATTGTAGGCATGTTGAACTCAACATGTACAAAAATGAAGTCATCATCTTTCCTCACAAACCTATTTTCTTTCTAAACTTTCCTATTACTATTGAAAGCACCATGATCCTTCTAGTCACCCAATTTTCCAATTAGAGTATCATTCCCAATTCCTCACCCTACACATCCACTCAGTTGCCAATCATTGTCATTCTTATCTCCCAGAATCAAAGAATCCCAAAACTGAGCATTGGAGAGGACCTTAGTGGCCATTTAGTCCAGTCCACATACAAAAGCAATATCTACCATAATACTTTTGTAAAGCAGTGATTCAAACTCTGCTTCAGGACTTCAAAGGAGGCAGAACCCATTACCTTCCAGGGAACTCATCTCAACAACAACTATCCCAATATGGCCCCTTCTCTTTTCCCAAAGCCACAACCTGAGTTCAGGCCCTCATTACCTCTCACTTGTACTGCACTGTATTTCATGTCCCTGCCTCCAGTTTCTCCCTACCCATTTTCCACACAGCTACCAACGTGATTTTTCTCAAGCATAGCTCTGATCATATCCCCCCCATTCAATAAACCCCATTGATTTTCTTGTTCTTTATGATTTTGCCCCTTCTTGCACTTCTAGATTCTTTGAACATATTCTCTTCCACATACTATGGTTCAGCCATATTGGTGATGATGGCTGTCTCTCACATGCGGATGTCCATCTACCATCTCCAGATCTTTGTCCACATTGGCTAGGACAGTTACTCTCCTCATTTCCACTGCCTGAACACCTTGGCTTCCTTCAAGACTCACTTCAAGCATCAACTTCTACATGAAGCTTTTCCTATTCCCTCCAACATCTAGTATTCTCCCTCCTAGGAATATGCTGGTAAATATTTAATAATCAGCTGAGAGGAGGAAATTCTTAGCATTTTCAAGTGTAATCTAAAATACTAACATCCTTAAATCTAGACAATTAATAAAACAGTAAATCAATCCTTGCTTTATACTGATTGCTCATTTCCAAGGCATAAATACTGTCATTGAAAATTCAACAATTATCTAACTCGAGGTAATATAAGTTGCCTCCAACACACCCTGGCATCCTACCCAAACTACCTTGCATAGAGAGACACAAACACACATAAACATGCACATACATACATGCAGATACATTCATATGTGCATGTATTATCTCCCCTTTTAGAATGTAAGCTCTTTGAAACACCTAGTAAGTGTTTAATAAATACTTGCTGACTTAAGAGCAAGAACCATTTCCCTTAAGTCCCCAGCACTTAGCCTAAAGCACATAGTAGATGCAATAGAGAAGAGGAAAACATGTCTAGCAATACTGCTAGTATTCTTGCCTTCTCACTTACTTGAAATCTTGCTTCCTCTTATATCTATGGTGACACCTGGGTCCATTGATAATAATTACAAATTGGATGTAGTTTTAGTAGAGTAAACAAGAATTTATTACCTACTACCTTCCCAAGGGCCACATCTGCCATCCCCTTGTCATTCCCTAAAAAATATTTGACATCTGACAAGTTAAAAAGAGGGGACGGTTATCTCCTGTATACAGAGAAACCCTAAGTGTAAAAAAATCTGATGTGTGAACATACAGATTTACAAAGCAAATAAATTAGGGACTGGTCCTTCACTTTACAGGAAATATTCTTCCCACTTATAATGAGTTCCTTTAAATAGAAAATACAAATAGTTGGAATTAAAAATTACATTTAGTATCTTAAAATGTTCTTTTCTACCTGAACTAGGGTGCAGACCAGTAAATATCTCTTTTCTCTACTGTAGGCCACTCTATTCTCCATACTTTAGTGTGACAGCTTTCTGAGATTCAGGAGTTAGAAACCAAGACTTGGCAAGAAGAATCAACTAACCAACTAATCAACAAACATTAAGTGCCTACTATGTTTCAGGAACTAGGAATACAAATAAGAAAAAATAGTCCTTACTTGCAAAGAGTTTATATTCTATCAAGGATGGCAAGTACATATATAAAAGAATAAGGCAACAAATACAAATAAATCCAAAGTAGTTAAATAAAAGTGGTTTGGGAGGGAGGATACTAGCAGTTGAGGGGATTAGGAAAGGCTTCATTATGGGCAAAGGTGAGAGGGGTGTACATTTAAGATATGGAAAACAATTAGTTCAAAAATACAGAGACAGAAAATAAAATATGAGGAACAGAATTCAGTATAGTTTAGTTGGCTACACAGAGAGCAGGAGGGTGAGTACTGTCTAATGAGGCTGGAAGAACAGGTAGAGACCAGATTGTGAAGGGCTTTAAAAGCTAAGTGGTTATATTTTATCCCAGAGTCAAGAGAGGGCCTCTGCAGTAGACAGAATAGGAGAGGGGGGATATGGTCAAATCTTCCCTTAAGGAAAATCATTTTGGCAGCAATGTGGATGGTGGATAGGGACAGGCAGGGAGGGGGAAGAGGCTGGAGGTAGGGGGACCAATTAGGAAGCTACTGAAATAGTCCAGGTGAAAGATGATGAAGACCTGAACTAAGATGGTAATTATGTGAATAGAGAAAAGAGATAAGATGCCAGAGACATTGTGGAATCAGAAATGTCAAGATATGCCAAATGACTAGATATACTGAATAAGGAAGGGTAAGGCAAGGATAATGCTGAGGTTACAAACGTGGGAGCCTGGGACACTAGAAGGATGGTGATGCCTTTGATGTTAATGGGAAAGTTTGAAAGAAGGAAGACTTGGGTGGGAGGGTTGGGGGAGAAGGAGCAAATGAGTTAAGTTTTGGACACATTTAACACTTGAAATGTTCAATAAATAATCAATGACCCAGGACTGAAGCTCAGAGGAAATACTAGAGAGATACAAAGATCTGTGATTCATCTGCATAGAGATAGCAATTAAATCATGTAAGCGGTTACCTCAAGAAAGAGGATGCTGTATTTTTTTCTCTTGTGCTTATTTTAGGTTTATTTATTTGTTAGCTTTCTATTTTTTAAAGTCCATATTCATTACACTGACTATCACTTTCCATTTTACCAATGTATGTTTGTAGAGATATGATTTTTTTCCTCTGAGAACTGCTTTAGTTGCATTCTAGAAATTTTGGTTTCATTCTAGAAATTGTTTCATTATTACCATTTTCTTTCATTTAACTACTAATTTTCTCTATGATTTGTACTTTGACCTACTTATTACTTAGAATTCCATTGCTAATTGTCCATTTAGGTCTGTGTCTTTTGTTTGTGGTCCCTGATTTGATTACTATTTTTATTATGAGTTTTAAAGAATTTATTTACTATTTCTGCCTTTTAACAATTGTTTGCAATAATTTTGTGCCCTAATATGTGGTAAATTTTAGTAAAAATCCTATATGATGCTGAGATAAACATATATTCCTTAGCATTCTCATTTAGAAGACAGGCTTTTAGCTCCAGTTTCTCCAGAAATTTGTTCAGTTTTATATTTTCCTTTATGTTTATTTTTGTTTTAGACATCCAAAACAGAGAGAGACATTGAAATCTCCTAACACTATTGTGTTCCTATCTATGAATTCCTCTTGTTCAGGTAATGCTTCCTTTTGAACTCAGATGCTAAGGTATTTCAAGCACATAAGTTCATTATAATTGATATTAGTTTGTTGGCTATGGTTCTTTTGAGCATAATGTAGTTTCCTTCTCTATTCCTTGATATGTTTTGAGTACTTATTTTTGCTTTGTCTGATAGCATGATTGAAACTCCTGCTTTTTGGGATTCCTTTGATACATAGTATATTTTTCTCTAGCCCTTCATTTGTATTTGGTACATGTTTTTGCTTTCCAAATATGGAGTGCTCTCCTTCCTCATCTCTAATTACTGGCTTCCCTGGTTTCCTTCAAGCCCCAACTAAAATCCCATCAGCTACAAGAAGTCTCTCTCAACCCCTCTTAATTCTTGTAACTTTTCCCTCTCTTCATTATTTCTTATTAATTCTATATATAGCTTGTTTGTACATATTTGTTTGGTTTTCTTCCTTATATAAAATTGTAAACTCATTGAGATTGAGGACTGTCTTCTGCCTCTTTTTGTCTAACCAGCACTTCGTACCATATCTGGAAAATAGTAGGTACTTAACAAATGTTCATTGACTGACTTACAGCTTTTTAATGTGTTTTTTGAAAGTAATACATTGGGGTAGGGGTGGGCAATCCAATCTGGTACTCTTTTTCTTTATTTTTTTGGATTATTTAACCCCTTACATTTAATTCTGTGAGAGTTGTGTTTATATTTTCTTTCATTTGTCACTAATTTTCACTTTTTCCAAATTATAATTTTCCCCTCTTCCTCAGCAAATGTCGTTTCAGTTATTTTATCTTATTTTTTTTTATTTCTACCAGCTCTCTTTCCCTTACCTTTAAACACTATTCTCCCCCCACCCTTACATTTATCACCCCTTTCCATAGTTTTGGAGTTTTACTATTTCCTTTTTCTTTCTTGTTTTTATCCAGCTATTTAATACTTCTCTTTTTTTCCTCTCGGTTAAGTAGTCAAATAGAATTGCCTTGCTTCTCTTCCCCTTCAACATGATTTATTCATTAGTTTTAAATTTTTTTTAATTTTTCATTTTTCATGCCTTTTTCTAAATAAGGATTTTTTTCCCTGATTTTCTTCATTATTTATCTTCTGTTACTCTAGACTTTTATTCTTTGATTCATGGCCTCTATACTTATTTACTTTTTCTTTATTCTTCATATTCCTCATAGAATTAGTTTCTTTTTTTCTTTTTTTTTTAATTAAACAAATGCTTTATTAACTTCTGTTTTACATCATTCATTTCTGCCAGATTTTGAGTTACAATTATTTTCCCCCCTGTTTTTCCCCTACCCACTCTCCCAGAAGAGCAGTCCCATAAGATATCGCTTCATCCAATCTGCTTTCTCCCCTTTCTTCTCCCCTTCGACTTTTCCATTAGAGGAAGGTGAATCTTTGTGTCCCAATGCCTACACATCTTAACTCCCAATTACAAGCAAAAGAGTATTAATAATAGTATTTACATATATTTGAAACATTTAGTCTTAAAACCTCAAATTTCAGATCCATTTCCTTCCTCTCTTGTCACCCATTCCCTCTGGGAAGATGAGTAATTCAGTATATGTTGTACATGTCTAGCTATGCAAAACATTATCATAGTAGATATATTGTACAAGGCTGCTTACAATTCCCTCCCACTCATCCCACCCCACACCTGGTCCATTCCCCACTTGATCCTATCCCTCTTCCATAGTGGGTACCTCCAACCTCCCCTCCCCCCAAGGATGCCCTCCCATCCATCATCCCTTCTCTCATCCCTCTTCCCCCTATTCTGCTGCAGGTTGAGATATCCCATTTAGTATGTATGTCATTCTCTCCCAGACCCAAATTTAATGAGAATGTGGTTTTGCCTTTTTGCCTTCCTATTCTTCCCCTCCCTTGCAACCACTTCCCCTTGCTTCTTCTACATGAGATAGTTTACCCTACCCTGTCTCTCCCCATCTCCTCTTGCCACTTTCCTCTCTCACCTCATAATTTCACCCCTTGAGTATCCTCCCTTCCCAACAAATTCAACCTATGCCCTCTATCCATATATAACTGTAACCATATACACACACATTCACATATGTATTCATATGACCATACACCCTTCTTCCATTATTTTCATAGTGAGAAAGATTTCATCAGTCACAGTTATTGCTTTTCCATATAGGAATGTAAATAGTTCAACTTTGATAAGTTCCTTTTGATTTCTTTTCCCTGATTACCTTCTCAGGCATCTCTTGCTTCTTGTGTCTGGATGTCAAATTTTCTATTCAACTCTGGTTTTTTCCTCAAGAATGCTTGAAAGTCCTCTATTCCACTGAATGACCATATTTTCCCCTGAAACAAAATACTCAGTTTTGCTGGGTAGGTGACCCTTGGGTTCATTCCCAGTTCTTTTGCCCTCTGGAATATCATATTCCATGCCCTTCGATCCCTCAGTGTAGAAGCTGCCAGGTCCTGGGCTATTCTGATTGTGTTTCCACAATATTGAAATTGTTTCTTCCTGGCTGCTTGTAGTATTTTCTCCTTGATCTGGGGATTCTGGAACCTGGCTATAATATTCCTGGGAGTTTTCTTTTTGGGATCTTTTTCAGGAGGTGATCTGTGGATTCTTTCAACCTCTATTTTGCCCTCTGGATCTAAAACATCAGGGCAGTTTTCCTTGAGAATTTCTTGAAGGGTGATTTCTAGGTTCTTTCTTTGATCATGGCTTTCAGGTAGTCCAATAATTTTTAAATTGTCTCTCCTGGATCTATTTTCCAGGTCAGTGGTTTTTCCCATGAGATATTTCACATTGCCTTCTAATCTTTCATTTGTTTGGATCTGCTTAACAGCATCTTGATTTCTCATAAAGTCATTAGCTTCCATTTGCTCCAGTCTAACTCTGAAGGAATGAATCTCCTCAGTGAACTTTTGAGATTCTTTTTCCATCTGGCAAATTCGACTTTTTAAGGCATTCTTCTCCTCATTGCCCTTTTGGGCCTCCTTTGCCATTTGAGTTAGTCTATTTTTTAAGGTGTTGTTTTCCTCAGTCAGGCTGTTGACCCTCATTTCATACTTTTCCTGCATCCTTCTCATTTCTCTTTCCAATTTTTCCTCCACTTATCTTATTTGATTTTTAAAGTCCTTCTTAAGGTCCTCTATGGCCTGCAACCCACTCATGTTTTCTCCTGGGGCTTTTGGAGCAGGACTTCTGACCTCACAGCCATCCTCTCACTCTATGCTTTGATCCTTTGTGCCCCCAAAGTAGGAGTCTAAGGTTTCATTTTTCTGTTTAATTTGTTTCCTTTGCCTTGGCATGTTGCCATTTAATTACTTGACTTTTGGGTTGGTTGCCACAGTATGGCCTGGCGCCAGACAGGAACTTTAGTCCCGAAAGTGTGGGGGGGCGGGGCCAACTTCCGTTTCTGGCAAGTTGGAAACCCACCCACGACCTCCACCCCAGATCACAATCCAGATCCAGGGAGGTTAAAGCAAGAGCGATTACACCCCCCCAAGACTGATCACTGGATCTCCCTACAGTTTGCAGGCCAGGAGATGCAGCCACCTCTGAACACTGCAAAAAGGCCTGTTTCCTCAGCGGCTTCTAGCCCCCAGGGGAGGAAGCCTATGCATTCCCCAAATACTGGTCCCAAAGTCCACAGGGCACTAACCTCTCACTTTGTCCTAGGCATGTCTATGTTGATATTTCTGGAGTCACCACAGCTGCTGGTGTGCTGGGGTCCCTCCAACCAGCCACTGGCCCTGCCGCCCTGGGGCTAAAACCCCGACTCAGGCGCTTGGCTGTGCTCAGCTCCCTGTGCTGCCGGCTTCCAGACCGCTGCACTGGTCCTTCCTGCAGGGCTGCTGGGCTGTCCTCAATGGGAGGTTAGCTTCTCTGTGTCGTTCTGTGGGTGCTGGGGCTCCAGAAGTTGTTCAGAGTCCCCTTTTACATAGTTTGGAGGTGATCTGGGGGAAGAGTGGCTTGGGCACGCTGTTTCTACCATAGAATTAGTCTCTAAGGTAGGTATTTTGAATTCCTTCTCATTAACAGTTTCCTTATTGCCTTGGAGATATTGCTCCTTGGTCTCCTTTTTTTTTCTGTTGCCTGAAATACCAATTCCTACAAGTGATACAGAGAATATTGTTTCATGGTAGGAATTTCCCTGTGTCCATGATTTTATAGTTCATTATTGACCTTTGTTCTACCCATGGCCATTTTCCCCATATTTACCTTGAAATCTCCTCCCTAGACCCATTCCTTCCCACTATTCTGGGTATCAATTGATCCCAAGAACTCTTATTTCCCTTTCTCCTGAAGCAGAATGATATGTCTCCCTAAACACCAAATCTCAGCAGATTATATTCATTATTAGGTTATAATTTCCCTTTGTAGAATCCCTCTCTTCTCCCATGGGAGCATTTATCAATGTTAATCCTACTACTAAAATAAGACTTCTTCATTTCTTTATCCCTTTTACAATCCCTCCTTTTTCCTCCTCATCCATTTTACTTTCTTATTCCTTAAAGACTATAGGAATTATCTTTCCTTCTTTGTTTCAAACATCCATTCATTTATTTCATTAAAACATTATTTTTATTAAACATCCATCTATTTTCATTAATGGAAAAGCTCAGATTTATAGGGTAAGTCACCTTAGGTAGTAGCATCATGGGCTCTTTTACTCTTTGGGAAAAATTATTCCATATTCTTTGTGGTTTCTTGGTGAGTACAGAATAGTCTTGTGTTATTCAAGTTTTTTTTCCTTTTATATTTGAAGATAATTCTTTGGGTCACTTGCAGAATTTGTTGCTTATTAGTGGAATTATTAAATTTAACTACTATGTGCCTTGGAATTTGCAGAATAGTGTTGTTTTACCTTGTTTGTTTTTCCCCCAAGAATCTGTATATTTTTTCAACTGGAACTCTGTTTTCTACATTCAGAAATTCTGGATAGCTTACTTGTACTATTTCTTGATTTATGGTGTTTGAATTTTTCTATCTGTCATATTCTTCTGGAAGACCTATAATTCTTAAGCTCTCTCTAAACATCTTGTCTGTGAGATCAATATATTCTGTTTGTATAGAAATCAGACTTTCTTATAATGTTGTTACTTTTTCCTTCTCTTTCTCCCATATTGTGTCTTATTTCCATGTATTTGCATTCCCAATCATATGTTCACTATTTTGCTTCTTTGGTAATGGTTGCTACCATGGATTCAAATTTTTCTATTCTGCCAAATATTTCTGATATACATGACATATATTCTGTTTTCACAATTCTTATTTCTCTTTTAAACCATTTGGGAGCATCTTGTTATGGTTTCATGCCCTCTCAGAATCAATAAGGTCTTCTGTCTCATCAGGTGTTGATTCATTTTCCTTTGTCTTATAACATTTGTACATAGATACTTGGACAATTGCCATATTTTCTTCTGTTACTAAAAACTTATTTGTTGGTTTATCTGTTTATGTACAAGGTCTTTAATTCAGTTTTCTTTTCCCAGAGATCTTTGGTAATTCCGGTCTTTTTCCCCCTTATTTTCTCTTATTGCTCACTTTCTGACTCCTTCCCCTCTAATAGTGATTTCCAAGGGAGCTAAATATCAGAGTCTCAGCCTTCTCCCATGCTGGGCTATTAATAGTTGAGCAGCCTTGGTCTCTAATCCAAATGACTTTTAGGGGAACAGGAGAGGAAGATCAGCATCCTCAGAGGGAACCATTGAAATTACAATCTGTTGGAAAAGACAGAAGGATATAGAATCAAGAGCAGAGGTAGAGAATTTTACCTTAGCAAGGGGAAGGGACAACTCATTATGAGAGACTAAGGGAAAGGAGAAAAAAGTGGTACATGATATTAAGGTACCTGAAATGAAGGTAAGGAGGGAGGAAGGTGTTCACATTAAATGGCCTTGATGTTATCTGCAAAGTAAGAGGCAAAATCCTTAGTTGCAAGAAAGAAGGGAGAGAAAAGCTTGAGAGTCAAAGAATGAAAAAAATCATAATAGCTTTTGTGTGGAGTGAGATAGGGTAGCAACTAGGGAAGAATAAAAACTTCTTTGCTGCAGTAAAGGTCCAATTGAAATTGGATAATATGAATTTGTAATATATCTAATCAACATGGTTGTACAATTTCCTCCAGCCATGATAATGGGAATAATCCATAGCTGAGGACTAACAAGAGATGAGTGGAGATAAGAGAGATAGGCAGAAGATTCTGGGCAAGAAAGAGTATAGAACTGAAATTGCTTATTATAAGGCTAATATTAGAAAGGGAGTTAAGTAAAGTTAAAGCAGGGATAATAGCCTAAGAAAGCACTGTGGTGTGAAGGGATTAAAGGTCTTGATGAGGGTGAAAAATAGGTTTAGGAATGATAATGATTAGGGAGAGATAGAGATTATGGTCAGAAATATAGGAACAGATAGATCAGATAAAGGAATATCAGAGTTTCTAATTAAGAAAGTATTTGTGGGTAATGATAAAAATCCATCATTATATGTAGCTGAGGTGGAGTGAAAGAGTAGGGCTTTAGGAGGCTGAGGAATTCTGGGGTTTGACTGTGTGGGTTTGAAACTATGTGAATGCTAAAGTCCCCTAATATTAGATCAAGAGTAAGAGAAGAAAGGAAAATAGTGACCTAGGTGCTAAACTCTTCAAGAAAACTGAAAGAATGACTGAGGGGACAATATGCTGTAGTCACCATGACTTGGACTGGGTGAAAAACTTTGAGTGGAGTCCAAAGGATAAGAGGTTGCTAAGTAAAGGAAGAATCTGGAGATGGCAATAAGGAAACTCTTCCTTCAAGACCATTTTATCAGATGGTAATGAGAAGGTACAATTTGCAAAAGAGGACAACTGAGAATACTGTATCCTCAGGGGGAAACCAGGTGCCTAACAGAGATAAGTAATAGAAAAGAAAGAAAATAGAGAAAGTAATAGAAATAATGTGAGAAAAAAATGTCTAGGGAAATTTGTTCACTATGGAAAAGGAATTCCAGAAAACAGAATAAAAGGTATGGGGCATGACTGAGGTAGGATGGGGGTGAGAGAATAACTGGTCAGGGTTGGGGATAATTTTAGGAATAGGATTATCTGTGGAGTCAGTGAATGATTAATAGAGGGATAGGTAGAGTACAGACATTGGAACCATAAAAGTAGTAGGTGGCAGATGAATAGTAAAACACATTCCCCAAAGTGCATCACAAAGAGTTTTGGTCATAAGGACTAGTTCTGGGTTACCCATGGTCTGCTGCGAGAGCTGTTCCTCCTCTTGAGTATCTAGAGAAGGAGAAGGACAATGGACAATGGTGCCCTGGCCAGCATAGGAAACTGGATGGAAAAAAGTGAGGATACAGGGAGAAGGGGTAGTTTTCATTGTGGCAGGGGAGGCAGATTTGTGGGTTGTAAGAAGTAAAGAGCTTTGACAGTAAAAGTTTTGTGAATCAGTAAAAATTAGCCATCAACCAATGATGGACCACAGACTAGGAGTTTAAAAATACTGTTTTGGACTATTACAAATGATCCTGTTCATAAGTAGTTTTTTCAAGGAACACATCTGTTGCATAAACTACTCTCTCTGGTCCTGTAGGATCAGACTTCAGTTATTGTACTGGCAATGATGTCACTAAAAAGAGAATTTTCTGGGAATTCCACAGCTGGAAGAATCCTCCCCTGACTCCTTAACTGACCAAACTTTGGTCCTTGGGGTGATATCACATTTTCATTGGTTATAATTCCACTCTGTGGTGACAAAATCCCAGAGTACAACAATTTGCCTTTCAACTGGGTTTCCCATCTGGGTTTTGGAGTAAGAAGTACACTATTATGTCAGAGGAGAGAGCAAAGACCCAAGTGACATTCACTAAAAAGCTGTCTTCTCCTCTGGCTCACGGCAGCTGATCCCGGGAATGAGGCTTTGATCTACTCAGTTCATCAGAATCTGGGTTCTTAGTCTTCCTAAGACGAGCTTTTAGAAGCAAAGCGACATAATGGAAAGAGCCCAGGTGTCAGACAACCCAGCTTTAAATCTTACCTTTTCCCCTTATTACCTGTGTGACCCTGGGCAGGTAATTTAACTTCTCTATGCCTCAGTGTTCTCATCTGTAATAATAATAACTAGCATTTCTATTATACTTTATGTAGAGCATTTATTAAGCCCTTCTCATGGACCAGGCATCGTTAAGTGCTGGAGACACAAAAAAATAAGAAAACAAGTCGGTCCCTTTTGTCAAAGAGGTTACATCCTAATAGAGAAGGACAAAATATAAAGGGGAAGCAGAAAAAGGGGGAGCAGAAGGGACAGTGGTGTTAGGGTGGAGGGGGAAGGCAGCTAGTATGGAACTGGAACAGGCTGGAGTGTGAGCCAGAAGGAGAGAGTGAGCAGCATGCCTATGCCTTTTTATGATATGGGAGTTCTGGCTCTTCATATCCCTATGAGGAAGGTGCTGTTATTACCCCCATTTTCCAGGTAAGTAACAGGAAGCAGAGAGGAGATAAGAGAGTTGCCCAGGGTCCCACAGCTAGGAAGGATCTGAGGCAGGATTTGAACTCTGGTCTTCTTGATTCCCAAGTCCAGTACTCCATCCTCCAGGGCACCCAGCTACTTCATCTGGAAAATGAAAGGGTTGGATATGATGGCATCTACATCCCTTCTCACTATAAACCTCTGATCCTCTGAGGTATCAACATCACTAAATCACATCATGTCACCTAGAGTAAGACTCAAGTCTTCTGACTCCAAGGCTAACATGGTTTTCACTAACTAGGACACACTGCCTCAGATGCATGTGTGTGTGTGTGTGTGTGTGTGTGTGTGTGTGTACTGTCCCATACTATTCTAGTGTATGTGTGTGTATATATATATATATATACATATATACGTGTGTATGTGTGTATATATGTATACATGTATACATATATGCAAATATATACTGTTCTAGTGTATGTATTGTTCCACACTGTTCTATTACATATATATATATATATATGCACTGTTCTGTACTGTTTAGTAATAATATATAGATAGATGTGTGTGTTCTTGTTTCTACTGTGTAGATCAGATCTATATGTATATGCATCTAGACACATAGATACACACATGTACACATCTAAGACAGTATGGTCTATATATGTGTGCAAAGAGAGAGGGATAGATACATAGATAGATAGAAAAAGAAAGAAAGAAATGTATATTTTTATAGAGAGAGGGAAAGACATATTTATGTGTATATATATATATATATGTGTGTGTGTATATATGTATATATATATATATATATATATATATATATATATATATATAAAACATCATGTGTTCATTGAGCATCAGAACCAGAAACAACCTTTGAATTCATCAAACCTGACCTTCTCACTTTATAGAGAAAGAAATTGAGACCCAGCTAGTCAGTCAATAAACCTTTATTAAGTGCCAGGCATTGTGCTAAGTGCCAGAGAGACAAAAAAAGGAGAAGAGAAACTTGTTTGGTGTTAAACAAATAACAAATAGTCTTGCAAAGTGCTAGGACTAGAAGCAGGGTCTCACACTCAGTCCAGCTCTTTCCATTCACCATCCTGCTTCTTTTAGGTAACTAGAAGAGGTTAAAGGATTATCATTTTTTTCCCCAAACTATTTTGGTCTCAGAGAGTCTAAAGAGTCTTTTGAAAATAACAATATGCCCACATTTTGTGCACATAAGCATATATACACTGCAAGAATCACATTCTGTGAATGCTATAAATTCTAAAAATAGGAGCACAGTTCTGTGCACACAGTAGACACCTAATAAATGTTTGTTGTTGGCAAAAGAAAGCCCCTCTCCATGCTTGCATGCTTTCTCTTTGTTGGATAATTAGGTCCTTAGGGCAGAGTCTCTGTCTTGATGCTGAGTATAGTAAGTGACTTTGTTCATTCCATTTTTCAGATTTTAGCGCTCTTACTCAGAAGCTGCCACAGGCTCTTGAAAAATCCTAGAAGAATATCAACTTAACTAGGCTGAGGAAGCCCTGGTAAATATAGGGGTGAGAAGAAAGGAACTACAGGAAAGAGCCCTGAGGGCTGTGCCAATACCTCTCAACTCTGAGAGAGACCTCCAGCATCAAACGTAAAGTCCTTTGTTTGCCATTTAAAGCTTTCCACAATCCAGCCCTTTCCTACCTTTCCAGTCTTCTCATGTTTTACTCCCCTCTGCTCATTTGATCATGGAGCCATCCTGGCTTACTTGCTATTGGTCCTTATGCACTGTACAAAGAACCTCTGCCCCCTTATTATGCCAAGGATGCTCTCCCTCTTCACCTCTGCCTCCTAGAATCTCTGGCCACCTTCAAGACTCACCTCAAAACCCATCTTTCCAATCACACCAGCTGCTAATTCTTTCCTTTCTAAAGTTATCTTCCATTTTCTCTGTATCTTGCATCTATTTATAGACATTTTATCTTCTGTTTATATTCATGTAGTTGGCTCCTCCCATTAGAATGTAAGCTCTTTAAAGGCAAGAGCTGCTTTTGCCTTTCTTTGTACCCCAGCAGTTAGCCCAGCACATAATAAGTGCTTAAGAAATGCTTGCTGATTGACTAATTGATTGGTCTCCTGGGCCAATGACAAAAACATCAGACAGAACTTGGGGCTGGTATTTATAATAAAGAATTTGGGGGGATGGATGATTATACTGTTACAGAGGTAATTGTTGTAGAAGGAGAGAGACAGACAGAGACAAAGATAGAGACAGAGAGAACACCTTCATGGAGAAGTCATTTGCCTCTTAGAGTCTGGTGTGCCTGGGAAAGCCTAATATGCTAGTCTGTGCTGCAGAGTGCCTGAGGTTTTGATTTACAGAGAATGCAAAAGGTTGGTGGAAAATCTCTATCATGATATCTTGCTTCTTTTCCAGTAACTTCTGAATCCTTTCCTCCTCTCTTGGACACATACTAGGATCAGACATCAGAGCACCACGAAAACCAGTACCTAAAGGACAATGATTTTTTATTTTCATTTTATCAATCTGGCCACCCAGTGGAAGAATCCTAAGCCTTATAATAATAAGTGATCCTTTCCCATGGTTATATAGTGACTGGTTGGGTTGTAGCCATGGAGAGAAGATGATCTTTGAATTTGGGCCTGACCTTGGGAATGTTCTCAATAACGGCATGCCCGTGTCTGGAGGTTCCGAGGGTATACACACATGTACAAACGCATGCCCAAGCACACACATCTACATATGCACAAACCCAAGTATGTGGAAGCCAAGCCAGTCTACCCCCACCCCAAAAAACAACCACACAGGATAAGAGGAAATGTCCCTTCTCTATCCGCAGGCTGCCTCCGGCGAAAGCATTCCCAAATACGATAGGTTAAATATATAGCTGCCATTATACTCTACAAGAAACACATTCCATAAAAACGAAGGTGCTGTAAATTATACAAATATGATGCTAACAAGCCAGGAAATGTGCTGCTAATGAGGTCAGCTACAGAACTCCCGCAGTGCCGCAAATCATGTGCCAATCCTGCACATGAGGTACAAGAACAGCATTGGGTCAGCATTTTCTGACTGTGTTTGGAACCCGCTGTTTGGTGGATGCTTATACAGGTAGATGAAAAGCCTCCCCTCATCTGCCCCCCCACCCTTGTTTATGTGTCAACCATCCAAGACACCAGACAAGCACGCTTTGCATTAATGTACCTGAATATTATGTCTATTGTTCCCCTGCTTGGAGTAGAGAATTAGTCACTCAGATGTGTAAATATTGGTTACAGTTTTGAAGCATGCAAGCTTTGTGCTTTTATCAGCCCTGTTCCTAGAGGCATTATGCATGCTGCTGGCACCAGGTTTTGTACACACTGTATTTGCTAAAGCTCTAAAAATCAAATAAACATGTTCTCGCCTCCTGAATTATTAGTCCATTCACCTTCTTTCCCTGTTGAGGGGGGGAACAATAAACACACAGAAATGTGGCATTTAGGAACTGCAACAAGATTTCTGCTTGGCATTTACAAGTTGGAGAACAATCGAAATGCCCCTCCAATGCCTTTGTCAAGCTTGGGGAGCTGTGGTATCTCTGAAATCATTCCTGTCCCCTCTATGAACACGACCTTCGCCTTGGATTGATGAGCACACTCCCAGTTCAGACAGGTACCAGAGATAGACCAAGGTTACATGTGTGCACCTAAGGCAGTGATCTCGGGGAGTTGAGCAAGAAAACAGATGAAATCCAAGCTACCCTAGATTCAAGAGCCATATCTCCTCCAGCAGAAGCTGCTGCATCAGTCAAAGGCGACCAGCTAGCACATTAGGAGGCATCTTTTAGGCTCAAGAGTTGTGCCTTGAGTGGGAACTGGAAGAATAATGTGAAGGAAACTCAGAGAGTAATCATTCAAGTAGACTGGCTCCTTCAAATGCACCTCAGACCCCAGAGTCTAGATAGACTGAGCTCACAGAGTCAAGCACTATCTAACTTCAGAACCTTATCTCCTCCTTTCTTGGCACATCATCCCACGCCAGAGCACAGAGGGAAATTCAGGGGGAAAAAAAAGTCTTCAGGAATGAGCAAATAGAAGAAGGGTAGGTTTGGGGCACAAACGACAGAAGGGCCAAAACTTTGAACATTTAGCAGATCCAAATCCACAAGAAGGGGTCCCACTCATCATCCACCTTGAAGCAAGCTTTCTACAGCACTTACCACGGGAGGCGAGAGCCAAGATGAGGGTCTGTTGGGTCGTTTTCTCTGAAATGGTTGGCCCAGCCCTGAACCTCAGACACCTGTTTATACTCTATTTCTAAGGTTTTATGGAATGTGTGCTCTCCCCAGTCTAGGGGCCCTGCCGTGGATCTATTTGTATATACATATCATTGGCTCTGGAAATAACCCCAGCACATAAATGCCATTATTTCCCACTGAGTTGGTGTGATCCATATTTACTACCCAAACATGCCTCCAAAACAGTGACGGCACCTTCTACAGCAGCAACAGTGGGGGCAGTGGGGGCAGTGGCAGCAGCAACAAACAACAAAAAACAACAAGGACAGACAGATTGGTGACAGCAACAAACAGGAACCACAAATCCTTAAAGGCTCTGTGAGGTAGAAAGCACAAAGTATAGCCATAACAAGATGGCAGGCTGCTCTCCCCAAGTGGAGAGAAAATTGAATTACAAATTCCTGGCTCTAAATTAAACACAGACTCGAGGCAACATGTGGGGAACAGACGTATAGACACCTCTGGCACTCAGGCAAGGAAATCAGAATGTGAGAGCTGGGAGAGATTTGAAAGATTTCATGCAAACACATAGCTTGACAAATAGGGAAACTGAGGCACAGAACGATGTGGCTTGTTCTAAGCCAAACGACTCACAAGCCATAGAAGTAAGACTAGTTTTCTTGATTGCAAGTCCAATACTCCTTTCACTCACTACATTACATTGCCCTCAACTAAGGTAAAGTTCAGGAGTAGAGTGAGGGAAATTAGAAAAATTGTTATTAAAAATAGCTAGCATTTATATAGAGGCCTAAGGTTTGTAAAACACTTTACAAGTATTATGTTATTGAATAGTCACCACTCTGAGAAATAGGTGATACTATTATCCTCAGCTTACAGATGAGGAAACTGAGGCAAATAGAACTAGGTGACTTCACTTAAAGTAAGAACCTGAACAGGTCTTAGCCTAAAAGGGCCAGGGTTTCCCATTGCATCTTGGGCCATCTACAGTCGTCCTGATCAATATATGGTCACTGGATCCAGATGGCTCTGGAGGAGAAGGTGAGGCTGGTGACTTTGCACAGCTCTCCGTCACTCAAATCAAAGTCAACTGCAAGTTATGGCATCGTTTCCCTGATATCATGGTCCTCTTCAAAAACAAGGGACAAAGACAACAAGAGGTAGTAAGTGTCAGGGGCAGGATTCAAACTCAGGTCCTCCAGACTCCAAATCAGTTACCTATCTGTGGTCTATGTCTGTGTGTTGCCTCAAGTGGAAAGAAATTATATATATATTTTCTCAAGTGCCTTTTATAATGCACATTTCAGAGAGAGAGAGAGAGAGAGAGAGAGAGAGAGAGTGTGAGTGCCTTTATTAACCACTTACTGTATACCAGACAATGTAATAAACAGGGAGGAATACAAATACATGTAAAAAAGATAGTCCCTACCCTCAAGAAACTTACATTCTAATGAGAGAAGACAACAATAAAGGAGATGGAAACAGAAAAAAGAAATTACCTGCAAGGTGGCTAATCCATAGAAGAAAAGTGAGGAACAGAGCCAGGAGTGACTGACCATAGGCTAGGCACCTCACAGAAAGAGGGTTCTGGGCTAAATGCTCACCATTCAGAAAAGTGGGCCACAGGGTAGGATCAGAAGGCTGCTGGTGGGAAGGTAGAAGAGTCTCTAGATTAAGCAGTGCCTGAAAAGCATTAGTTCTCAAAGTATCTGCAGTAGCTAAAGATAATATGGAGTGCATTACTATCCAAATAATTTCTTCTCCCCCTGCCATTAAAAATATATTTTATTGAAGTGGTTTATTTTTACATTAGTCATTTCTATGACCAAGAAAAAAAATTAAGCAAAAATGTCTTATGACCCTATCTAATCAAGTATACAACATTCTACCATGATGAAATGTTGTCCCTCTGCCACGACAAGGAACATATGTTTCATTTATCTCTTCCCTAGAACTATTATAATTTTCAATTATTTTCAGATTTCACCATCCTTTTCAATGACTTCTTCATTTACCCTCCTGTAGTCATAATATATATTGTTCTTTTGGTTCTGCTCACTTCACTTGTCATCAGTTCATACGGATCTTCCAATATTTCTCTGAGTTCCTCAAAGGGATTTCATTTCCTTGACTAGACCCATGAACTACCTTGAGATGAGGAGTCATGGCTTCTATTTCTTTGTATCTAATATATTTATTTTTACATAATAAGCACCTAGCACCTTCGTTAGTTAGCAGTGCTACTATTTATTTCTCAGGCTACTCTTTCTTTTTTTCCCAAGAAGGGAAAAATGATCCTGGCTTCCCTTTTTATAGAACAAGCTATGCTTTTTGAGTTATGACTTCCATAAGGAATTACTTCCATTGGTCTTTTCTCACTTGTCTATCTTTCCCATCTGCTGTGGGTAAGTAAGCATCATCAGCCCCAAACCATATTTTGGAGAAATATCTTTCTCCTTTCATTTCCTGATTCAGGTAAACAGTTTATACTTTGATTCCTTTATCTTCCTTTAGATTTAGGTTTTTCTCTTTCTATCCCTAATAAGTAAGTAGCCTTGTGATTTTTTCCCCTTTCTGTTTTTATAAGTTTTCAAATATCCCCTTTCCCATAGGTCTTTAGGCCAGAACCATGTTGACAACACTGAAAATGTTTTTATTTTTTTCTTGCCTTCTTCTAATATGTGAATGTGGACAATGAGAATAAGCGTGTCAGACAACCAACAAATATTTCTTAAGGGTTCAGAACTATGATAGACACTGTAATAGATCTCTTCCTCCACCCCCAATCCAAAAAATGACCAAGACATATGCTCTGACCTCATAGATTGAGCAGTTCAGTGAGAAGAAAAATAATGTATGTACATGTGAAACAATGAAGAACAATGCAAGACAAAACAATAAATTGCTAAACCCTGCCTGAGGCAGCATTGTGATAGAAAAAGAATGGAATTTAGAGGAGATTGGTTTCAAGTCCCAGCTATGCTACTCATGAAGTATAAGTGACTCTGGACAAGTCACTTAACCTTTCTGAGCCCCAACTTCCTCATCTACTGAATGAAATAGAAATAAAAGTAAGTGTACTTTATAATACACTGTGCTACCATGAGAATCCAATGAGATAAAAAATACAAACCATAAAGCAAAACATTAATGTCAGATGTTATTATTAGAAGTTCAATATCAGTGATAGCAATAATAATTGACAGTGGGACTTTGGGGAGAGCCCCAAAATTTCGAATCAACAAATATTATGAAAGGTACTAGAAATGGTCTCTGCCACCTTGATGTTTTAGACTTGTCTTCAGTCAAGGCTCAGCTTTAATTCCTTCACTAGAAAGCATCCCTAGATTCCTTCTAGCTACAAGTCCATTCTCAAATATAGCTGAATGATTTTGTCTAATTGTGCCTTCATCCCTATCATACCTTATCTCATATCAAATGTCACAGAATCAAAATTGGAAGGGATCTAAAAAATCATCTAGTTTAACTTGCTTTAAACAGTCATCCCACATACAATGTCTTTCATAAATAGATGTAAAATGGATAATGTTGATTACACTATAAATCAAAAAGGTTCTGTACAAATAAAACCAATATAACCAAAATTACAAGAAAAAAAAAATAGAAAACCAGGGGAAAATTCCAGAGTTTCTCAAATAAAAGTATTTAATCTCAAATATGTAGAGAGAACTTTGTCAAATATATAAGAATATGAGTCATTCCCCAATAGACAAATGGTCAAAGGATATAAACAAGTAACTATTTAGTTGGTTCTTAAAGACATTCAGTAGCAGAAAATGTATTACCTGCTGAGGAAAGCCATTCATTCCATTTTTGGATGTTTCTAATTGTGAAGAAGGTTTTTCCTTACATTAAACCCAAATTCATCTTTCTGAAACTTCTGCCCATTACTTCTACTTCTGATTTCTAAGTACTGAGGTCAGGAAGACCTGAATGCAAATACAGCATCAGATATTGTAGTGCCAAGCACGAGCAGTCTCCCAGAGGACTGCTGCAGTGAACAACCTTCAAGGTTCTAATTACAAGCACAGTGAACTCTCCATTTATTCAGTAACAAATTAAGGCAAAATATTCACAGAAAATCAAAATACAGCATTCACCATGTCACAGCTCAACAACTTAACACTAAAATGTCCACACAGTTTTCATCAAAATGGTCACATAGTTTTAAACAAAGTACATTCATTTAGTAACTCAATTACTGAGTAAGCCCTCAATTCAGTCACAAAGTACAAAGGTTAAAGTTCTCTTTTTAAAAAGGTGCATTCATTTAGTCAATAACAAAGTACATCCACCCCTAGGTCACAACTAGGTTACAATATCATCAGTCAGTATTAAGTACCAAAGGAGAGGTCTTTTCATCTTGACCCAAGGCAGATTCTCAGCTTCCATGGTTCTCCTTCCCACAGTTTCTGTTCCTGGGAAGACAAAGCTTAACAAAGCCACAATAACATTCTTACACATTGCCAGCATCCTCATCAATTCACTTTCTGCCTGTGAAATCAACCTAGACCCAACAACAAGATCTAAGGCCCCTATCAACAAATGAATCTGACAAAGTAACATCAAACCAGACAGACAAAATACTGGCACTACAGTCATGCCTCCTCAGTTCTCAGCAGCTCTGGGTGGCCCTCAGAAGTCCTGGGCAGCTCCAACTGGCCCTCAGAAGTCCTGGGCAGCTCCAGCTGGCAGTTTTCTCTCTTCCTCAGCAACTCTGGCTCCCAACAGTTCTCTCTCTCTCAGCATTCTTATTCTCTCTCTCTCTCTCTCTCTGCCTCCATGATGCTGCTCCCAGAAGTTCTTCTGCCCTCTCTCAGCTTGGGCTTTTCCCGATACATGGCAACAGCTCCTCCCTATTCAGCCCCCTCTCATCATGTCAACAAGTCCATCCCACTGTGGGAATCACAAGCTCTGGGTCTTAATACTTAACCCAAAACCAAGTGCTAAGTACCTGTTAGTTTATGTTAGTTTATCAATACAAGGGGATCTTCAAATTGCATCACCATTACAGATACTTACTAGCTATGTGACTCTAGGTAAGTCACTTAACCCTGTTTGTTTCCATTTCCTCATCTGTAAAATGAGCTGAAAAAGAAAATGGCAAGTCACTCCTGTATCTTTGCCAAGAAAAACTCAAATGGGGCCATGAAGAGTCAGACACAACTGAAATGACTGAAATACACATGTACATGCGCGCACACACACACACACACACACACACAAAACACACATATATATGTATTACATACAGGTAATGCATATAATAGCATTTCACTGTATATGTATATATACACCAAAATGCTATTTTCATAAATGCATATATAATATTAGCACTTTGTACAACACTTTACATAAGTCATCCAATTTGATCCTCATGAAGATCCTGCAAGATAGGGGCTAGTATTGTGCCCATTTTAAAGATGAGGATCTTGAGACTGAGAATTGAAGTGAACTGTCTAAGGTCATAATGCTAATAAATGTCTGATGTAGGACAAATGAAGGTCTTCCTGAATCCGAGTTCAATCTTCTATCCACTGTGTCAACTAACTCTCTATAACAACAACAAAGTCATGAGACATTTTGTCAGATGCTTATCTACAATATTACCCTGATCTGCCAGGCTAGGAATCCCAGTCAAAAACAAAAAACGAAAAATAAATACATGAAATAAGTTATTGTGAAATAAACAAATGAAATAAATTCTATGTACCCTTTTCTCAATCCTCCATCAGTGCAGATAGCATCTTATCTATGACATAGTGGAGAATTCTTCAGGAGTTGTATGAAGCACATAAGTGGTGTAATTTGCCTTAAATGACACATCTAGTCCACACCAGAGACGAGATTTGAAGCTAGGACACTTTCCTTAATTTCCAAACCTGGCAGCCTTTCCACTATGACACTATCTTGTGCCTTAAACACTGTAGGCACTTAATATGTGGCTATGGAAGTGAACATTAATTAGCCAAAAGTAACTCAAGGTTTTGCTCAGTGTAAACCCAAATAGAAGAATTCTCTGCCTTACTGACAAGAAAATATTTCTTCAATAAAAAATCATCAGGAAAGATATGATCTCAAAACTAAAATTAAAGGAACAAGGTATTCTCTTTCATTTCTTTTTTTTTAATATATGTATGGAAGATACAGTGTTCCCAGAACTTAAATATGGAGGCAGAGAGAAATAAGCATAGTAGCTATAAGAAAAGGATGGTTTAAGAAAAACCTGGGAAAACTTATATGAACTGATACAAAGTGAAGTGAGCAAAACTCAGAGAACATCATACACATTAACAGCAAAATTGTGAGGATGATCAACTGTGAAAGACTTAAAACTACTATGATCAAGACAATGATCCAAGACAATTCCAAAGGACCCGAGATAAAAAATGCTATCCACCTCCAGGGAGAGAACTGATGAACTCTGAGTACAGATTGAAGCACTTTTTAAACTTTATTTTTCGTGTGTGTGTGTGTGTGTGTGTGTGTGTGTGTGTGTGTGTGTGTGTGCTTCTTATGCAACAGGACTAATATGGAAATATGTTTTGCATGACTTCACATGTATAATTGATATCACATTATCTGCTTTCTCACAGAGTGGAGAAGAGGGAGAAGGGAGAGAATTTGGAACTCAATTTTTAAAAGAATAAATGTTTAATTTTTTTAAATTTAATTGGGAAATATATGAAATTTTTAAAAAAAATTTTTTAAAAACAAATACAGTATATCTTTCCCTAAAGGACCTTAGAGATGAACTGGAGACAAGACATATATATATATATATATATATATATACACACACACACACATACATATATACACATATTTACATATATATGTGTATATATATATATATATATATATGGAGAGAGAGAGACATATACAATGGAAGTTAAATAATGATTCAAAAATTCAGCAATGATAGCAGATATCAATGGGAGCTAGTATGGCATGTGGGATCTGGCGAACTATGGCCATTTGGGTCAGACTCAGCCTGCTCCTTCTTTTTGTACAGTCCACAAACTAAGAATGTTTTTCTCAGTGTTGGGCCAGAGTTAGCCCTTGGGACATAGTGACTGCCCACTGGATAGAGAACTGACCTAGGAATCAAGAAGATCCAGGTTTACATCCTGCCTCTGACATATACAAGCTGTGTGACCATGGGTAAATCCTTTAATTTCTCTGTCCACAAGGAACTTATTGAGATTTTTAAGTTATGAATGAGTTAATTCACCTCAATAGGAGTCTCCACACAGAAAATTCTCTATATTGATGAAATTATAGGTAACCAAGAAAAAAAAATCAGACAACAAAACCAAAGATGTAAAAACTACATGCTGAATGAGTGTGAGAAACATGTTTGTGGGGATCACAGGACTTCCCAGGCAGGGTCAGGCCTGGACAAGTTTCTACTGTCCACTGCTTCCCTGGGGGCCCACCTTATACCATATACACCATATACACCTTATACACTATCGTATCACACCATATACACTTTAAAATGGCAAACCCCTTCTCACTATAAGAAGTCAGAAACAGTGTGCAGAGGAAGCAGATGTGGTACTCACTCACAAGGAACACACCCACATCAATACCCAAGCAGGGGTGAAGTTATACAGTAGGGTTAGTAAAATTCCTCAAATTCCTCACTTTATTTCCTTACATTCCCTCTTTATATGCAGATTACATAGGTGTGGTAGTAAGGATGCTTGAGATCTGACTGGGCAGACATCTAAGGTCCTAGCTCTTTGCCACACCCCCACCTTTATAGTTCCCTCTAGTCATTGTCATAGCTCCAGGAAGGCCATTGGCTTAATAAAATAAGATAAGCCAGCTTCCCTACTGCTATAGATTATTTTCCAATAACTTTTGCGGGTGCAAAACAAGATGCCACAATATCATCTCTTACAGCGGTCTTTTGTTCTCAAAGAGGACCAATGACATCAGGAGGGTGTGCATTAGGATTGAGTGAGGCAGAGCTGCATTAACTATCTTTATCATGTTATTTTGGAGTAGAAGTAGCTACCCTCTGGGGACTCAACCTGTAAAGTCTTCCAATTGAAAGAGAAGGACAAACATCCTTGGACAGGAAAGCTGAGCTAGCCCCTGACAGTCTATTCAGAAGTGGCACGGTAGATAGAGCCCTGGACCTAGCTAGGATATTGTTGTTATTCAGGAGTTTTCAGTCATGTCTCACTCATAGACCTGAGTTCAAATCTAGCCTCAGACATTTACCAGACACGACTTAACCTCTGTCTGCCTAAGTTTCCTCTTTAAAAAAATATTAGTACCTACCTCTCAGGATTGTTGTGAGGGTAAAATGAAATAGTATTTGTAAAGCATTTTGCACACTTGAAAGCACTAGATAAATGCTGGCTATTATTGTTATTTGGGCAGTTAGGTGACCCAGTGGATAGAGCACTCATCTTCACGAATTCAAATCTGGCCTCTGATACTTACTAGCTATGTGACCCTGGGCAAGTCACTTAACCCTGCCTGCCTCAGTTTCCTCATCTGTAAAATGAGCTGGAGAAGGAAATAGCAAACCACTCCAGTATCTCTGCCAAGAAAACCCCAAATGGGGTTGTACACAACTGAAATGACTGAATATGGGTGGGTTGTAGCTAGGAATTGAGCCAAATGGGTACATTACATTTCATGTAAAAGTAAAGTGAGTAAAGGTCTAAAGGTAGAAATGAATATGGTTTGTTTTTTGAAGGGGGAGGAGGAGTGGAAGGAAGCAGAAATGGGCCAACATATTAGTACTAACTGTTTCATATAAAGAAGAAGAGGCAAATAACAATAGAGAATATTGGGGGGGGGGTATTTCCATTGAACATTAGCCAGGCTAATGATGAACATTAGACAAACATTATCCATAATATATACAAGGTATTTGATAGCAAAAGGATGCCTTACATGTGCCATTCATTCATTTATACAATGTTTTTTAAGCCTCTAATATGTGTACTGGAGGAAAAACAAAGAGAGACAAGAGACATCTTATCCTCCACCCTATATGCATGCACCTATGCAACAATAAAGACTAGCATATAAGACTCATAATGACCTTGTGAAGTACCTAGCCTGAGTATCTTTATCCCTGCTTTACCCATAGGGAAACTGAGGTTCAGTGATGGTCATGCAACTCTCAATAGCCACAAGTCAAGTCCAATTCTTCTGCCTTCAAGATCACAGCTTTCCCTATTATACCACACTGTCTCTCACACAGATATTTTGTGGACACAAGTAAGAATAGATGGACATAGGAAAGGCAGTATGGTATGATGGAAAGGACAATGGATTCTGAGTCAGAGGCTGTTGTTTGGTTATTTCAGTCACATCTGACTCACCATGACCCCATTTGGGGTTTTCTTGGCAAAGATACTGGAGGGGTTTGCCATTTCCTTCTACAGCTCATTTTATAGATGAGGAAACTGAGGCAAACAGGGTTAAGTGACTTGCTCAGGGTCACACAGCTAGGAACTGTCTAAGGCTGGATTTGAACTGAGGTCTTTCTGACTCCAAGTCCTGTACTCTACCCTCTGTACCACCTAGCTGACTTCAACCTGCCCATATTTCAAGGAATAATGTTATTGTTAATGTTATTGTTGTTGTTGTTCAGTCATGCTCAATTTGTGACCCCATTAGAGGTTTTCTAGGCAAAGATACTGAAGTTGTTTGCCATTTCCTTCTACAGATCATTTTATAGATGAGGAAACTAAGGTAAATAGGGTTAAGTGACTAACCCAGAGTCACATAGCTAGTAAGTGTTTGAGGCTGGATTTGAACTCAGGTCTTCATGACTCCACTGTGCCACCTAGCTGCCCTTGAGTCAGAAGATCCAATCTCACATCCTAGCTCTGCCTAGTGACACTCAACAAGTCACTAATGTCGCTGGGCCTCAGTTTCTTTGAGCTATGAATAAGGAGGCGGGACCAGATGACCTCTAAGGGCCCTTCCAGCTCCACAACTATGATATGAGGACCTTTGGGTCTCAGTTTCCTCATTTGTCAGATGAGGAAGGCAGAATTCAAAGTTCTCTAAGGCAGCTTCCAATTCTAAATCTGCGGTCCTGTGTGAGAGGGCTGATATATCCCTCCCCAGTGTGTCTGGAGTTCTGCCAAGTGCTCTGGGGCATACCCAAGCTTCCTTCCTCTTGAGAAGGACCCTGCCCTCTACCACACAGCCCACAGCCCTCCCTGCCTGGCCAGAGGCCAAGGAGGCCTGCTGTTCTTCCATGCCAAGGAGGAGATGCTTGACCTCTGTGGGAAGGTCAGCCATTTATAACGGGGAAGAAGAGAGCATCATCGTAACCCAGAGCAGACAAAGTGTGAAATATACATTTTTCTCTTTCATTTTTACACCATTTTTACGAGGCCTCTGTGCAGATGCAGCGAGCAAAGCCCTTGGCTCAGGCCCTGCGGGGTTGGCAGATTTATTACCGAATAAATAAAAAAATGAAAACAGCTCAGCTGTCTGGCCAGGTAGAAGGGGATTATCTCTACTTGAAAGAAGCCAGACAAAAGAATGACTTGCTCAGGAGGAGAGAAGGACCCCCTGCCATGCCACAAAACCAAATGTCCTACCACGTAGCTGAAATTGGCTACTAATTCTTTAAAGATTTCTTAATCCCATCTCCAGCCCAGTTAGACGGACCCAATTCTCTGGATCTCTTGTTTTTGTGGCAATTTAGATGCCTCTTTCCCAATGATGAAATTACCGAGGTAATGCCATGTAGTGACTCTTCCCAGCAGCCCTAGAGAAAGAGAGTGTCCTAGTCATGCTCTGCATGGGAGAACCCGGGACCCAGAGGAAATCCTCAAGAATCCTCTGAGAGGCAAGATGGCAGAATGAGGGACAGCACTGGGCCTTCATTCAGGAGACCCCACAACAAATCCTGGCTCTGCCATATTAACTACGTGACCATGGGAAAGTCTTTCCTAACCTCAGTTCTCTAATCTGTAAAATGGGGTGATGGTAATGGGGCCTCTACTAAATTTTTCACATGCTTGCCATAAGGACCATGCTTAGAGACCACAAAAGGCTATAGAAATGCAAGTCAGTTATTACTTTCTCCTTCTCCTGCCAGGGATCATCATGAGATCAAATATCCAAAGGCAATTTAAGAAAAAATAAGGATAAAGGGGTTAAGGGGACTCAGCTCCAGATAGGAAGTGAGGAATTCTAATTTCTCTTTCCTGGCTTCAGCTCTTCATCCTTAACCTCATTAGCTGACCTCTGCTCTAGTTATAAGCAGAGCACACCTGTAACTCCATCAGGATCATCGATTTAGAGTTGGAAAGGACCACAGAGGTCAGCTAGTCCAGAGCTGGGAAACCTGTGGCCTTGGGGTCACATGTGGCCTTCTCGGTCCTTGGGTATAGCCTTTTGACTGAGTTCAAGTTTTACAGAACAAATCATTTTTAAGGGGATCTGTTATGTGAAGTTTGGATTCAGTCAAAGGGTCACACCTGAGGACCTAGTGGGCCATACATAGCCCTAAGGCCACAGGTTCCCACCCCACTAGTCCAAGCTCTTTTTTCATTATGGAGCTAGGGAGACTGAGGCACAGAGAGGTAACACCATTTGCCCAGGATCACAAAGTAGCCTGGGTGGGATTCAAACCCAGGTAGTCCAGTTCCAGGACCAACATGCTCTCCAATGAGCTAGACTGTCTTTCTAGGGCTCCCACTTTCTAGCTAGCTGATGTTACTTTTTGAACAGATGTAGAACTATAGTATTTATGCTACAGGATGCTAATAGGACAGAGGAGTCAAGAATAAGAATGATGATGTGTAGGTAGCATTTAAGGTTGTTCAAAGTGCTTTATAGTACATAAATTATCTCGTTTTAACCTCATAAAAACCCTATGAGATAGGTACTATTATCCTCCCCATTTTTCAGATGAAAATAGGCTTTTAGGAGGGGCCTTAGAGATTAGTGGGAAGTACCATTCCCTAACTCCATTTTACAGAAGAGGAAATTGACACCTAGAAAGGAAGTAACTTGCTCAAGGTCAGTAGGAGAGGTGAGACTCAAACCCATTCCCTCTGACTCCAAATCCAGTGTTCTTCAGCCATGCTGCCATGATTTCTTAGTGGCTTCCTAACCGACCCACTTGGCACACCTCTGACCCTAACCACCAAAGGGAGCCATTACCATAACTCTCCAGCCTTGGAGGTGAGCCTCAGCCTAGCCCCAGCCCCTAGTCTGACTAACCCAAACTTATACCTAACCACATAGCCCTGGGCAACATCCCTATTTTCATCCTGATCCCCCACAGCCCACCCCTCACTGAAGAGTTAATAGGTTCCTCCTCTAGGAGAAGAAATAGGCTCACAGCAGACCAGCTCTCAATCCTCATCACTCTCCCCATATCGCTTAACTCCAACATTGAAAAGGGGAGGGGGGGAGATGAGGGAGGAAAGGTAAATTGGTTAGTGTTAGAAAAGTGCCATGGAGAGGAAAAAAGGCCAAGTACTTCCCATCCAGACTAAGAAGGCAATTTTAATTGAAAAACGAAATCGCAGATTACATGCAAATCTTTGTTGGCAAATTTCAATTACCACCAAATGAAATGCATAGCTAAGCTAAGCATCTTCGGGACACTTCATTTAATGTTTTCCCAGGATGGGTCCACAGCAATCAGAAACAGCTCGGCAGGCATCCTTCTGCAAAACGGGCCCCTGGCAGAAGAATTCCAGGGGGCCCCAGACCCGAGCTGCCAGACATCCCCCGGCCTAATCACAGAACAGTTAACCCAGGATTAGAAAGGGCCATTTAGGCCAGGCAAACACAAAACTCTCTATTTGATTCTTGTGGCTGCCAGTGGAGCCTCCATGGGGGGAGGGCAAGGAGGTTTTATGAGTGTTGATGCTTATTCACAAGACTGGTTTACCTCTTCAGTCCCATGCTGCACAAAAGATGGGCCCTCAGCCAGGGAAAAAATCTGTAGGACTGGAGGAACTGGAAGGGAATTTAGAGGGTCCACTTTCTTCATAATACAAAAGCAGAAACCAAAGCCTAAAACTGAAGCCCCAGGCCTCAGTTTCCCCTTCTGTAAAATGTAAGATAACATCTAAGTCGCCTGATCTTATAGAATGCTTTGTCCAAGATTATAAAGCTAGTTAGTAGCGGAGTTAAAACTAGAAAGCAGACCTCCTGTAGCCCCCCTGTTCAGGCTAGAGCTTGCTTACAACCACCTTTTCACATTTCTGGCCCCTTTCCCTTTTATTTTTTTTAAATCTAAAAAGACAGTGGCCATATCCTACCAGGGATACATCTATAGGCCTATTATCTCAGCAGATGATTTCTTACTGCTGTAAGAGACCTGGTTTAACAGAAAAAACCCTGGACTGTAAGAGACCTGGATTCTGCTATTAAGTAACTGTATGACCTCAGACAAGTCATTTTTCTTCTCAAGGCCTCAGTGATGTTCTCCTCTGTTGTATGAGGGAGTCTGCCTTCTAAGGCTCCTGATGGCCCTGACATACTAGGACACAGTGACCCACAGGGATTATATTTCTATTGTTAGCATATAATCCTTACTGTTCCACACACACAGTGTTCCACCTTCCATAGGGCTGTCTTTGTACTGGCTGTCCACTCTGTCTGGCATGCTTTCCCTCCTCACCTCCACCTCTTAAAAATACCTGACTTCAGGGCAGCTAGGTGGCCCAGTGAATAGAGCACTGGCTCTGGAGTCTGGAGGACCTGAGTTCGTTCTGGCTTCAGATACTTAACACAAAACTAGCCATGTGACCTTGGGCAAGTCACTTAACACCAATTGTCCTACCTTCCCCCATACAAAAAGCAAAAAAAAAAAACAAAAAAAAAAACAAAAAACCTGACTCCCTTCAGGATTCAGTTTGAAATTCACCTTCTGCCTTTTCTGGTCCTCCTAGTTAACACTACCTTCCATCTGAGAGATAGCTAGAGATAGGTCTAGTCAGAAATATATATACACACATTTTGTGCTCATATATTTATATACACATATGTGTATATATGCATATGTACATATATGGAAGGTATATATGTACATATGTGTGAATATGTATATATGTGAGTGTGTATGATATTGTGTGTGTGTGTGTATAAAATGTCCCACTAGAACGTAAGCTCCTTGAGGGCAGGGACTGTTCTTGATTTTTCTATTTTTTTATTGGGTGAGCTTTTTTTGTTTGTGCACAGTATATAGTAAGCACTTAAGAAATACTTATTGATTAATTGGTCTAAACAATACGAATAACAATAAGAGTTGGCAAATTGACTAATTTTGGAGTTAGGAAGTCCTAGGTTCAAGTCCTGCTTTTCAAACACACTGGTTTGGTGAACATGCTAAAAGAAATCCCTTTCAGTGCCTCAGAGGCAACTTTCTAGGATTATGAACTACAGAGGAGTTGCAAATCTCTATCAGGTTAGAAGAATTTCCACCCCTACAGTTCCAAAACCCCATGAAATCACAGGTCTTGACAAAAGAAATATGGAGGCCTTTTCAGTTACAAATTGCTTTACATCTGTTATATAATTTGATCTTCACATTATCCATGGGCAGTTAAGTGATAAATTTTTCCCCATTTTATAGTTGGGGAAAGAGAAGCTCAGAGAGGTTAATTAACTTGCCCAAGGTTATACAGCTATTAAGGGGCAGGGCTAGGACTTGATCCCAGATCTTCCTTTTCTATACCCAGTGTTTTTTCCACTGCACCACATTGCATTCATAATTGGCATGGGGCACTACTGCTCCTTACCATTTTCAAAGTATAAGATCTCCCAAATGTTTAAGGAGGTGTAAAAGATTGGACAGAAATCCTGCCTGAGCCTATATCCCCAGAGAGGTAGTCAGAACCAAACAGCTAATCACAGCCCTCCCATCCCAAGCTCCTGGGCCTGGCACTCATCCTCACCAGGGAGAAGAAAGAACAGGCCCAGGCTGGTGGAGCAAAGAGTCTCACCTCCAACTGGGGCCTGGGGGCTGCCCAGCTGTGGCTGTCTCTCACTCTGACTCCACCTCTGCCGAGCACGTGGCTTCTCCAGGCCTTATCTGCCAGATGGTTCCCAGTGGGGATGATTTATTAGGTGCCGAAAGCACGCTGATAAATTTTACTGTGAGTCCCCGGCAGAAGACTGGGGGTAGCAACAGCCCAGTGCAGGCAGCTCTAATAGAAAGTGCCGGCACCAAAGAGCAAGGCATTATTTATGACTGTCTCTAATGCCAAGCGGGTGAATTCATCAATCGCTTCTGCTCCTAAGCATGCTGGGACAGCAATGTGGGGGTGGGAGAGAGAGAAAGAGGGAGGAGGGAGGTAGGGAACAACAGGACAGGTGGGGGATAGATAGGGCTTCTCTGGGGATCTGCCAGAAAGGAATGGGTACATGTTTTCCCTCCATGTAATCTGGTTCTCTTTCTTGACCACTGGGAGAAAAGGAAAGAAAGAAAGAAAGAAAGAAAGAAAGAAAGAAAGAAAGAAAGAAAGAAAGAAAGAAAGAAAGAAAGAAAGAAAGAAAGAAAGAAAGAAAGAAAGAAAGAAAGAAAGAAAGAGAGAAAGATCGAGGGAAAGAGAAAAAGGAAAGAGAAAGAAAAAAGGAAGAAAGGAAGGGAAGGAAGAAAAAAATCCCTGTGTTCTGAACACATCCTGTGCTCTTCTGTCTCCATACCTTTTCTCATACCCTATAAAATACCCTCCCTTCCCATCTCAGCTTGTTGTTGGGTTGCCTTGACAGGTAGTGAGTTCCACATCATTTGAAGTCTTCGAGCAAGACTGAATGACTATATGTCTGGTACACTGTGAAAGTGTCTCATCAAGTATGCATTGGAACTAGATTATCACCCCAGCACCTTCCATCTTTGAATTTCTATGACTTTTATGCTATGAATTTCTACTCAAACTTTAAAGCCTAACACAAATGCCTTTCTTCCAGACGCCTTTCCCCAATCTCCTGTATCAGCAATGATCTTCCCCTTTGGACATTATATGGTACTTTGTTTTATATATTTATTATGCATGTGTAATGGAGTATTGTGGATTCTCTGTAATTCTTATCCTAATAATAGACTGAAAGCTCTATGAAGACAGGTACAGTATATTATTTAAACTTTGTATCACCCCTAATGCCAAGGACTGTTCTTGAAACACAGTAGCTGCTAAATAAATAGCTATGTGTTGACTCCCTTGTCCTTTCTAGCCCCTCCCTTAATTCTTCACTGCCTCCCTGTGGTCAACAAGCCCCCAGCACACAGCAGGGGGGACTACAGATAACATGAGTTTACTTGTAGGAACCTGGCAAAAACTGACCATACGTTCATCTGTCCCACTGCAGATCTGTCTCTCCCCCTCAATCCACTCCCCCACCTACCTCCTGCTTGGTCAGTATATTGGGCAAAATACAAAAGAACATTCCTATGTCAGTTCAAGCAAGCAGACTCTTCTTAAACAAGGGCTACCTAGCTTTGACCCTCCACTGGACAAACAACTAAATCTGCCTAAAAGCTAACTAACCACTGTTAGCACTATGAGTTAAGTTCTATGTGTCTGATGGGAAGGGAATTAACTCCCTAGAAAGTCTAAGAGCACTTCCCTTATGAGGAAAATGCAATCCAAGGGGAGCATTATCAGAGTATGTAGGGAGCAGGCAACATCATGGGGATTCACCAACAACAGTCCCGGATTTGGTCTTTCCTACAGAGGAGTTCAATACGCATGGCAGTAAGATTGGTTGGAGGACTTTAGGATCCTGGGGAAAAGTAAGTCTCAGTAGAAAGGGGGAAAATTTTATCAATTGTTTATGAGCTATAGTGAGTTCTTTATGAGTTTTCTGTATTGTTTATGGGCTTGTACGAATCTTTTGCATTTTCTTCAAGGTGGAATAAAAACTGTCCTGTATTCAATAAATGCATTGTTATCTTGAGTGCTTGTATGGGAATCTGGGGAATACTTTAGCCACGTCTGGGTAGACTTAGATAGATATTAGCTATATTTTGAGGACTTCCCAGAGTAAACTCTGGGAGGAGGCATAATGAGTCAGAGTTGTGGTGTTTTCTTGAGGTACACTCCCAAGACTATCCAATGTTAGTCCAGAGGTCTGGGTGCTGAGTTATAGGGGACAGATGTTCTATATTTGTGTTTCCAATTCTATGTTCTAGACTCCAAGATTTCTTCCTGTGTTCTAAGATCTTTTGCAGAACTCACAATTTGTGGTTTTATGATTCTAAGGGATTCACAGATTGTGGCAGAGATCATTTACACTTATAAGAAGTGTGATCAAAGTTCCCAAATTCTTGTACCTACTGATTTCACTGATATATCTACTGACACCCTCTTGCAATGTCTCAACTATAAAGAGAGATAAGCCTGGGTTCTTGAAGTCTTTGCTATAGGTCAAGCTCTGCTCAATCCTCTCAAACTGGAAAGAAAGGCTTTGAGTTCTTACTCAGACCAGTGCTATGTATCTCTTGTCGGAGGATTAGCCATGCTAAGCCAGGTGAAGCTCATTACCAGAAGGCTGACCTCTCCTAGCCAAAAGCATTTCTAACTAGAAGTTAAAGGGTTATAAAAGGGTAGCTAGTTGGCAATGGTAACTAGAGTACCAGGCCTGGAGTCAAAAAGACCTGAGCCTCAGACTTATACTAGCTCTGTGACCCTGGACAAGTCACTTAACCCTCCTTGCCTCAGTTTCCTCATCTGTAAAATGAGCTAGAGGAGGAAATGACAAATCCCTGCAGTATCTCTGCCAAAAGGAAAAAAAAACAAATGGGGTCACAGTCAGACATGACTGAAACCACAGAACAACCACCAAAAAAAAAAAAAGAGAGAGAGAGAAAGAAAGGTTATAATCCACATCACAGATTAACAGAATGTTGGCATGAGAAAGCACCTCCCAGATTTAATCTAATTTCCTCATTTCGCTAACAAGAAACTTGAGCACCCAAAGTGGGGGGGGGGTGATTTGCCCAAAGTAACACAGCCAGCAAACAGAGCCAGAATTCGAACCTAGGTCTCCTAATACCTGTGCTAATACCCTTTCTGCTATATTAGTGTCTTCTCCTGCATTGGTGATAGGACTGGCCACACAGGCAAAATCATGAATCCTTTGGAGTAAATGCCTTTGGGTACCTTCGTGTCTATAAGTTAGCCAATATGGTATGGTATAAAGAGTTCAAGGTTAAGAATCAGGAAATTTGGACTCTATAGTCATCATCACCATCAATGAAACACCTACTTTATGCAAGTATACACCCTGTGGGTGTAGATGGTACAAAACATTCCTTAATAATACTAGCTAACATTTATAAATCACTTTAAAGTTTGCAAAGCAATATATATGTATGTGTGTGCATATATGTGTACATATACATACATATATACATATTCATTTGTTCCCTATAACAAACCTGTCCAGTATGTCCTATTTTTATTCCCTTTTCGCAGATGAAGACCAAAGGTTGAGTGTCTTGACTTGGGTCATGAAGCTAGTGAACACCTGAGGCAGGATTTAGACTCACACCTTCCTGGCTCTGGCACTTAATCCATCATGCCACCTAATGGAGGACAAAAAGTCCACAATTCATTCTGCCACAAATACAGTGTCCATGGGCAGAGTGGGCTCACCCTTTGAGAATGGAATTGAGGCACAAAGAATCCACAGAAGGGCCTCTGAGTCCTAGGAGCATAGATTACCCTTGTGGCAAAAAGGACTCACAGCCCAAGGTAGGGCAAGCCCTGGAAATCCTTTATCTTTTCCTATAGTCCTGACCCAGCAGCCCGTGGATTCAGGATGTGTGCTATGCAGGCCACTTCTGCTGAACAGATGCGTTTCTTGAGTCCACAGCTTGGTGCTCCTCTCTGCTGTGAGGGTTCACACTCCTTGTATGTGTTCCACACTGACTGCTGGGTCTCTATAGCTCCAAAGACATGGCCAAGGGGGGAGAGAGGGGCAAGTGATGAGAAGGAAAAGAAAGTTCTACGTGAACCCCACCCTTCACTTCCCTCCTCCGCAAATGACTTCTGAGCCAGATGCTTCAATTTTGAATGACTTTACTTCTTTTCTACAGAATCAAGTTATTCAGCAGTTTAGCATTCTTTCCTCTGTGTGTGTGTGTGTATGTGTGTGTATGTGTGTGTAATATTTTTTAAAGCTTAAAACTTCTATAAGACTTTTGGGACACCCTGAACATAGGCACAAGCAGCCTTTCTCTTAGTCAATAACTGACTCTAAATCATTGACATTCTCTCATTCAGTCACAAGATATTTCCTGTGTGGCTTCAGTTGCCTTGATCCAATGGTCAAGGTCCCATAATCCTCTTATTTTGATTAAAAAATTTATTCACATATTGTTATAGGTTGCAGAAAACATCTAGCACACCTCCTTTACACTTTGAAAACGTTCTGGGCTCTCCTGATTGTGTCAGCTGAGACAGAAGGAAATTCCCTCCCTTAGACTGTTGTGGGCCTTCTGTGCCCTGAGAAACTGAGAAAATACCCTCCCTTATACAAAGACTAATTTTGCCACTAACTCTTAGCCTCAGGTTCCATATCTATAAAATTGGAATAACACTCTCTGCCCTACCTAATTCACAAGACTGCCTTGGTGTAGAATAAGATCTATAAAAGAAAATATTTTGAAAAATATAAAGCAGGATTCAGAGGAACAGGATTAGATACAAAGGATTATTAAGTACCACCAAGCACTGGGGATTTAGACAGATGAATGGTATGGTGGATGAGACAAAATCCACAGCCAAATGCCTTGAAAACAGCTCTGGACACAGAATCATTTAATAGAACTCCTAGTCTTGACCTTTCAAGTAACTAGCTTTATGAATCTTGACAAGCTTCTTCCCCTTCTGGGTCTCCATTTCTTCCTTTTGTAAGATAGAAAGAATAGAAAAAATAGAAGGGGGTACAGTAGAAACGAGGATGAGTGGGTAAATGTTTAACAACCATCTCTCCAGAGGAAAAAATGTATACAGAACACACTTTTAAGTTTAATCTGCACTATTAACATTTTTCTCCCTCACTTTAAGTCTAGACAATAAACAAAGCAATTAAACAAGGCATTGTAGCATCCTATTTCTGAGGTATAAATGTTCATACTGAAAATTTAACAACCAGTTCCTTTAGGACAATGTGAGCTGGCTCCAGTAAGTACACTACTAAGTGGAAAGGTCACCTGAGAAGGAGAACACTGACTAGCTAGACCCTTCCCCTCTCTTGAATTCAGCGTCCTCATCTATAAAATAAGGGATTTGGACTCAATCTCTCATGCCCTCTGACAGTTCTAAGATTGTATGATTCTATATGGACATAGCTATTGCCTTTAAAAGTCCCTGCAAGGTTTTGGAGACCACAAAAGGTGAATTTTGGTTGCCCAGTTGATGACAATGATGATGATGATAGCTAATATTTATATGGCATTTACTACATGCCAGGCACTGTGCTAAGCCCTTTAACAATTATCTCATTTGATTCTCACAACAGGAGGTAGGCACTATTATGATCCCCATTTTATATATGAGGAAACTGAGGCAAACAGAGGTGAAATGACTTGTCCAGAGTCACATAGCTAGTGAATATCTGAGACTAAATATTTGAACTCGGGTCTTCGTGACTCCTGGCCTAGGTCTCTCACTGTGGCCACCTATCTGGCACAAAGTTCAAATAAAAGGATTAACAATAACCATATAGTTTGCTTCTTTGTCCTTAGAGAAACCACTATCAGAGGTCTGTGTCTGAGTTTACATGAATTGGCAGAACTGGGCATGAGTGATATACCAGATATATTCTATGAGTATATAATGGTAATGTAAATGGGAAGATCTTTTCCATCCATTAATAAACACATGTAACCTGCTTAAATCACATGGAAATCTAAGACACATGAGTTTGAGTCACATGAAGCCTGTGGTGGGAGGAGCTTGCTGAAAGGGTAGAGCAGGAAGGATGGAGCAGAGCCCAGAGGAAGTTGGTGAGAGCAGTTAGAGCTGAGGGAGAGAGAGGAAGCAAGCAGAGAGCTATGAGTGTTCATTTGTGGGAAAACCCTAGCAGGGGGAAGGCTTGGGGATGATAGCGGCCCCTGCAGTGTTATTGTTTATAGAGTACTTTATTGCTATGGTGGATTTGGCTTTCTGGTACTGGGATTCAGCTTTCTGGTGTTTGAATAAATGTTTTGGTTTTATTTTGCATGCAGAAAGTCTGTTGTATTTTGTGATTCAGAATGACACTGGCATATTCATAGACACCATAGGCACTGTGAATATCATACTGGTACTACAGAGCAGAGAAGTCAGAAGTGCCCATCACTGCCCCCTTACCAGGCAGCCTTTATAAGTTACTTTGGGTAAGGCCCTCTGAATCTTAGGAGCACTCCTGATTCAACCTCATTGATAGACCCAAGTATTGTTATAGGCCCTGTCAACTTTCATCCATTTCTTAAAGGATGCTCCTAGATTGGGTGTATTTAAACTACCATCTTTACCACTTCACTTCAATTTAATTAACATTTATTACAGACCTATTGTGCACCAGACACTGGGAATACAAATGAAAAAAACAAAGACAGTCCTTGCCCTCCAGGAACTGGCTACCTAATAGAGGAAGACAATAAACAAAAGGGATGTTGAAAGGGTGAGAGGGTTTTCAGAGGGTACCCAATTAGGCCTTCAGAGCAGCTAATGGGAAATGGAGAGTTACCTGGAAAACTCCAAACTCTTTATTATAAAGGAAGATTTTAGAAAGAACTACAGAGGTATCTTGTTTAACCCATTTATTTTAGGAAACTGAGGCCCACAGGACTTAAGTGACTTGACCAAAATCACACAGTCATTTGTGAACAGAAGCATGTCCTGGGCCACCACATTCAGCAAGAAGTTTTTGAGTATGCTAGGATTTGGCGCACTCCTCCATTCTAACCATTGGGACATTCTGACCTTCCCCTGCTGCTGTGCCTGGATGCCTACCTCAACCAGAGATCTGGTTACTCAATTTTTACTTTAGCATGGGCTTCCTGGTTCCCAAATCATCAATACTCTCTTGGTACAAATTCCTCAAATGGAAAGGATCATAAGTTGGGATTTAAAGCCAGAAGGAACCGTAGGGATCATCTAGGCCAAAGCTACCTCCACTCTTATTGTGGAGGTAGATGAGGGGAAGTTCCAGCTACTGAAACTGAAAGAGAAGAAATCCAAAGAGAAAAATGTCATCTGACCCAAGCACATAATGTAATCAGTGACATCACTAGGACTAGAACTCAGCTCCCAAATTCTGGATCTTATTGCCACAAAGATATATGTTAACCCATCAACATGGTATAATGGAAAACATACTGGACCAAGACTAAGCTAGACCTAAGCTCACCTTCTGCCTTTGGTGGTTCTTAGCTATTTGCCCACAGACCAGTTACTTAACCTCTCAGCCTCAGTTTCCTTCTAAATCAAATTTAAATAGTAACATCCTAAGCACCTATTACACAGGGTTGGTGTGGGAATCAAATGAGGTAATGTATATAAAGCACTTTGTAAATGTTAAAATGCTGTATAAAGGTCAGCTAATATTAATCACTAATGTCTAACATATTGCTTAATATGTTTAAGGAAAAATACAATTTAGAGCAAGATTTATTTTTCAGATACATCTGTCCAAGTGCTGGACTCTAGATTCCTCTCCCCAAAAGCAGGGAGAGAAAACAGACCATAAATTCTCACTGGGACAGTTGGCCTAGAGCTATTTTCTGAGAGGAAAAAAACACCACTCCCTCTACTGCACAGGGGCACAATTTCTCTACCCTCCCACCCCCATTCCCACTGACCCTTTAGCCACTATAATCTGGATACTATAGACCAAGGACCAAGGGAAAGTGATTTGAGGTAAAGTCAGGAGCCATTTGCTATGGGGATTCAGCTATAAGCTTCCCCAGCTTTAAAAGGCCAGCTCTGAGATACGCGCACACACACACACGCACACACACACACACACACACACACACACACACACACACACACACACACACACACACACTGCAAAGCTCTGTCCACTGGATAGCTGGTAAGGCACTGTGCCCATTTAACTACAACAGAGGGGACAAAGAATAAGATGGAGGAAAATGTAGCCAGAAGTAAGATCTTGTGATAAAAAAAAAAAAGTCAGGGGTTTTAATGTAATTTAAGCTCTGTATGAGTTAGCTCTGGATTTGGCAGCCAAAACTAAATGGTAATATAATCTCAAGATGCATTAATAGGGTACAGAATTGAGCAGGGGGCATAAGTGGGGCAGGGTGTGAAAGTCTCACTGTACTTTGCCCAGCTCTGACGACATATAAAGCAATTTATTCCACACTGGGACCACATTTGGGAAGGGCATTGCCAAGCTGGAAAGTTTAAAGATAAGGGTAATTAGGGGCAAGGAGGAAAAGAAGGTGACGTGATAGTGTCTTTCAATGGGTTATTATAATTGCAAACATTTTTATACTATTTCTAAGGTTTGCATTGTTGTCATTTGGTCATTTCAGTCATGTCCGACTCTTCATGACCCCATTTGTGATTTTCTTGACAAAGATACTGGAATGGTTTCCCATTTCCTTCTCCAGTTCATTTTCCAGATAAGGAAACTGAGGCAAACAGGGTTAAGGGACTTACCCACAGTTGCCCAGCTAGTAAGTGTCTGAGGCTAGATTTGAACTCAGGTCTTCCTGACTCTAGGCCAGGCACTTGATCCACTGTGTCACCTAGCTGCCCTTAAGGTTTGCAAAGTGCTGCGCAAATATTACCTCACCTGATCCTTATAACAACCCTGGAGTTAGGTGCTATGATTATTCCCATTTTAAAGATGAGGAAACAGACAAAAGAGAAAGTGACTTGCCCAGAGTCACACAGCTACTAAGTGTCTGAGGCTGAATTTGAACTTAAGTCTTCCTTACTCCATGGCCCGTGTTCTATCTGGTGCACCTACTAGGGATCTATCATAGGGACAAAGAATTAGCTTTGCTATGTTTAGTCTCTAAGGTAGGTGATGAAGTGGATAGGGTGCTAGGCCTGGAGTCAGGAAGACCTGAGTTCAAATCTAGCCTCAGACTTTTACTAGCTGTGTGACCCTAGGCAAGTCACTTAACACTGTTGCCTCAGTTTCCTCATCTGTAAAATAATCTGGAAAAGTAAATGGCAAATCACTCCAATGTCTATGCCAAAAAAATCCCAAATGGGGTCACATTGTTGTCACATTCATGCCTGAAAACAACGGAACAACAATAATGTGCTTAGGCCATGGGAGCCAAAATTTCAGCAGGATAAAAGGAAATAGTTCTCAATTATTAGATGCATTTGTAAAAGGAATAGAATCCCTCCAAAACTAATTAGTTACTCAATATTGAAAGAGTTCAAGAAGAGGGTGGACACTGTAGAGGGAATTATTTTTTAGGTACAGATTGGACTGGTGGCCTTTGAAGTCCCATCTAACTCTAAGGTTCTGTGATTCAGAACTGGAGCATGGCCTCTTCTCTGAGGGGCAGAGAGTGTAATGTTTGTGTGAATGCCTAGAGAGCAGAGGGAGCTTCAGTCCCTGTACTAATGGGGGGCCCCTCCCACTCCTCTGTGATGCTGTAGACAAATTAGGTAACATGGCTAAAGCATTCTGAGAGCCCTCAGAGTGCAACATAAATATTACAATGGTGGTTCTGACGCAACGACAGGGACCATATTCCCTGTCTCCTAATATAAGGAAATATTTAAAATGAGAAGGCTCCACAAAAATCAATCCATAGAAGCTTAGAGAGAAGGAGGCTGCTAATCAGCTGTTACCCGAACAGGCACTCTTGGGAAATAAAGCTGAATTTCTTCCATTAGGAGACCCAGCAGATATACATTTCTGAGGTATGGCTCTGTTATTTGTGAGCTATTCACCACTCCGCTCAACAAGTTCTCAATAAAGAGAAAAGGGGCAGGCCTAGCTATGTGTTGAATCCCCGAATTTAGAGGTTGTCAACTGGCCTATATTTATGGCCTCAACCCAGAACTCTCTACTTACTGATATAGCTGACACTAACAATCCTCTGAATTTTTTTTTCCCCTTTCTCAGTTCCTTTCTCTACCCCATCAAGGGTGACTATTGCCACCGGCTTCAGGCACCGTCAATGTTGATACTTACAATATATAGTATAGGGATAAGTACATTGGATTTTGAGTTTAGGAGACATGGAATTGAATCCCAGCTCTGCCTCTCAGGACCTTTGTGACCTCAGGCAAAGGCCTCCCCTGAAATCCTTTGCTGGGCCACAGGTTATGCAGGCCCTTCTTGCTTTCCTCCTCGTAAAATGAAAGGGTTAGATATCTAAGGTCCCTTCCAACTCTTGAAAGTTGGCATAGTAAATAGAATGGGGAAAAGGCTTTTAGAAGACCCTGCTTCATAGATAATTATTTGTTGTATATCCCTGGGCAAGTCCCTTAACCTCTCTCAGCCTCAGTGTCCTCATCTGTCCAATGGGGATGAAAACAGTCATAACATCTACCACATAAGGCTTTTCATGAAGATCACATGGGTTAGTGTATATAGAGTGCTTTGAAAATTTTAAAGCACTCTATAAATTCCATAATTGTGACTATCATACCACCTTAATAAGGAATGAGCACAGACCTCCTCAAGACAGAAGGAAGGCATTACTCCAAAGAGAAATGTGGACAAAGTGAAAAATCCACCAAATGGGAATGAAAACCTCATCTTGATAGGTCTCAGAATATTTCTGTGGAAGACAGAGTGCATCCTACTGATATCTGATCACACAGACCCATCTCCCCAGGGGAAAGTGATTTAGGCCTCAGACCAGAAGATGCTAGGAATAAAGCTGAAAAATGGTCTGATTGCCCAGAATAGACTCCCAAGGAGGGACTGTTAAATTTTTGGTATGAACATGTGGACCTCAGAAATTAGCAAACACTACAAAACTCAGGGCTTGGTTTATTGTTTGTTGATTGTCTAGATTTAAGTAAGTGATGGGAAAGATGTTAATGATGCAGATGAAACTTTAAAAATATGTACTATTTGGGGGGAGTCTATTGTTAAATATTTTATCAGCACATTCCTGGATGAAGGGTGAATGTGATGGGTTGGGGGGGAAGGGAGAAGGAAGTAGGAAGAGAAGATATATGAAGATTAAAATGAGAAGAAGTACCTTATCCTCCCCACTATTCTACCTTTAGCTCAGGGAACTGTAATCAAACACATACTACCATTCCAGGGAGACACCTGTCAATCAATTGCTCTATGACTTCACTCAATATCCCTGAGACTTTTCTAACCAAAACACTTCTTTTCTTGCTACCGCTCCCTCCACACGTGCTGTCTTCCCTGATACCATTAGACTATAAGGCAAGATTTAAGTAGGCAAGTTCTTGAAGGCAAGAACTATCCTGCATTTTGTATTTGTACCTCCAACCTAATGCACAGAAATTCATTCATTCTTCCTAAGATTTCTTAGAAAGAAAAGGAAGAAAGCTTAGCTCTCATTTCACTTAAGTGTTCTTAAGGTAGGCCCACAGATAGATTTCAAGAGACTTTTAATTTTACATTTTGGTACTTTTAATATTTTAATAACTGTATTTCAACATGTTTCCTTTGCAGTCCTATGTGTTTTATTTTATGCATTTAAAGATATTATTCTGAAAAGGATTCTGTAGGCCTCAACAGACTGCCAAAGGGGCAAATCTAACATGACACAAACACATACAAAACTAAATTATAAAAAAACCCTGTTCTGATCTAATTCTTTCATTTTGTAAGTGCAGAAAGTGAAACCTCAAGAGAAGAGATTTAGCCAAGGCTACATTCTGGGTTACTGGGAAAGCTTAGCTGGGGTGGCCACACTTGAGGACCTAGAGGGCTACATATGATCTCAAGATCACAGATTCCCCATCTCTGGAAGTCAACAGGGCTCTTGGCTCCAAAGTTAGTACCATTCTCTTTCCCTTACTTTCCAGAACCTCTCCCTTTAAGTAACATTTCCCTTCTATTTATTTCGACCAATGAATAAGAAGAAAGGAAAAGATATGTAAAAAAATAGAATTCCTAATCTAAAAAGATGAAAGGGCCCCTGGCCCTGAGTGGGACATTAATAAGTGCTTGGTGAAGGGATTTGGCCTCCACAATAATCCTCTGATGCTGCATCACAGAATGGATGTGACCCTGGGTTCTTGAAGGCTACAGCCATGGAGAGCAAGGCTATACCAGTGAAGACTATGAAGAATGGCAAAGGCATAAAATGCCATCATCTGTAACACTGTCAAACTTGTCCGAGTCCCTTATTCCTTAAGAATTCTTGGGAACCTCCAAATAAAAGGAAATAGACTGCAGTCCCAATAGGGGAATGATCAGACCGTCTCCCTGGACCATCCCTACCCCTCATGCCAAAGCAGATGGTGAATCTATAAAACAGCTCACATTTCCAGAGTGCTTTAAGACTTACAAAGAACTTCCTTTAGAGTAACCCTTTGAGGGAGATAGAGTATTAATCCTCGTTTTACAGAGAGGATAATTGAGGCTCAGGAAGAAATGATTCACCATAGTTTCTAAATTTTAGAGTTGATATTCCAAGTCAGCTCTCCCATATTTTCTGGGTCTAGCACTCTAAATGTCAGTCAGGGAAAGAAAGATTCATGGCAGCCCTGATAGGTGAAGGGTTACTCTCCGTCTATGACTCTCTTATAGCCTTCCAGGGAGAACCCTTCTGGAGACTTGTCTATCTCCTTAGATCCCACAAATTCCTGCTTAACATCTATCTACAAGCTTAGTTTTGCTTCAGTTTCTGAGACCACTTCACAACTCCAGAAGAGAAAATACCAAGGTCCATAGGGAATGTCTCTTGTTGTCAAGTGAACCTTGACATCAGGCTGCATTCTGGCTCTATAACTTTAGTTCTAGCAACTGGGCTCTCACCTACTCTATGGTCACAAATCCATAAAAGTAGTGGGAACTTTACATTTGGGCTGCTAACTCTGTCTCAGTCCTTCATCTCTTGCAATAGCTTCCCAAAGAGAAAATCAAATCAAACCAAGTTTAAGCTATTACTTTAAACAAATAAAAAACAAATAAACAAGCTTCCTAACCAACGTTCCTGTCTTTGGTCTCACCCTCCTCTACTCCATCCTTCAGACAGCTCCCAGAATAATTTCTCTAATGCTCATGTTCAACCATATTACTTCCTGCCTTAAAAACTTTCATCCTGTTAGGGAGAAAACAAACTCCTAGTTTATCATTCAACAAGGTTTATAATCTGTGCTCTGGGCACACTCTCCCAACTCACATTCATACTGTCAGGCTGGTATCCCAAAACGTGGCTAGCTATTTATCCTGTCAGGGTTCTAGGCAGTCCCGAGGGAATAGGGAGTGGGGTGGGTAAGAGCTGGTTTCTCTAGTAGTACCATAGCTAATAAGGGCAACAAGATGGCACAGTGAATACAATGCCCAGCCTGGAATCAGGAAGACTTGTCTTCCTGAGTACAAATCCAGTCTCAGATACTTACTAGCTATGTGACCCTAAGCACGTCACTTAACCCTATTTGCCTTAGTTTCCTCATCTGTAAAATGAGCTGGAGAAAGAAATGGCAAACCACTCTACAATCTTTGCCAAGAAAACCCTAGATGGCCTCACAGAAAGTCAGAAATGACTGAAAAACAACTGAACAACAACAAAGAGCTAATAAGCCCCCATTAGAATATTTCCCCCAATTTCATTGAATTATCATTTAATATCAATTAATCAACTATGCTTGATTAACTTTTAGAGGGGAAAAAAGCATTTACAGAACAGTCAGTATAAAATATCTCCCCAGTAGCCTAAAACACACTCTCCCACAAGTACAAACAAAATTCAAAGGGAAATAGACTCAATCTGAAGAGATAAGATGTGACAAATGGGGCAACTTAAAACTACTGGCAATCTTCTGCCCCACTTCCCAGGGCCCTCATAAGGCATGGCACTAGCTTCCTACTGAGCTTCTCATGGGAGGCCCAAAGCTACCTTTCCTCCATGCATCTAGCATGTTCTCAGTTCTGTTAAGGTGACAGCCCTCAGGGTAGACATTGCCGTCATTCATTATAGATTGTTAGGCCTCTGATAAGAAATCTAAATCTTCTATATCTTTTTTTTTAATTTTTAAGTTCTTTCTCTGGTCCAAGGGAGTGAATGAAGGAGAAAGAGAATCTTCTCTCCTTCCCCTTGCCCAAGTGATTCTTTATCGGGGGCCTGGCTGGACTTGCTCTCTTCTGGCTCACCACTGGAATGCTAGCATCTAAACTGGACTGATGCCTTATACAAAGCCCACAAAGCATGACTAAACCTTTTCAGCCAATCCAAACACATCCTATCCCACTTAATGGAGATCCCTTTGATTGCTCAATTCACTAGTGATGGCTAAACTTTGTTCATGCTTCAGGTGATGACTACTATGATCCAAGGTTCTCCATCCATCCAGGCTTACTACTAACAAGCCTACCTTTCCAAGCTTGTTATTAATCCTCATAGCTTCTATATTACAGCCAACTTTAACTACTAGCTCTCTTCTCTAAGTTCATGCTTCTCCCACATCAGTACATACATTCATACAAGTCAAGGTCCACTCCCACCTCCATGCCCCTATGACTGGAAAGCATTTCCTCCATGCCTCTACTCATTGAAATCCTTCTCTTCTTTCAGTCTAGATTGGGTACTACCTCTTCCATGAAGTCTTCTCTGATCCTTTCCCAACTAAAAGTGTTGTCTCCTCCCTCAAATATCACTCTTAGAGATCTCCTTTGTCCCCAACATTATCTACCTACCTTACAGCATGCTTATGTGTATGCAGCTCATATCTACCCCCACTAGATTGTAAGCTCCTTGAGGGCAGGGATTATGTTGTTTCTTATCTTACTATCCCATTTGGTGAAAGGAAGTTAAATCCACCAAAATTCTCTTCTGATGCCTACAGATATTGGTATCCCTGGGTTCTCCAATACTATGCCAGTTTAGCACAAGCCTACCAAGCTGAAAAGGGGTAAAGAACAATCCTAGACATGAACTATGTGTCACTTGTTCAAGGGCTTGCCTAGCTATGCTTCTAGAATCTAGAGCTGGAAGAGACTTCAGAGACCATCTGTCCCAGTCCTCTTACTTAATGGATGAGGAAAATGAAGCCCAGAAGGAGGTAAGGGACTTGTCCAAGGTCACACAGACAACAATCGTCAAAGGTGGACTTTGAATTCAAAAACTGACTCTAAACTGAGTTTATGGTCTTCCTACCTTACTACACTGCCTTACAGAGACTGATCACCAGGTTAACCATTTGATGATGAATTTTTCAAACCCATCAGCTCTTGAAGACCATCTACTAAGAATAGAGGAGAGGTCATTTGCTTTGTTGGGGAGGGGAGGGGTTTACCTACATCGGCAAAACTACAGATCCTTGTATTCTGAAATAATTAAATGTAAATATTGATTACTGGGTCTCCCTTTTATTCCCCTTTGCTCTAAGCCCTCTCTGTATTTCAAGGTACCCTGCTCCCTTAAGAACCATGGTGCTATTTTTACTTTTGCCAGTATTCCTAAGCATCCTATTATATAATCTAGGACTCAGTTTCCTTATCTTCAAAATGATAATAATAACAATAATACATGTTCTCTTGACTTCACAGGGTTGTTGTGAATCAATGGTACTCTAGTTCCTATGGACTAGTTTATCTCTACATGATATCATGGCCCTATGACACTGAAAATTGCCTTCTTGCCTGGATCTCCACCTACAGAGGGCCCTCATGTTCCACCTGACTGTAAAGACACTCCCCCCCACAAACCCCCTCCATTGCTGGCACCTTCCCAGATCTTCTGTGCCTCCCAAGCAAGTCTGTCTAGCATCTGGGGTCTGGTCCATCTCACCATTAATCAAACCCTGGTACTGAAAAGGGCAGTTTATATAAGATGTAAAGAAAATTAATTTACCACAGGGTACAGATTATTCATGAATTGTGGAATGAGGCAATGTATTACAAGGCAAAGAACACTGGGAGGTTGGAGACCTTGGTTCTAGCCCTGGCTCTGTCACATAACCAACCGGCTGTATGACCCAGGGAAAAGCAGGGGCTGTTTCTTCATCACTGAGGAACTCTCTAAGGTCCTTCCAGCTCTGATTCTAGAAGTGCTATATCTATTCCATTTCATAACTCTTTTCAAAGACACCTTTCAAAACAAGAAAGACAAATATTCAAATGGAGTCAGAGGAACAGACTGGGCCAGAGTGTCCCAACCCAATTCATCCTATGGACTAAAAAAATATCAGAGTTCAGTACTGCAGACTATTCCACCCTTCATAGCCCAGTGGTTGGGAAAAACTGAGCTAGCTCACAATAATAAGAGCTGACATTTATACAGAGATCTACAATTTACAAAGGGCTTTACATTTATTATTTCCATTGATTCTCACAACAACTCTGTGAAGTCAAGAGAACAAATATTATTGTTATTTTCATTTTGCAGATAAGGAAACTGAGGCCTAGATTACACAATTAGTTGATGGCAGAGATGGGATTCCGGCCCAAGTCTTCTGACCTTGAATTTTTTTAACACTTTCTACTATATCATAGCTGCCTATGTTCTATGATAGCTGTATATACACATGTGTGTTATGTGTGTGTATATGCATATGTGTATACACACAGACATAATTACATACATATATTTATATAAACACATATATGCAGAGAGAGAAAGGGGAGAAGGGAGGGGGAGAAACAGATAGAGAGACACAGAGAGACAGAGACAGAGAGATCCCTTTCAGCCTTAATTTAATCTCCTTTCTCATAGGCATGGTTCCTCCTGAAATCTTGCCCTCTGATAACTTACCCCAACACCTGCCTCTACTTATAAGTTTAGCATTACTGCTGCCCTCTACCTCCATGCCACATGCTAGGTTGAAAAGTCTTCACTCTCTTTTTATCACAGCAAACTGAAGCTTAACCTTCCACTTCAGAGACCATCTATCTCAGTCCCCTTATTTTATGGATGAGGAAAATCAGGCCCAGAAGGAGGTAAGGGACTTGTCCAAGGTCACACAGATAATAATAGGCCTTCCAGACTCTACTTCCTCATGCTCCTTTATACCCTTTATCCCACATAGAGGATAGAACTGAAGCATTTATTTAGAAACTAGAAAACCAAATCCCAAAACCAGTAAGGCGATTCCATCATAGTACCAAAGATATTCAGAAGCCATGATAACACTGAAAGCCACAGCATCTTCAGCCTTCCCACAAACCAATACAAGATCGATATTTACTCACAAAGCTCTCTATTTCCTTGTCTGAGCTCCTCTGTCCCCCACCATCTGGCTAGCTCTAACAGCTTCCTGTGGGCTCTGCTTCCCTTCAACAAACTCCTCCCACCATTGGTTCCATGTGACCACATTCAGCTTATTAGGGGGCAGAGTTTACTTTCAAAGCAGGGGAGGTCTTCAAACTCACCCCTAGGTCTATTAAGGGGCAGGGAAGATCTTCAAATTCCCATTCCCACTGGGGGGAGGGGATTTAGATAAGTTACCCTCATTTTATCAATAAAGAAAACAAAGCTCAGTGAAGTGACTTGACCAGGGTCACACCTTTTTATGAGCATGGCTTCCTTTTTTTTTTTTTTTTTTTTTGCATTTTGGAGGGCAATTGGGGTTAAGTAACTTGCCCAATGTTAGGCTAGGTTTTTGTAATGGCTTCCTTTTTCAAGATGCTCACAAACCTGGGGGGAAAAATTCTAGAATTCTTTCAGGAATTAAGATCAAGCTCACTGGGTCTATGGGTTTGCAAATTCCCATCTTTGAAAATGGAGACATTTGCCCTTCTACAATCCTGCAGCACTTATTCCATTCTTCAGGGATTCACTGACACTGCCAAGTGTCTGAGCAATCTCATCCATCATAGTCTTCAGTACCCTAGGATTTAATTCATGTAGGCCTTGTGCTTTGACTACATCAAGGGATAGGTGTTCTATTCCTATCTCCTTACTCATCTTGGGCATCAACTCCCCATTCTGTCCTTTGTAATTCAGTGATCATCATCCTTGGAAGAGAAAACAGAGACCAGATAAGAGTCGAGCAGCTATGCCTTCTGTCTGCCATCCATCATCACTGTCCTATCCATTAGAACACCAGTCCTATCCCTTCTTTGATCTTTCTCTTTCCTGCTCCATATAACTATTTAAAAAACCACTTTTTGTTATTCTTAGCATTCTCACAAATTCCAGTTCATTCCCAGCTTTAACACTCGATAAAATTCTTAGAGGAATATTGTTGTTGTTCAGTCATTTCAATCATATTCAACTCTTCATGATCCCATTTAGGGTTTTCTTGGCAAAGATACTGGAGTGCTTTGCCATTTCCTTCTCCAGATCATTTTACAGATGAGGAAACTGAGGCAAACAGTGTTAAGTGATTTGCCCACAGTCACACTGCTAGTAAGTGTCTAAAGCTAGATTTGAACTTAGGTCTTCCTGACTCAAGACCCAGCATTCTATCCACTGTGCCACCTAGCTGCCCCTTCATAGAACTATGCCATACTTTTATTTTCATCTCTCTTTGCTTTCCTTGCTTCTCTCCTCAATACATGTATTTTTTTATAAATCAAAGTGAGCTGATCATTTCCCCATGCATCCATACTGGCCTCTTTGGACAATCTTCCCCTGACCTCCTCTTCAAAATGTTCTCTCTGTGTCTTGAGAATTTGGGGGTCCTTGGAAGAGCTCCACATGGTTGGTTATTATAAAAATGCAAATGACTGGGAAGACCTGGTCTGTTTAAGACTAAATCTTTGGAGAGCAAGAAGGTATCTCACTTATAACTAGCTCAGAATGATGAGGAGTGAGAGTTATCTAGGTATATACAGGGCAAGTGGCTTTTTCTGCAGTCTAATTTCTCCTACTTTCTCTATTGATCTGTGTATATGTCATATCTCCCTACTAAATTATGAACTCCTTATGGGCAGAGATTGTGTTGGTTTTCATCTTTGAATTTTGTTTGATGAATTTATTCTTGTAAATTCACAGCCTGGATGTTTTCAAAAAAGCAAAGCAGTATTCTAGATCATAGGATGTTGGAAGCAGGCAGGATCTCAGAGATCATTTAGTCCTGCTTCATCATTTAAAGAAGAGGAAAGTATAGCACAGAGTGCCTAAGTGACTGCCCAAACCTACCTCGATGGAGTGAATCACTCGTGGGCTTTCAAAATCACTTTTTTATCCCTATTAGGGATCTAGAGAAAATAAGCTCATTATTCTAGACTGCAAGTCTAGGTTTAGAAAAGAGCTCAGGGGCGGCTAGGTGGCGCAGTGAGTAGAGCGTTGGCCCTGGAGTCAGAAGGACCTGAGTTCGGATCCGGCCTCAGACACTTAATGCACACACAAACAAAAACCTAGCCGTGTGACCTTGGGCAAGTTACTTAACCCCAACTGCCCTCCAAAAAAAAATGCAAAAAAAAAAAAAAAAGAAAAGAGCTCAGATGTCACTTTATTCACCAGAGCTATAACTGAAATTATTTCACCTAGGGCAAAAACAGTTGGGGTGGAGGTGCAGGGTACTGATGGAGCAGAGGGTCTTCCAATACCGTCTGTTGGTTCTCTCTGGACTAGTTACTGTTCTTGCCTGTACCTGACCAAGGAATTCTCCCTATAACATCATTGGCAAGTGATCAGCTAACTTTGCTGGAAAATATCTAGTGAAAGGAAACCCATTACTTTCCAAAGTGGTTCATTATTTTTATGGGGAGGCTCAATATTTTAGGAAGGTTTTAAAATATTAAGCTGAAATCTTCCTCCTTTTTCCTTCTGGGGATAAGCAAAACAAGTCTACAATTTCATCCACATGGCAACGCTTCAAATTCTTGAAGGTAGCTAGCTATCACACCCCTCCTAAGTGTTCCCCTCTCTCAAGTAAATATCCCCCATTCATTGTTCTGATCTTCTTATGGCATGATCTCCAGTGTGCTCACCATTATGGTTGCCCTCCTTTGAATGTGCCCTGGTTTATCAAACTCCTCCCAGTTGTGGTACACATAACTAAATTAATTTGTTTTAAATCACTGATGGAGTTCAGTCATTTCAATTTCTTACTGTAACTTTGTTCTGAGTTATCTGTATAATTCCCAAGATAGATAAAGGAAGCAATTCCAGCCAATATTCCTGGACTTAGAATGAGGCATTATGGAGGCCTGAGAGGGAGGGTTGGGGAGAGGGATGCCAATAGCATTTCTGGAGATGGATGTATAATTAGTTCATTCACAAGATAGTAGGATTTTAGAACCAGAAGTGGCTTTAGAGACCACTGAGACCAACCCCCTTACCTTACATATGAGGAAACTGAGGCCCAGAGAGTTAAAGTGACATTCAAACACCAACACACTCTTGTTAAGCCTGGTTTTATAGCCTTTTAAAGACCTAATCTTTTCGGCATAAGATACTGGAATCCTCCTCACTTGGGAGTTTAATTACTTTGAATACAGAATGGTGCTTGGGTGATAAGCATGTAGTTCTCAAACTCACAAAATGCATATTTATAGCATTCCCTTTTGCACAGAAAAACTCTACTTCCTTGCTAGACTCATAGAATCTTTTGGGATTTAAAGCTGAAAGGAATTTTAGATAAATTTCCCTCATTTTGTGGATAAAGAATATAAGACCCAGTGAAAAGTGACTTGCCCAAGGTAACACAGATAGTAAGAGGAAGAACCAGGATAATAAGTGCCTCCAAGTATTTGCAGGGTTGTCCAATGGGAAACAGCAGTAATAGGCTTCTTGTGCTTGGCCTCAAAGAAGAAAAACAGGAGCAACGGGTGGGAGGTACAGAAGGAAATTTTAGGCTTGATGCCAGGCAAAATTTCCTGTCCATAATAGCTTGCTCCAAGTAGAAGTGGCTGATTTGGGAGGCGACTTTCCCTTCTTACTGAAGGTCTTCAAGACTGAATGACCAGTTATTGGGGAAATTGTAGAAGAGGAGATTCTTGTTCAAGCATCCATTGGATTAGAATTCTGAGTTCCCTTCCAAGTCAGACTTTGGGCTAATGTCCAATCAATCAATCAATAAGCATTTATTTACTGATGTTGTTGTGCAGTCATTTTTCTATCACGTCTGACTCTCCATGACCCCATTTGGAGTTTTCTTGGCAGAGATACTGGACTGGTTTGCCATTTCCTTCTCTAGCTCATTTTATAGATGAGGAAACTGAGGTAAACAGGATTAAGTGACATGTTCAGGGTCATAAGGCTAGTAAGTGTCTGAAGTCAGATTTGAACTCAGGAATATGAGTCTTCCTCCAGGTCCAGCTTTCTATCTAATGTACCATTTATTAACCACCTACTATGTGCTAGGCACTGTACTAGGTAACAAAAATGAAGCTGTCCCCATCCTCTAGGAATTTACATTTTATTGGGGGAGATAACATGTTCATAAATAAATACATACAAAATATCCTTTACAACACAATTAGACATGAAAGGAAGACTTTGAGGGAAGAGGGAGATAACAGAAAGGAAACCAAGCAGCAAGAAGTCCAGGCTGGAGTGGTAGAGGTGGATCAGGGGGCAGACAATAAGGTTTGGCTCAACCATGGGTACAGCTGGAGCAGAGTAAGAGAGAAGGCAGCCTCCAGAGGATGGTGCCATGATGACAGAAACCTGGCAGGGGAAGAGTCCTCCACCCCATGCTGATGGTACCCTGGGGCACAGCCTCTGCTGACCCCATCAGTTAGAGTGAGTCTACACACAACTCAACATATAACCTCCTATTGAAAAATCATTGTTCCTACTATCAAACAATCTCCACCACTAATCATTGGTCAAATGTTACTTCAGAATGTGTGGGTCATGATCAAAACCACAAGTAAGGATCTGCCACCACCTGTGCCCTTGCTTCCCTTCTGCTCCCTCTCTGCTCCCTCTACCCCAACCCGACTCCGGACTTAATACTAAAAAGTAGTCAGGTACTGTGCTAAATGCTCAGAATCCCAAGAAAGGTCCAGTCTGCCCTAAAGAAGTACAAATTCTCACTGAGGCAGCCATATGTTAATAGGACAGTAGTGGGCACAGTGAATAAAGTGGTGGTCTCAGGAAGACCTGAGTTCAAATCTAACTTTAGACACTTACTAGCCTTGTGACCCTGGGCATGTCACTTAACCCTGTTTGCCTCAGTTTCCTTATCTGTAAAATGAGCTGGAAAAGGAAATGGCAAATCACTCCAGTATCTTTATCACAAAAATCCCAAATAGAGTCACAAAGAGTCAGATGCTACTGAAAAACAATATGGCAATAACTATCTACATACAAGATATGGGGGGAAAGCACTAGATTTGCAAGTTCAAATCCTGGATCTGCCACTTATCATTTCTGTGACTTTGGGCAAATCATTATTCCCTTGTCTGGGTCTCAGTTAGACTAAATGGTCTCCAAGTTCCCTTAAGCTCTAGGTCTATGATCTGATAATCCTATGCCTTTGGGCAAACCAATTAGACCTTTATTTTCACATCTATACCTCTTAGCTCCAAATTCTACAAGTTTAAGGTCATGGGAAATCTTGGTTTATCAATATGACAACCAATCCAATTTATAAAGACATCAACTGACTTAAAATTATTTTCATAATTATTATTATGCTAATTATTGTCCAGTTATAATAAAAATAAGCATTTACATAACACCTTAGTTTACAAAGTGACTTCCTTCCAACAATCCTCTAAGATAAGTCCTAAAAACATTATTATCCTCATTTTATGGATAAGGAAACTGAGGCTCAGGGAAAGTGACTTGTCTGTGGCATCCAGGTTCCAAACCACGTCTTGATCATTCCCTTCCAAGTCTCCCATTGGAGAGCTTTGCACACAGGGAAGATTGCGAGGTGTAATGGTGGTAAATGAACCTGCTTTCAGCTGGGTTTTTCTCCCATCTGCCTATTGTCACTGGTGCAACCTTACTTTCTCAGTGCCTCCTCTCTCTTTGTTTGTTTCTCACTTTGTTCCTCTCTCCCTCTCTCTCCATCTCTGTGTGTCTCTCTCTGTCTCTCTGTCTCTGTCTCTCTTTCTTTGATCCTCTCTATGTCTCTCTCTCACACACATTTTCTCTCTCTCTCTATCACACACACACACACACACACACACACACACACACACACACACACACACACCATAGGGAGTTTAATTCAATTCAACTAAAAGTAAAGAAATGTCCAACAGGGTCACTGAGGGAATGAGGACCATAGAATTATAGAATGTTAGAAGGGATCTTACATACAAGCCTAGGCTAATCTCATTTTGCTAAGGAAAATGATTGACCCAAGGTCACAAAACTAGTCACAAAGGCCTGACACTTGAGAACATAAAGAGATAGTCCCTGACTTTGTTGAGTCTTACAAATACTGAGGATGTAGAAACTGCTTCCCCACAAAGAAAAAATTATTATAGTCATTTCTGTCTATAATTTTTATGACCCCAAGTGACCTCTAGTCTCTAGTGAGCAGTGGGCCCAGAAATGGGGCAAACTACCTTACTTGCTCCTTTGCCTGAGGAAAGACGGCTCTTCCAATTCCATCAATCCTGCCCACTCCCCCACCCCAATTCTCACCCAAGCAGGGCGCCATTGAAATGCTAAGTGAAGAGCAATTAACTTTTGCTTCTGAAAACCCATTTTAACTTTCCATAACTCTTTGGGGGCCGCTTCAGCTAAGCCAAACCTCCTGCACGTTCTCCCTCAGCAATAAATTACTTCCCTGCTTTAATTAGCTGCCCGAGTGCAAAAAGAAGACTGGGTGCTGATGAGAATGCCTTCCTTGGCAGGTCCCTGTTCTGTCACACACACACACGCCTGGCACCTCAGAGGGAGAATTTGGACACAGAAGTGCCCTTATATACTTATACCATTGGCATATATGGGGTGTCAGTCAATAAGCATTCATGTAGCACCAACTGTATGCAAGGCACTGTGATATAAGCACTAGGCATACAAGGGGAGAAAGCATGCAAACAACTATGTGCAAACAAGATAAATGCAAGATAAATTTGAGACAATCAACAGAAAGAAGGCCCTAATGTTTTGGGAAAGATTTCCCATAGAAGGTGGGATTTTAGCTGGGGCTTGAAGGAAGTCAGGAAAGCCAGGAGGCAGGGGTGAGGAGAGAAAGGATTCCGCACATGGAGGAAGAGCCAGAGAAAACATCACAGCCTTGTGCACCATCGACACTAGATTTGGGGGTCATTGGAGGATTTTGAAAAGAGTTAGTCTACAGCCTTCATTTTTCAGATGAGGGAAGTGAATTAGTAGTCCGATGACCTCAACCTTCCTGCCCTGTCCACTTTTCCTCCTCTGAGTCATAGGACCTAATTTCAAACCTTGGTTCCAGTCTTTAATAGCCGTGTGAGATTGGAAAAATCACCACTCTGAACCTCAGTTTCTCCCTCTGAAAAAAATTGAGGATAATAACAATGCTGGCAAGCCTAGGATGGTTGAAAAGAAAGTACTTTCTAAATCTTAAAGTGGTATGAATGTGAACTATTATCATTAGTACCGTTATTGTTATTATGTAATAACAATATCACATTATTCCCAGGAGCCCAGGATCCTCTGATTTTCTTTCCCTATCAAAACCTGCTCCCAGCAAAGGATCTGACAAAGTAATTTGCACTCAAGGGTAAGTGACCGATGATGTTCAACTGAGCTCTCTCAGGGGCATTTTGCATGCTAATTGAGGACACAGCCTTAATCCAAATGAATGAATCTCTAATTATGGAATTTCAGGCTGCTACTAGCAGGTAGGGGAAATGTAATTGAGAGGCAGGAAACCTTTTCTCTGTAAAAATCACATTGTGGGACCCACACATCCTATCAGCACCATTCATCAACTCGACAAGGACCCAACAGTAGGGCTAAAAACCCTTTTCTGGCTCAGTGGAAGATACAAAAGGCTTAATGGCTGCTTCCCTGGGTAGCCTGTCCTTACACCTCAGCTAACCTTCAAAAGCTCGATTACATTCAGCTCTACTTATTTCACAGAATCTCTGAGCTAGAAGAACTTCTGAGATCTTTTAGTACAACCCCCCCCCAAAAAGATTCTCCTCTATTAATCCCCACAAGAAGTAGACTTCCATCCCCTTGAAGCCCTGCAGTCATGGGGAACCCATTACCACTGAAAGAAGCCCATTCTACCGGAGGAAAACACCAACTGGGAGGAAGTTTTTTCCCCTTATATGGAACTAAAATGTGCCTTTTTTTTGCAACATTCACCCACTGTTCCTCCTTTTGCTTTCTGAGTTCAAGCAGAACAAGTGGATTCCTCCTTGCTCAGAATAGCACTTCATTATTCCTGTAGACTGAAATCGTGTGAGAGGACAAATGACATTGTTGAAAGAGTGCTGGACTTAGAGGCTACCTCTGACATTTAATAACTGTGTGACTATGGACAAGTCACCTAACATCCTCAGACTGTCAGTTTCCTCATCCATCAAATGAGGGGTTTGCACTATCAGGATTGAGGAACTTGTGGCCTCAAGGTCTTCAAGTGCAGCCCTGTAACTAAATCCAAAGTTTGGATTCTATCAAAAGGCTGCACTTGAGGACCTAGAAGGCTACCTGTTGCAGGTTCCCCTCCCCTGTCAGGTTCTAAGATCCCAAATCTACAATCCTGGGTCTCCTCTTAACCTTTCCATCTCCTCTTCTCCAGGTTGCACCTTCTCACTTTATTCTATGGACTTCAAACTTCTCACTATATTATGGTGACTTTGTCCAGGTGAGAAAACACATCATCTGACGAGGGCCAAGCACTAGGGCCAGTCACTGTGTGAGCATGGGCTCTCAGTTTCTTCATCCATCAAATGGAGATAAAATTACTTGTCCTATTTCCCTCACATGTTTACAGTGAGGAAAGTGCTTTGTAAGCCCTAAAACCTTATAGAAATGTTACTATTGTCATTCCTTCCCACTCCTGGTCCCCTTTCCTTTTATGCACTTTTAAAGGAATAAAAAAATCCAAACAGCAGAACGATTTCCAGGCCCCTCCTCTCCTTGACAGGGCCCAGCTCTCCAGAAAAGCCTCTCTTATTAAGGGTGTGAGCAGCATCACACATTTGGCGACCGAGAGTTTCTTAGCAAGAGAAGCGGGAGCAAAGCTTTTCTGTGATTCTGTTCTGAGCCTCCCCAATTAAGGGGCAGCCTGTCAGGAAGGTTGTAGAGCTGGGCTCGTGGGGAGAAGGGGGAAGGGAGCAAGGAAGAAGAGGAGGAGGAGGAGAAAATAACTAGGAGGGGAAGGGAGAGGCGGCAGCTCCGGTAAATAACAAGGCAGGTAGCAGGCTGTCACAGCCGCCAGACAGAACTCTCCTCCCAGCTCCCCCCCTTCCACCCCCGCCGTCTGCTTTCTGGGAGCTCTGTTTTCTGAACCTGTCATACACCCCAAGCACAACTCGGGAAGAATTCCCACAGCCCAAGGAGAGCCCAAGGGCTGGTGTTCTGCGCCCCTCAGGAGATGGAAAGGAGCCCAAGTGCCAGGCCCAATCACCCGCCACCAGCACCCTTCCACTACCCTGCTCATCCCAGCACTCAAGGCTTTATTGGCCTGGAAAAGGTCCAGAGGGAAAGGGCCCAGAGGGCAGCTGGTCCTAAGTCTGAGGGCCGTGTCATAATAATCTGCCCCTTTATATGGTTTCAGCCTCATCTCCTGTCTCATCTCCTATCACTCTGATGCCTTCTGCTATGTCCTCCTTCACCTCAATCTTACATGAAGAGATGGCCCCTCTCCCTCTTCCTACACAAGTGATTCTACCCCATCCCATTTCCTCATGTAGAATGAATGCTTCCTCTATCATCCCCACTCCCTCACTTACCTTCAAATGTTCCCTGTCTACTGACTGTTTCCCTACTACCTATAAACATGTTCAGGTAGCAAAACTCCTGGCTCACTCCATCCATCCATCCATCCATCCATCCATCCATCCATCCATCCATCCATCCCTGCTAGCTAGTGCCCCATATCTCTCCGCCCTTTCCTGGGTAAACTCCTTGAGAAGACACTCAACAACCAAAGCCTCCATTCTTTTTCCTCTCCAAATCTTCATAGTTGGCTCTGACCTCATCATTCAACCAAAACTGTTCTTTCCATTTATTAATGGTCTCTTACCTGCCAAACCTAATAGTCTCTTCTCAGGGCTCATTCTTCTTCCCTTTAATGCTAGTGATCATCCACTTCTCCTTGATATTCTCCTCTCTTCTGGTTTCCACAACACACCTCTCTCCTAATTCTCCTGCTACCTAACAGATGCCTGCTTCTCAGTCCCCTTTGCTGGATCTTCACTCAGATCATGCCCACTAACCAGGGATGGCCCCTGAGACTCTGTGCTGGGCCCTTTTCTCTTCCCTCTCTATACAATTCACTAGGGGATCTCATCAGCTCCTATGGTTTCAACTATCACCTCTATGTTGATGAGCCCCAGATTTACCTGTCCAGCTCTAAACTTTCTCCTAACCTCCAAACTCACATTTCCAAAGGCCTATTGGACATCCTACAATAGCCTACTGGTTGTTCTTCCTGCCTCCTGATCTCCACCTTCCAGCTTCCCAGGTTTGCTTCAAATCCCAGCTAAAGTTCTACCTTCTTTAGGAAGTCTTTCTTTGTCCCCTGTTATTTCTAATTTATTTTATATAACTTATTATGTATAATATATATGCAAACATTTGTGTATAGATACATGTATGTATATATGTGTGTGTAAATAGATAGACACATTCATACATACATACATAGTTGTTGTTCAGTCATTTCAAATTCTTTGTGAGAGTTTTCTTAGCAAAAATACTGGAGTGATTTGCCATTTCCTTCTCCAGCTCTTATATAGATGAGGAAACTGAAGCAAATAAAATTAAGTGACTTGCCCAGGGTCACAAAGCTAGTAAGTGTCTGCAGTCAGATTTGAACTCAGGAAGATGAGTCTTCCTGACTTCAGGGACAGTGCTCTATTGTGGGAGGGCCAACACGGATTTACCTCAGTACCCTTGAGAGGTCCCTGGACCCGTGATGGCACTGCCTCCGGGCTTAGGAGATGATGGCAAGGCTTCTAGCCCCCATTAACCCTTTAGGCACTTGAGGGACTGCTAGGCTCCCAGCTGACCCCGCCTTGTTCTAAGTTAAGATGTGCTTGAAATTACCTTAAAAGGCAAAATGTGTTGTAATTGGCCAAGAGCTGAAATGGAAGACGCTTGTGTAGGATAGGCTATATATGTAGAAGAGCAGGAAATAAAGTCGGAGTTGCCCCCCCGTGTCACCGCGTGAGTGTGCTTTGTTCTGCTCGGCGCCGTTTGGCGTCCGGAAGGCCCCGTGAGAGAGGCCTGCCACACTCTATCCATTGGGTAGCTACATATATGTATTTGTGCACACACATATAAAATATTTATGCGTATGTATATATCTATATATCTATGCACATATCTGTATGTGATGCGTATATTATGTGTATACGTATGTGTGTTTATGTATCTTGGTTTCCATAACACAACTCTATCCTTATTCTCCTGGTATCCATGGGGAGGGGGAGAGGAGAGAGAGAGAGAGAAAGAGAGAAAGGTTATTTCTGGAACCTTTCTCTCTTTCTCTACATGTTATTGCCCCCATTACATCATAAACCCCTTGAAAGCAGGAAGGCTCTTACCTTTCTTTATCTCCCCAGTACTTAGCATAGTGCCTGGCACACAGTAGGTGCTTAATAAATGCTTCTTGACTTGACAACATTTGCTATATTATATGCTTTGCTATATTATATGCCCAAGATAGTTTGACAAATACCCAAGAATTTTCCCAGGGGCATACATAACACAGGATAATGGTCGGAGAAAGGTAGCCAGAATCCCAGGACTGCACTGTTCTATCACAAAAAGCACCTGACTCTCTTGCTGTCCCTCCTTCCAAGACATATGATGCAGTCACTACAGTAAAATAGACTGACTGACCAGCAGCCCAGGGTCTCCCTGCTCTTGTGTGATGCTCAGAGGCAACCTCACAGTGGAATAAAGGCTGATGTGTCCTTGTTAGAAATACTGGCAATAGCTGCAGTCCTACCTACTTGGTCATGGTGACAGTATGAGCCTCACAACTGTCCTATAACATGGGTAGGATAAGAATTACTAGCTCCATTTTACAGATGAGGAACAATTGAGGCCCAGAGAGGGTACACGACTGATCAACAACACGCAAGAGGTTGGCAGTAGAGTCAAGTAGTGGCCTTTGCCCACAATCACAGAGCTAGTTACTGACAGCCAGAACCAGGACCCAGGAACCTTCGTCTTCACCCAGCAGGTTTTTTCCCACTGTTTCCTTAGGCAGCATAAGAAGACAACTGTCACTCAGTAGGTTAAGAGGAATGGCAATGGGGTAAAGAAGAAAGATTTGAGCGAAAGAAAAGAAAAAATGAGAGGAAAGAAGGGACAGAAGAAGTTACAAGAAGGAGGATAAGCAAAGTGCTTACCATCTCAGGGAAGGGGGAGAGGAGGGATGAAGGGAGCCAATTTGGAACTCAAAACTTTACATGTAAAAACAATTTTTGATATTCATTTTTAATCAGGAAAATAAAATATTATTTTTACGAAAGGGAAATTAAGGGGATGCCCATCAATTGGGGAATGGCTGAACAAGTTGTGGTGTATGCATGTAATGGAATACTATTGTGCTAAAAGAAACGAGGAGCAGATGAACTTCATATTTACCTGGAGAGGCTTATACAAACTGATGCTGAGTGAGAAGAGTAGAACCAGGAGAAATTTAAACACAATCACAGACACAACATATATGTGACGATCAATTATGACAGACTGGACTCTTCTCAGCAATGCAGTGATATGTCAATCCCCAAAGACTCATGATGGAGAGAGACGTCTACATCTAGAGAAAGAACTGAGTTTGAATCCAGATTGAAGCAAACCACATGATCTTTTTCTTCTTTGGTTTTGTTTCCTCTTTTACCATTTTTCATTCCATCTGATACAATCTTTCTTTATAACCTGACTAATGTCTTATGTGAAAGTATTTGCAGATCCTATACTTGATTGCATGCTGTCATGGGGGGGGGGGGAAGAGAGGGAGAGAAAATCTGAAACTCAAGGAATTGTGGAATTGAATCTTGTAAACTAAAAGTAAACAAATTAATAAAGACCAAAAAAGAAAAAAGCGATAAAAGGTAAATATCCAGCATCAGGTGAAGAATTAATCAGTCAATCAGCAAGCATTTATTAAGTGCCTGCTGTGTGGCAAACATTATGATAGGCACTGGGGTACAAGTGAAGCAGTCCCTACCCTCCAGGACATGCTTTTTCTTCTTTTCACTAGAGAATTTTTATCAATGGTGAGTGAATGAAGTCATGTATGAGCAGAAGAAGAGGCGGTCCAGTCATATGGCAAGAATGCAAAACATAAAACAATCTGAACTTCCTACCTAAACATCCCCCTGGCACAAAAAGCTAGAAGGCCTACAGTGGGCTGGGTTGATGTTTTATGGAGGATTTGTGGGAAAATAGAAATACAAATCTGCAGCTGTAGTCTTCTATGAGTGTCTTTCTGTGATAAGGAGGGAATCCTTTGCCTTTTTCACACCTCTCATCCCCCAACCCCTCCTCTCTGACACTACCCCCATCCTGGTACAGATCCTGACTATACTATTATTATAGCATGCTCATTGCCCCCCCCCCTTCATCTTTCTTCCCAGTTCAGTCATTTTCCACCAAGTTGTCAAACTTATCTTCCTATAACCCAGGTCTAACCATGTCACCCTCTCCCCCACCCCCATTCAATAAACTCTAATAGCTTTCCATTACCTCTAGGATCAGATATAAAATCTTCCAATATTGAATGCCTTTCATAATCTAGCCCCTTTCTATCTTTCCAGCCTTCTTATGCCTGACCTCCTGCCCCACTCTCCCAATACTGTGCAGTCCAGTGACGTGGGCTTCCTTCCAGTTCCTCCAATAAAACTCTTGAACCCAACTTTGGGCATTTTCACTGGCTGTCCCCATGCCTGTACTGCTCTTCCTCATCATCTCCACCTCCTGGCTTCCCTGGCCTCCTTCAAGGTTCAGCTAAAGTTCTACATCCTGCAAGGAGCCTTTCACAATACTTAATCCTAGCCCCTCTTAAACCCTGAGATTATCTCTAATTTATCCCAAATATATTTTGTATGTCCCTAAATGTTGTCTCCCCCATTAGACTGTGAGCTCCTTGAGAGCATGGGTCAATTTTTCCCCTCTCCTTGTTTCCCCAGCACTTAGCACAGAGACTGGCACAAAATAGATGCTTAATAAATACTTGTTGATTTGACTCTAGGTCCTTGAGGGCTGTGCCAATAGAGCACAAACTCTGACAGCTCCTACTCAGCTGGAAAAGCTTTTCTGTATTGATGGATTGAGCCCGTAGTTAGGTATCAGAGGGCCTGCCTAGATAAGTACCAAGAGAAACTCATCACTAGATTAGTCACTACATGATCAACTAATTTGTCAATGCATAGAAATCACATTCTCTTTTTATGGAGGGAATACTCACATTGATGAGATTGTGAATTCTTTAAGGTATTGATGCATGGACAAGATTTGCCCAAGATGAGAAGTCTTGTACTCTGCGATTTGCATTAGTGGAAAGAGGCCTAAGGGTCCACCAAGGTTTAAAAAAAAATCCCTGCTAAAGCCTAGACTCAAGCCTAGTCTCTTTCCTGAATTAACACCCACATTCAAGGTGTAAAGCTTAAATCAACAGACGATTGTGTTCTGATTTCCTTGTTCCTGCTTGCCCTTCTTAATTCTCCTATTTCTATCAAAACCACCAACATCCTTCCAGTCAACAAGGTTCAAAACCCAAGGTTCACTCTTCCTCACTCCTTATATCCAATCAGCTGCTCGGTCTTATTAATTATACTTCTCCAACATCTCTCCCCTCCTCTCCACTCACACAGTCACCTTCCTCATTCTGTCCATTATTGCCTCTCACCCAGACCAATACAGTATTTTTCTACTTGGTCTCCCTGTTTCCAATGTCTCCCATCTCCAACTTAACCCTGATACACCTGCCAAATTGATACTGCTAAAGTGCAGGCATGACCCCATCTCTCCCCTACTCAAGGATACACAATTACTCCACATTACCTCAGGGCTAAAATACAAACTCCGATGTTTGACAATTCCCTGTGCCTGCAATGCCCTTCTTTCTCCCCCCTAGTTCATTTAACAGGCATTTATTGAGGGCTTACTAATCCCCAGGCACTGTGCAAGGTACTGGGGATAGACACAAAGGCTCTTCCACTTCTTGGAATCCCTAGATGCCTTTAAGGATCAGCTCAGGGACCACTTCCCACAGGAGACTCCACTAATCCTCTTCCAGTCATTTGTACTCCCGTCTTCTTCAAGGGCCGTTGTACTTACTTTGCATTTGCATACATGTTGTACCCCTTCAGTACTAGGTTAGTTGATGGAGGAGAAGGACTCTTCATTTTATCTTTCTATCACCAGTGCCTTGAAAAGAGTAGGCGCTTCATAAATATTTCTGGAATTGAATATATATGTGTATATACATACAACTATATACATGTACATATGTAATATATATTCATGATTTCATATATACATACTGATCTATAACTTTAATAGCAGGGGAAAGAGAGGGAGGCCCATCTGGGGAAGGAAATTCCCGGCCTCTTCCAATCTCTTGCTCAAGAATGAAATCCACAGGGGCGGCTAGGTGGTGCAGTGAATAGAGCGCCGGCCCTGGAATCAGAAGGACCTGAGTTCCGAGCCGGCCTCCGACACTTAATCTGCACAAACAAAAACCTAGCCGTGTAACCTTGGGCAAGTTACTTAACCCCAATTGCTTTAAAAAAAAAAAAAGAATGAAATCCACAGAATCAAAGAAACTCAGACTCTCAAGGTTTTGGGGACTTTATGCCCCTTCCTGATAGCCTTAACAGACAGAGCCACCAGACTTTAGAGCACAACAGATGAGTCAAGAGAAGTGAGAAAACCACTCAAAGGGTACTCAGGCCCTTCGTGACATGGGCACTTCTCACACAAGAACCTCAGAGACCAGAGCCTCATATTCCACTCCCAGGGATAACCTAGGCCATCCTCCATTAGCAGAAAGGAATTGGCCAGCTGGTCCTTCAGACCAGCTTGTCTCCTGCAGAGATTCTCCCAAGCAAAGCCCTTGGTTCTGGTTTTTCTCTGCCTTTTGTCTTTCCCTTCCCCCTTCCCTTGAAGTAGAGTTCAGGCAATGTCAAGGGAGGGATCTGGGCTGGCTTACCCAAGGGGTTCAACAGATGGAGCATTGTTTGCAGAGAAAAAACAACTGCTGTCCAGATGTGGACCTTCCTCTCTGTATGTTTCCCCACTGGAGGAAGGGTAGATGCTGTGGGCAAGTTATCACCAGGTGAGTCAGATCTGCCTTCAGAATTGAAATCACCCACCGAGACCACAACTCAGATAGATTCAGGAAGAAGGCACCTGTCTGTGTGGAACACTACAAATACAAGAGAAGTGCTGTGTGTGGTGTAATGAAAAAAGCATTAGACTTGGAGTCAGAGGATCTGAGTTCCAATCCTAGCTCTGCTGTTTAGTAACTGTTACTTGATCAAGTCATTGCATTTCTGAGCCTCAGTTTCCCCATTTGTAAAATGGGAACAATAACAGCCCTCACTCCTCAAGGTTGCTGTGAGGACCAAATGAGATTCTATTTGTAAAGTGTTTTTTTTTAATGTACTTACATAAATGTTATTAAAATATACTTTAAAGCCCATATAAATGTAATCTATTTTCAACTACATTTTTATTCCTAATATTGGAGAGCCAGTTAAAAACATGGACATGATAACAAAACTCTGGGTTGCTAATAATGTTTTAATTTTTAGATGGTTTGAATCCCTTCTCAAACACTTAGCTGTATGACCCTGAGCAAGTCACTTAACCTGTCTGCCTCCATTTTATCAGCTGTAAAATGGGGATAATAATAGGTGGCCACTAGGTGGCGCAGTAAATAGAGTACCTGCCCTGGAGTCAGGAGGACCTGAGTTCAAATACAGCCTCAGACACTTAACACTTACTAGCCATGTGACCTTGGGCAAGTCACTTAACCCCAAATGCCCTCCAAAAAAAATAAATAAATAATGGCCCCTATTCCCAGAGTTGTTGTGAGAATCAAATGGGATATTTGTAAAATGCTCAGCACAGAGCCTGGCACATAGTATGCACTTAATAAATGCTTGTTTTCTTCTTAATGTGCTTTGTTTTCTAAGAACTCACTGCTAGTACCACAGCTACCGTCATAACCTGCCTACTCCCCCAGGATAAGGCTTGGGCAAGGTATTACCATTCAATTAAATATAATAAAAGTGTATTAAAAAATCCATTTTGTGCAGAGCATTGTGATTAGCATGAGAAATAAAACAAAATTAAACTATCAATTCCTGGCCTCATGGAGCTTACAGTCTATTATAAAGATATGGCTCATATACAAATAATAATAATTTTAAATTATTATTATAAATTATAATAATATATAAGAGGGTTTCCAAAAATAAAGGGGCCCTATGAGTTTGAGGGTGGAGGAGGGGGATCTGAAGGCTTATAATAATAGCAACACTCAATGATATAACACTTCAAAGTTAGCAAAGTTGGTGGGGTTTTTTACATGTATTAACTTATCTGATCCTCACTACAGCCTTGTGAGGTAGGCACTATTATTATCTCCATTTTATAGATGAAAAAACCTTAGACCAAGAGATGTCAAGGGACTGGCTCAGGATCACACGCAGCTAGCAACTGTCAGAGGCAGGATGCAAACCAAGGTCTTCCTGACCACGAGTCCAGTAATTCATCCACTGTGCCATCTAGCTGCCGGCAGGTCAGGGTAGGGTCGGGAAAGGCTTCCTGGAAAGCTTGGCAGCCCAGCCCAAGCTCAGGGGACCAAAAGGATTGTAACAGGCAGTGGGTGGAGAAGGGCATTCCAAGCCTCAGGGAGCATCAGGAGGAAAGGGAAAGAGGGCAGAGGGCATAAGACACATTCAAGGGACTATGAGTAGACCAGTGTGTTTGAAGTAAAGCATCCAAGGGGGTGAATAATGCAAGATAAGATAGGAAAGGCCTTAAACACCAGGAGTTTGGAAATTATTTGATAAGCAACAGGCTTAGACAGCAAGGAGATCAAATCAGTCAATACTTAAAAAATTAATTCAGGCTAGTCACTGGAAGGTCAAATACTAAAGCTGAAGCTTAAATACTTTGGCCACATAATGAGAAGATGGTACTCACTGGAAAAGACATTGAAGTTAGGAAAGATTGGAGGCCAAAGGAAAAGGGGATGGCAGAGGATGAGATGGAGACACGGTGTCGTGGAAGCAACAAACATGACAGACTTTGAGAGATAGTGGAGGATAGAAGGGCCTAGTGTGCTATGGACCATGGGGTCATAAAGAGTTGGACATGACTAAACAAGGTAGCCATTGAAGAGTTCTTGAAGAACTATTGAAGAAAAGTAGTAGGATGACTAGATATTTGGGTAAGAAGAATTAGTCTGGCAAGAATGTCAGGGACGGATTGGAGAAAGGACAAAGACTGAGGCAGAAAAGAGGGGATGGGACAAAGGCAGGAATCAGGGACAGAGCCCAGGCCTCTGGTTTCTAGCCTCAGGTTTGCAAGCCCTGCACAGTCCCAGATTCTGAGTTTCTCACCTTTGTAGCCTACAACTCACTACCTGACAAGGCTGAATTTTCCCATCAAGCTTTTCAGATGGAGCACTGTAATTCCAGCAGCTATGGGGTGGGGGAGGGAAGGAGGCAGGGGACAAAAAGGTGAAGGACAAAGTTCCTTCCAAAAATAGAGAGATGAAAGAGAGAAATCGTGGGTGGTGAGCCTCCAACACAAGAAGCAAACCCAAAGTCACAGGGGGAGAAATTCAGCTGGCATTCTACCAGCAAAAGTCTCAGTCTGGAGCAGCTCAAAATATAACCTCCAGAGAGGCCAAGATTCCATTCCAGATGAAAATGGCCCCTCCTGGTATAAATTACCCACAGACATAATCTGGGTCTCAAAGACAATTACTAAAAGGGATTTCTTAAGGTACTTTTCCCCCTCCTCCATCCTTCTTCTTTCTCTCTCCTTCTGCCTTCCTCTCTGTCTTTCTTCCTCCTCTTTCTTTTTGTAAAATCCTAGGCATGAGGAAAGAAAAAAACATTACTTCCTTTCTTATTTTCCTTTCATGTGGATAGCTTGTATTCCACTAAACACCTAGGTGGCATGAGTATATCTGCTGTACGTCAGTCGTTTTTCAGTCATGTCTGACTCTGTGACCCCAGTTAAGGTTTTCTTTTCTAGGCAAAGATACTGGAGTAGTTCTCCATTTCTTTCTCCAATTCATTTTACAGGTGAGGAAACTGAAGCAAACAGAGTTAAGTGACTTGCCCAAGGTCACACAGGTAGTGTCTGAGGTTAAATTCGAACTCAGGTCTCCCTGACTCCAGGCCCAGCACTCTGTGCATTATGGAGCCACCTAACTACCCCCTAGATCTCAGGTCAAAGGCCTTCTCAGATACTTAGTAGGTACCATGAAACGATTAAACAACAAATTATCTGAGAATCACCTGGACTAGGACAGAATCATCACCAGGTTGTCTGCAAGGAGACAAATTTTTCAGTCACAGAAACGCTAGAAGGAATTTATAATCTAGTCACCATCACACCCAAGTTCTGCCACTATCACAGAAAAATAAAAACATTGACTTATCATCGAGTCCAGCCACTATCAAAGTGTGGTCCAGGGACCCCAAGATCTTTTCAGGGGGCCCAAGAGGTCAAAACTATTTTCATATTAATACTAAGAATATTTAGACTTCTAACATGATAAATATCAGCAAATGTAACCCACATAAATGAGAGCTCTTGTGGGGGAACAGAATCTTCAATTTTTAAGAGTATAAAAGAGATAGAAAAATCTGCATCCTGATGATCTAGTCCAACTCTTGAACTCTATAGAAAAGCATGATAATAAAAAAAATCATAAAGAGATAACTTTGTGACTCAGTTTCCCCCCTCAAGTCTGTACTACCTATGCACCATTTGTGCCCAGCCCATGATAGAACATTCCAAACTTGTATTCGTCTGATCAGCCACAGTCAGACAGACACACTGAAACTTGACTCTTCAAGAACAAAGGACAACAACCAACCTGAAATAGTGCTTGTCTCACTGGGTCAGGTGATGTCTAGAGGGAAGGAAGGAAATAAAAAAGCGTTTATTAGGTGGCTCTTATATGCCCCTGCATTGTGTGCTAAGTGGTTTACAAAGGTCCCTTTCGATCTTCACAACAACCCTGGGAGGTAAGTACCATTATTATCTCCATTTGATAGCTGAGGAAACTGAGGCAGATAGAGATTAAATGGCTGGTCCAGGGTCACACAGCTAGTAAGTGTCTGAGGCCCAATTTAAACGCAAATCTTCCTGACTCTAGCATTCTATCACTGAGCGACCTTGCTCCTTCTGAGGCTCTACCAAGGGAGGAGGGATGGATGATTCCTTTATTCTCTGGTAATTTCTCTAGTGCTATGAAATCTTCTATACACATCTCCCACATGGCCTGACCATGGCTACAGGTAGGTAGATGTGTAGGTAGATGCCACATCTCAATCACATTAAGACAGAGAAAGAAAAACGACTTATAGAATATTGGGCTGACATTTACTTAGTGCCATAAGGTTAACTAAGCACTTTACAAACATTCTCTCCTTTCATCCACAGAGTGAAATAGATTATACAGGTATTCTTAGACCCATTTTACAGATAAGGAAATGGAGGCTCCATGAGATCAAATGACTTGAACCCAGGTGTCCCGACTCTACACCCAGGGTTCTTCTCACTCAACCCCAACGCCTCTCAAGCCAAATACTCACAGTCAGTCTACTTTCTTTACCTAGAACTAGTCACCTGGCACACAGAGAAAGTCATACCCAAGATACATCACGCACCACGTAAACAGTACACAGGGCAGGGTTGCCCAAGATTCATTCTGACACCAGGTAAGCGGAGTCCTATGGATCAATTAGCAGATCACCCAATGGAAACTGCTTAACCTAGAGAATGAAATCACAGGGGATAGATCATCTAGCTCCAGGCTCCCTGGGGACCTGGCAGAGGGCTAGAATAAACGCGCTTGGGAATTGGAAGACTTCAAATAATAAGCTTCTAATAATTCTTCAAATGAGTCATTTGCTTACACCCTGCTTCCAACCAAAGTCTTCCCACCTCAAAAGGAATGAGTTTCCCCTCCAGGGCACCCATAGGTTGGTTTATTAAGCTAAAACAAAGATCATAGCCACAAAAGAGGATTTTTTAAAAGTCTTTCCTCATTCTTGGGTCAGGTGATGGGTGAGGCTGTGGTTGTGGGTTCTCTCCAGGTCAATTGCCATCCCTTTTAACATCCAGCAGGATAGCGACTCATGCTAAGATGAACCTGCTTTACTGTTCTCAAAACATGTGCTTCACAACCACCCCATGACGGAGAGAGTTTCAGTATTATCTCCTTGTACAGATGAGCAAACTGCCCATGGGATGATGAAGTGACTTGCCCAGGAACACACAGCTATTAAGTTTCAGATGTCTTATATTACAAATGAGTATAACGTGGCCTAAAAAATGAGCAGCTAGGTGGCTCAGCGGATAGAGTGATGGGTCTGAGTTAGGAAGACTCCTCTTTGTGAGTTCAAATCCAGCCTCAGCCCCTCTCTAGCTATATGACCCTGGGCAAGTCACTTAACTCATCTGTCAAATGAGCTGGAGAAGAAAATGGCCAACTACTCCAGTGTCTTCACCAAGAAAATCCCAAATGGGGTCACAGAGAGTCAGACACAACTGCAAAATGATTCAACAACAAAAAATTGTGGCCTAAGTAGTAATAGTAACCAATAGTTAGCATTTATATAACATAAGGTTTACAAAGTACTTTATATCTGCTATCTCATTTCATCCTCAAAACAACCCTAGAAGGTAGGTGAGATTATTATTCCCATTTTACAGTTGAGGAAACTGAGGCAGGCAGAGGTTAAGTGACTTGTCCAGAGTCTCACAACTAGGAAGTGTCTGAGGCAGGATTTGAACTGAGGTCTTTCCTGGCTCCGAGTGACTTTCCCAAAGTCATACAGAAAGGCAGAGGAATAAATGGACCTTGCATCCAAATTTTCTGTTTTCAAGTCCAATGATCCCCTTACTATATCATATTGCCTCCGATATTTGTTTCAAACAAATGCTGACTAAATTATGTTCAGTCCCCTAAAAAGTCCCAAACCCTTTCCCTATAGCTCTTTAATCAATCCATCAGTAATATTTATTGAGCCCCTATCATGTACAAAGCACTCTGAGGGTGAACTTACAGTCTAACTGGGGAGACAAGGCATACGCATACCAAAAACAGCAAAGGATAAATGTCAAACAGATGGTTCAGACAGTCATAAACTATTGGATTTGGAAGAGGCCCTGGAGATCTCATCCACTGTCTCTATCCTGCAGATGAGACCCAGAGAGGTAAACACACTTACATCAAGGTCACCCAGCTATCCAGTGGCCAAGCAAGGATGAGAGACCAAGTTTTCTGACTCCAAGTCCAGCATTCTCTCCATTATGCCTAAATGTATGCTCTAAAAGCATAGGGGTCATTGTAGCCTTGGGCCCCTAAAGGTACAGTCATTCTTCTGGGTGGATTTCAAGGCAAACTATGTCTTCTCAACATGGTTAGGGCAAGATAAGACTGTGTCTCATTCCAGGGGAGCAGCATGTGAAAAACAAAAGTGAAGGAGATCTTAGAAGGTTTAGAAAGATGGGTCAGGGGTGGCTAGATGGCACAGTAAATAGAGCACCAGCCCTGGAGTCAGGAGCACCTGAGTTCAAGTCTGGCCTCAGACACTTAACACACACATACACACACACAAAAAAAAACTAGCCATGTGACCTTGGGCAAGTCACTTAACCCCAACTGCCCTCCAAAAAGAAAAAAAAAAAGATGGGGCAAAGAATTTTATTCTGAGAGGACCCCTAAGTCATTTTTTCTTCTCTATTCCAGTCAGGTTGGTCCTCCTGGCTGCAATGACCTTTTCCCCTATCTATTCAAAGACAATTCATCTTTTTTTAATTTTAATTAATCAATTTACATATTTTTAGTTTTCAACATTCACTTACATAAGATTTTGAGTTCTAAATTTTCTCCCACTCACTTCACTCCCCCCCACAAGTGCAGTCTAATAGAGGCTTCTACATATATATTCATATTAAACATATTTTCACATTAGTCATGTTATAAAGAAGAATTAGAACCAATGGGAGGAACCACAAGAAAGAAGAAAAAAAAGGGAAAGCAAATAGTATATTTTGATCTGCATTCAGACTCCATAATTCTTTTTCTGAATGTGGATAGCATTTTCCATCACAAGTCTTTTGGAGACAAAGACAACTGATCTTTTAAGGCCTAGATCTTGTCTATCTCTGAAACAGTCACCTTGCCAACAGGACTAGAGACCAAGGCCTAGAACAATTATCTAAATTCTATCAGCTTCAGAATCCTTTCTCTAAGGCCCCACTTTTCTTTTGGTTGAATGCCTCACGTGGCCCATTACACCCAGACAGGTTTCAACTACTCCTTAGCTTTGCCCTGAAGAATACTATCAGCCACTCCCACTTCCCTCTTCTGTTCTAGAACCACAATCAAATTATTGGCATTCCATTGCTATCACATAAGGTGTGTCAGACTTCTTCCAATGACTCCACTCACCATTCTTGTAACTTTCCAACCCTAAATACCAGTCCCTGTCTACCACTCCCCTGTGTGTATTGCCTCTCCCATTAGAATGTAAGCTCCTTGAAGACAGGAGCTTTTGTGTGTTTTTGCTTTTTTGATTATATCCCCAGAGAGCTTAGGCTTGGCTTAATAAATGCTTTTTTATTCATCCATTCCACCTCTATAGACGTTCCTCAAGCCTCAGTACCACATTTTTCTCTCTCTGCTCCAAATACCAATGCTACTTATAACTTGTACCACCTATAAACCTAAACGTGATACAGAAATGTGATGTGTATCAATTGATTCTATGAAGTTTCACATTCATTTCTCTATTGTTTCTATTGTGTGTGACTTACATCCTCAATAACATTTTAAACTCCCCTAAGTCAGGAACTGTGTCTTCTACTTTTGTTTTCCCCCCAGAGCCCAGCAGAAACTTCATTCAATTCTTCAAAAATCTATTATTTCATCTGTGCAGGTATACCCTCTACCGATGTAAATTGGAGTCCCCTCCATGCCCTAGTAGGTGGTTTAGTGAGTTATCCTGGTCCCAAAAAAATCATGAACTGGAGGCTGTCTCCTATCATGATCCTCTCTGAACTTAGCTAGGTTGGTCCTCAGATGACAGACATACAGACTGCCCTGGGCTGAACCCAAAGTCCTTTGAGCTTGATCAGGACCTGCCAGAACTTGCATTCTGCTGGCATCCCCTTCAAGAACCCAGGGTCACCTGCACATCATAATGAGGCAACAGAAGCTTTAGTGGAAGACTGGGCACATAGCAGCTGCTGAATGCTTATTGACTTGCTGTAACTTGATCAGGCAGGGAAATCATGCCACTTACATCCAGACAGAAGCCTTGATTAATTCCCAGATCCTACTGGTGCATCTCCTTGAAGATGCAGAGAAAGGCAATGGTCCTTGCACCTCAAGTGTCCACCAAACAGAAGCTGCGGGTAGGGGCTCCTTGTCACCTAACAGTCCCTTCACGATGACTGAGTGCATGAGCTCTGTATATTTCTGACTGCCCCCTGATTCCCAAATGCTGAGGTGGGGGGTTTGCCTTGTTTCTTTTACCCCTTCTTCCATCTAGTTTTGCTACTAATGTTTCATCCCACTTTGACCTGGCTTGAGATCTGTTTACTGCTCTCCAGCTTTGGTGTTTCTCAGCTCTATCACCACAAATGGATCACCCCAAAGCAGCCGGAGTAAACTTCTACTACTCAGTCAGTCAATAAGTATTTATTAAGTACCTCCTGTGTTCCAGAAATTGTGCTAAGTTCTAGGGATACAAAGAAAGGCAAAAGACAGGCCTTGCCTTTGAGGAGGCCACAATCCAATACTGCTCACTCTGACTGCTTTGGTTGGACAACTTCAGGTCACAAGTATTAGCTATCAGCCCCTACCCCGTTTGCTTTTTTTTTTTTAGTAAAACAAAATCAAATTTAATGGTCTTAAATGCAAAAGAAAAAAAAAGGAAAAAGAAAATTTAACTGAAACAGAATAACCCAAAATACTCAAGGCAGCATGAAGAAAACTTTGGATAAAAGGTTGATACAGATGCACCAGCTAGGAAACACATCTTCTAGCCCGTACATCTTTATCAACTATTTGTATCCCATAACAGGAAAGGTCATCCCTAGTGAGAAAATCACTTCTCAAAATCATCAGCAGAGCCCCAACAACATATATGCAATCATTGTATTAAGTTAATGCTTGCTAGAAAAGGCCTTAGAGATTAGAAATTCCAATCCTCTTGTTTTACCAAAACTCAGAGGGGAATTGACTTGGCAAAGGTCACAAAGGTAGAAAGTAGAAGAACAGGGATCTGAACCCTAGTCATCTGGCACTAGGACCCATACTCTTTCCAGTATACCATGGTACTTTCAAAACTTCCTGATTTCCCAAGTGGCATATAGTAGGTGCTTAATAAATTCTTGTTGTAGGGGCAGCTAGGTAGTGCAGTGAGTAGAGCATCGGCCCTGGAGTCAAAAGGACCTGAGTTCAGATCCGGCTTCAGACACAACACACACACAAAAACCCAGCCATGTGACCTTGGGCAAGTTGCTTAACCCCCATTGCCTTCCAAAAAGCAAAAATAAATAAATAAATAAATAAATAAATAAATTATAATTCTTGTTGCTTGATTGGGAAGGGAATGCTAGTCTTTGCCTAGATATTACAAATTAGTTGGATCTTAATCTAGTAGAAAATTTTACATGTGATATACTAACACCTGGCACCCTATCAGACCTGGAACAAATGCAGCCTCATAGATATTTTAACATTTTTAAAAGAGCCATGATTTTATCATTGTGGTCACCTGTTCTACCAAAGATAACAGCCTTTCTGCTCCTTAGCAAGTAGTGTCTTAAGTTGCTATGGCCCCCAAAATTCATCAACTGATAAGGAAGGAAGGAAAGAAGGAAGGAAGGAAGGAAGGAAGGAAGGAAGGAAGGAAGGAAGGAAGGAAGGAAGGAAGGAAGGAAGGAAGGAAGGAAGGAAGGAAGGAAGGAAGGAAACATTTGTTAAGGACCCACTAGGTGATTAGGACTTTACAAATATCCCATTTGATCCTAACAACTACACTAAGAGCTAGGTATTATTATTGTTGCCCATTTTACAGTTGAGGAAACTAAGGCAGACTGAGGTTAAGTAACTTGCCACATTGCTAGGAAGTATCAGGATCTTCATTTGAACTCAGATCTTGCTGACTCCAGGCTGTGCACTATGGTGCCACCTAGCTGCCAACCTTTGGATGACATATCTCTCTAAGGACTTAGGATGGTCCTCAAATGATTCACACACCCATCACTAGATGGATTCTCAAAGCCATTTTGGTTGAGTCTGCCATAATTCCATGGACTGTATTGGCATAGCATTTGAGAACTCAGAGTCACCTGCACACCAGGGAAAGCATTCAAGAACTTGGGTTGGTGAAACTTTTATATAGGAACCAATAATTAACCTATCCATAAAAAAAATGTTAAATTGCTCCACCCTTGGTAGGAAAGGGCAGACTAATCCCAAACATCCATTCACTCAGCAAATATTTATTGAGCATCTATATGTGTAAAGCATAATGTTAGCTGCCTACAATCTAGTTAAGATGGAAACACACACACACACACACACACACACACACACACACACACACACACCACTGAATATCAGCAGAAGAAAATATGCCAGAATGCACATAGAATAAATGGTATGTGTTCAGAGAAAATCACCATGGACTTGATCAGTCAGGAAAGGCTGTGAAAAGAAGGTAGGATTTGAACTGTGCCTTGTGGATATCACAGTACCTGATAACAGGAGGCCAGTACATGCAAATGACTTGGACCTAACATGGCAGAGATTTGAACCTTTCTAATATACTTATATAAATTTGCATGCCATGGTTACCAGGATCATTGCCTTAGCTTACAAAATCGGAAGCTCCATGAGGTCATGGCCCATGTCACTGACTTCTGTATCTCCCTCAATGCAGTACAAAATGGCCCTGCACACATTAGACACATAATGGTTGTTGAAAGAATCACTGAATGAATTAATTAAATCCACTATCAAGTAATGCCGGGGCTGAGAATGCAGCCAGCACAGCAAACTGTCAATATGCTTCACTCCTAGCTTCATTTGATCTTCCTCAGTTTTCCTGACACCTCTAATTTGTTCTGACAATTTACTTTCCACCCTGGCTTTTGCACCTGCCTGATGAATCCCATGTATTTCAGGCAGCTTGCAAACTTCACGTCTGGCTACTAGACTCTCAATAATATTTTGACCCTTGGCTTCTTATTCAACCACTGCTTGCCCTTCTCTGCTTTCAATTTAATTCAATAGATACTCAATGTGTACCTAATGCATAGAAAGAACCATGTCAAATGCTAGGGAGATACAAAGTTAGAAAAATGGGTCCCTGTCCACTTGTCACAGTCTTCTAGGGAAGAAAGGGCAGAAAATAAGGTTTGCACAGATAACAATAATATATAAATTAATTATAAAGAGATGGAAAAAATCTTATGTGATGGGGGTGGGGTGGAGAATGGTCATTACTATACTTCAGACTGCCTCAGTTTCCTCATCTATAAAATGGCCACAATAATAGCATCTACCTCCCAGAGTTGTTGGGAGAAACAAATGAGATAATATTTATAAAGCATTAAGTGGTTAATAAATGCTTGCTTACTTGGAAATAAGATATCCAGGCACTGGAGTATAGAAATCCATCTTGCCCTACTAGAAAGTTAGAGGGGAGATGGGGAAGGATATAAAAGAGAACAGATTGGGGGAAGTCAGGTAGGCTTGCTATTTTGGGGTGGGGGCAGGGAAAAGACGGGGAGAAAATGTGTAACTCAAAATCTTGTGGAAATGAATGTTGAAAACTAAAAATAAACCAAAAAAATTTATTTAAAAAAAAATAAATAAATGCTTGCTTCCTTCTTTCCTCTAGCCTGATAGATTTGGGGTGACACAGATTCTACATGGAATTATTAAGGGATCAAGAACATTTTCATGGGAGAAGGAAGTGGAGAATAACATTAATATTAGGTTTCAGAGATTGGGTAGGAATTTTAAAAATAAGATGGAAAGGGAAGACATTCCAGTCATAGGAAATAGCATGAGCAAAGGCCTGGAAACAGGAAAATGTAGGGAAGGAGAATGTCCTATCTGACGAGGTCATAGAGTATGTAGAGGAAAATGATATGAGACAAAGCTGGTAAAGGTAGAATGGGGCCAGATTGTGGAGGGCCTTGAATGAATCCCCAGAATGGCTGGCAGGATCTGAATACTCCCTCTGTTGTTTTCATCAACCCCCACCTAATCTCGGCCCCTTCAGACCTACTGTCTCTTCTTCTGTTATATTTACCTGTCTGTGTACTGTAGTGTCAAGAACACTGTTGGAAGCAGTCCTGGGTTCACATTCTGTCTCTCTTACTTCAGTTGTCAGCCCACTTCTCTGGACCTCCATTTTCACCTTTATAAAATAAATAACTAATCTCCAAGGTTGGACTAGCTAATCTCTAAAGTCCTTTAAAGGTCTAAACCCTTTAATACTGTCTGACTCAACACAAAAGGCCTTGAAGGATAAATAGAATTCGAGTGGGAAGGACCAGATAGGAATACAAACTAATCTAAAAAAAGAGCATTGAGAATGAACAAAATGTGTCTGGGGGAAGTGGGAGACAGGCATGAGTTCAAATCCAGCCTCAGACATTTATTAGGTAAGTGACCCTGGGCAAGTCACTTAACCTCTGTTTTCCTTAATCCAATAAGGAAGGACATGGCAAACCACCCCAGTGTCTTTGCCAAGAAATCCCCATAAACAATATTGCCTCACTATGCTCTGTAGGGTCACCAAGAGTCAAACACCACAGAATGATTGAACAACGCAAAACACAATCTCTTCAATCTGGAAATGTAGTCAGAGTTCTCTTCAATTCCAAACCCCAAAGTCAGTGTTTCTCACAAGACTCAAAAGATTTCCTTGGCATTGCCCTGATCAGATGGCTCAGCCAGTGATGGGGCAAGTTCCTTTGAAATTGCTGCCTTAATTTCTAAAGGCATGGATAAAGGTGGGATAGAACCAGGGAGGCAGATGGGGAAACTGCTATTAAAAACCCCAAGCAGGCAACAATATTGAAAACCTGATTTTTTAGGGGCCGCTAGATGGCAAAGTGAATAGAGCACCAGCCCTGGAGTCAGGAGGACCTGAGTTCAAATCCAGTTTCAGATACTTGACACACTTACTAGCTATGTGACTTTGGGCAAGTCACAATCCCAATTGCCCTCCACAAAGAAAAAAAAATAAAACCTGATTTTGAGGCCTCCCCAGGAAATACCAAGACAGTGGGCACTAGACACAGAACAAGGTCTTTTTGGTCTGGGCACTTTTAAATGCTCTTTGATGCCGGTCTTAAGAAGTTCCCAGAAGAAGGAAGGTCAGTCATTTGCCCCATTTGCACTCCTGGGACCCAGTAGAGACCATTTGCTCAGTACCTGCCTCTATAATTGGGAAAGCTGTTCAAGAAAGAAACATTCAGAGTCCCACCACACCAAAAAATAAAAATAATAAATCTTGAGTTTTTACAGTGTATAAAGCTGAGCCCCAGACTTAGTATCAGAGAACCTGGTTCAAGTGCTGACTCTACTACTTCCCACTCTGGAAATATCACTTAACACCTTGGTTGGGGGGAGGGAAAGGAGACTCAGTCCCTTTACCTGTAAAATGAGAGGATTGGACCAGATGGCCTCTAAATTCTGAGGGGTTGGGGAGTAAAGGGGGGAGGAAGGGAGAGGGAGGAAGATGGAGGCAGAGGGGGAAAGTCAGATGGAAAGAAATATGGCAGATGGAAATAATAATAATAATAGCTAACATTTATACTGTATATTGCTTACTATATTCCAGGCACTGTGCTAAGCTGTACAAATATTTCATTTGATCCTCACAACAAACCTGGGAGGTAAGTGCAATTATAATCCTTGTTTCATAGATGAGGAAACTGAGGCAAACAGGTTAAGTGACCTGCCCAGAGTCACTCAGCTAGTATCTGAGGTCAAATTTGAACTCAGGTCTTCTTGACTCCAGGTTCAGAGCTCGATCCACTGCCCCACCTTGTTGACCTATGAAAGATAGCCCCAGAGTATGAAAGACCTAAATTAAAATCCTGCCTCTGAGATATATTGAATATATAAACCTAAGCCAATAACTTAGCATTCAGAGTGAGTCCCAAGGCAACATCTCTTAAGACTATAAACTGCAAAGCAGGTAATAATCCATATTGGTAGAGGGAGTTATATAATATATTATGCATACAATAGATGTAATATATTGTGTATAACATGTATAATATAATATATAATGGATGCATGTTATATATTCGTTCCCCTACTGGGTTTGCTGCTGACTTTCTCAACTTTGCCACCATGCCTCAGCAAAAGTCTCCCCCTAGAACTCAGCACCTGGAGCCTCCTCCCTTTGGAGTACTAGTACCTTTGATGTCAGGGCTTGTTGAGCCCTTTTCAGAGCTGCTCATCCACCCTTGGAGTTCACCTTTCACCTGTGCCTCCAAGAAGCTACAGCATGTGCAGCCACTACACCCTGCCTCAGCAGAGGGGCTAACACGGGTCAAAGGGCCTCAAGCACACCAGTGAGCTGAGAGGATGTCTACCCCAAGCACATGAAGACGTCCCCCAGCAGAATGGATGGATAAGAACAGCTTGTTCCAATGGCCATGAAGGCGGCTGAAGCAGCCCCTGTGGAGCACTTAGGGCTTGGGCGGCATCAAAGATGCCAAGGGCATCCACTGCATCCTGGGCCACCACCAGTCATCTTGACTTTTGTCCTGCCACTAGACTCTGCTGACTAGAAGAGATAGTAAGGCTGATGATTTACACAGCTCTGCCTCACTTAAATCCAATTCACACACCAGTCAAGACATCACCTATAATGTCATTGTTCCTCTTCAAAAAGGAAGGGGAGAAAACAATCAAGCAAGCAGCACTAGCCTTAATCTGACCCAATTCAATAGAAAGGTTCAAACCCCAGGGGAATCCCAGGCTCATTTCACCCAGCTGAGCTGAATTGTTGGGGAAGCACCAGGTTCTCTATGCCTCTCAGATAGTGAAGTCTTCTCTCCTCCAGCTCCATCACTCTCAATGTTTTGCCTTATTTGCTGATCAGTCTTCAAGGTAGAAGGGGCAAACATGATGTGGATTTATCCAATCACAATGAGCTCTCCAGCCTCCATTCTTCTGGCAGAACTCATGTTTCCAGAAACATCTCTACTTCACTGAGTTCTACAGTTAGGTGGCCATAACATAATGAAATCAGCTCCCTATCAGAACAGAGGGCTACACTTGGATGTTGCATTCTGTGCTTTTGACCTTGACTTAGGAACAATCGACAATACATAATTAAGCATTCGCTACCCGTTCAGCACTCCACTAGACAATACAAAAGCTTCTCCAAACACAAAACTACCTTGAAAAGACGCACTTCACCTTATTGAGTTTTTTCACAGCTGCTTTTCCTAAAAGCAGGCAAAAAAAGTACTATGTAGTGAGTCAGGACTTGAACACAGGTCCTCTAATACCAAGCCAGGGTTCATGATGCCTTGTACACTATAAAAACTGAAGAAATGTTTTGATTCTGTATTAATAATACATTGCTTGCCTTCTCAAGTAGTGGGAGAGGGGCAAGAGGAAGAGAGAATTTGGAACTTAATTTTTTTAATGAACATTAAAAAAATTACATGTAACTGGAAAATATTTAACAAGATAAATACATTTTTTAATTTTACATGTAACTTGGATATAGTTAACAAAACAAATAAAAATGTGTTTTAAAAATGTTTTGTTTTGTGCTCGAGGACTCCTGAACACATCATTCTTGAACAACCTACCCAGTTATATAGGAGGGTCCCAAACAAGTGGGCTCTGCTGAGTCCCAGGAGTAGAAAAGGGACCAGTGATTGACCCTGTTGCAGTAATAACAACCTGGTTCCCTGGTGAGGTCTGGCATGTGCCATCCTTCAGGTCCAGTCTTCAAATGTTCTAGTCCTCTAGATCTGAACCATAGTTCCTTCTCCCTATGGCATGAGGCATGAACTTGGAAATCCAAGTTTTCTGCCTAGTGCCCTGTCACCAGCAGGGATCTCCAACTACTAAATCTTAATACAACTTGTTCATCAAGAAGTAGATAGGGCAGATTCACCAGCAGGGCCCAGAAAAGATAGCAACCTACCTCCATTCTAGTCTGGGATCTCTGTGAACTGAGGGCATTTGGTTCCCATTCCCAGTGATCAGGAGGTATGGAACAATACCTCTCAGTCCCTAGAGCCTTAATACCTCACCTTGGCACTTCTACTTGCCCACTGTCCTTCTTGGTTCCCATGGACAAAGAGCAACCATGCCATGCAGAAGGGCAGGAGCCAAGTTGGGGTTGGAGAAGAGTGAAAAGGGACTACATACACACATATATAATTGTTATATGTGCAGAAAGATACACACACTTAATTCATGCCTCCCACACTAACCCTAACTCTAATTTTGCCTCTAACACTAATTCTTACCCTAACCCTCTGACGCTAACCATAACCTTGATCCTAACCCTACTTAAAAATGAAGTTTTGTGTGGACAATTTTTAAACTTTACTAGAGATGTCATTAAAACTACAGAAACTCAGGGGCGGCTAGGTGGCGCAGTGAATAGAGCGCCGGCCCTGGAATCAGAAGGACCTGAGTTCGGAGCCGGCCTCCGACACTTAATCCGCACAAACAAAAACCTAGCCGTGTAACCTTGGGCAAGTTACTTAACCCCAATTGCCCTAAAGGGGCGGCTAGGTGGCCGCAGTGAGTAAGAGCGCCGGCCTCGGAGTTGGGATGACCCGAGATCAGATCCGGCCTCAGAAAATGAGCACCCACACATAAATAATGACTAGCCGTGTAACCTTGAGCAAGTTACTTAACCCCAATTGCTTTAAAAAAAAAAAAAACTACAGAAACTCATAAATATTTTCCACATTTATTTTTTTAATGACAAAGAAATGGTGCCCTCATTTCTATTATTTTTATTTTATTTTAAATTTTATTATGTAATATACAATGTTTTTATTTAATTTATCACATATGATGCAAAGGAGGTAGGCAACACATGTATTATCCCTATTTTACAGATGAGGTAACTGAATTTCAGAGAATTGCCTTAAGTTATGTGGCTAGAAATAAACAGAACCAAGATTTGAACCTTAACTTGGCTGCCTACTAGGACATTTATAAATACTTCATGTCTGCGTAAGTCTGAGTGATTCAAGGATTGACCAGTGTCCAGCATGTTAGAAGACAGGAAGGTAGAAGGAAGAGCAATGTCCCATCACATGGGCTAATGGGCAGCTGCCACAGGAAGGACAGGAAGAATTATTCCACTCCCAGCTGTCTTCTTTAAAACCAACATGGTTGAATTCAACCATGGCTGAACAACCATGGTCCAACATCATTACTTGCTCTGTGCAGAGTAGTGTGCTTGGACTAGGCGAAATCCATAGTTTAGCTAAGACCTGAGTCTTGCCTTCATGGAACTCCCAATCAAATAGACTTTTAATTGAAGTAGGATAGACAAAATCACAGAAAGCTGGCTCTTCATCTCTAGGGGTATGCCCTTAGCCTCTAGGGGTATGGGAACCATAGGTGGAATACTGAATGTGTGAAATATTCTGCCGGGTGAAGCAGATGGTTCTTAGTCCCATTGGGTACCTCCACTTGAGAGGGGTCCACTAAAAAGAGAGGCTGTTTAGCTGAAAGGAGAAATGTGGAGTAAATGGAAAAGGCACTGGTCCTAAAATTCAGAAGACCCAAGTTCTTATTAGCTGTAGGAATGTGAAAAAGCTACTTCTCTGATTTGGCTCTCAGTTTCCTCATTTGTAAAGTAAAAGCATTGGGCTAGACACTCTCCAAAGTCCTATCCAGTTTTAATGTCCTCTGATTCTAGGAATCCAGCAAATAGAACACTGGGCTTTGATCCCATGACGCTGGTCTCCTGGCTGTTCCAGGAGCAACACACTCCATTTCTTGTCTCTGGACATTTACTCTGACTGTCCCCCATAGGTGGAATGCTCTCCCTCCTCTGCCCTAAGTACTGACCTCCTTGGACTTCCTTTAAGTTCCAACTAAAATCCCACCCTCTACAGAGGCTTTCCCCAATCAGTCTTAATTTCAGTGCTTTCCCCCTTTTGATTATTTCCTATTCATCCTGTGTATATAGCTATAGCAAGCTATAGCTTCCTTTTTATATATTTATTTGTATGTTGTCCACCTTACCCCCATTAGATTGTAAGCTCCTTGCAGGAAGGGACTATCTATTACTTCATTTCTGTATCCTGAGCACTCAACACAGTGCCTGGCACATAGTAGGCACTTAATAAATATTTATTGAATTAAAATTGAATTGTATTTGATTGGACCACCAATTCTCTTCTAACTGTGATTAAGTCATTTCCCTACCCTTATTAGAGCCCTTCCCATAGCCCAAAGGGTTCTTGGATCTCTGACCCACCTATCTCTTCTCCCACCTCTGCACTCCACACTTAGTAGTTGCCTGAGAACATACAGAGAAGCCCTTCTTGGCTCCTTTTCTCCCCCTTTTCTCCACCCCAATGAAAAGAAGGGATAAAATTTATCTCTACGTATTGTTGGAGTGGGGGCATTCAATTTTTGAGGTTATGAGTTTCTTAATAGTTAATATTTTCCTGTTTTTGAAGAGTTGAAAGGTAAAGAAAGTAGAGGGTCAACGCAAAACAAAGAGATAGCCAGTTAATCAGGGATTATATGAGAATATAGGTAAAACCCCGGTCAGGAATTTTCCTGAATGAGAGATTTTGGGAGAGTAGAATCAATATTAAGAAAACCCATGTTAATCCATTCCAAATTGGCCTATGGTCCTAAGGACCAATGTGGACAGTGGAAACTAGATCTAAGACCAGAGGAGCTGAGTTCAGATTCCAGCTTGACTACTCACCACTTTTATGCTATTTGACATGTCATCACCAAAGTTATTGCACAACTTCTTCATCTATAAAATTAAGGCATTGAGCTAGATGGCCCCTAAGGTCCTTTATCATACTGGGCCTCTAAAGAGGAAGACAAGCTTGCTTAAAAGTTCAAGTACCACTACACTCTTCTAATTTATAGTCTATGGTGTGCATGTGACAGCAGGGGTAAGAGCAGAAGACATAGTCAATGCCAGAATCAGGTGTTCAAATATGGCAGCAACAGAAGAAGGCAGGAAAAGGGAGGATCAATTGCTGAATATCTCAAAATTCAGTTCAACAAATATTTATTATACATCCAATATGTGTACATATTACCTGCTTCTACTCCCTAACCATGTGGGTGGAAGCAATCCACTAAGCTTCGTGTATGGAACTGCCAGACTGGGAGAGGCTCTCTGTCTTTCTCTAGCTCTATTTCTTTCTCTGTCCCTGTCTATCTCTGTCTCTCTGTCTCTCTCTGTCTCTTTCTGTCTCTCTCTGCATCTGTCTGTCTGTCTCTCTCTCTCTCTCTCTCTCTCTCTCTCTCTCTCTCTCTCTCTCTTTCTTTCTCCAGAAGTGTCCTAAAGAGTGACTGTTCAGTTTACCCATAATACAGTTACCATAAATTAAACTGGATGGGTAGAAGGGATACTTTCCACTTTCCCTTTAGGCCATGAAACTCTGAGAAGAAGGTTTGGGGTTTGGCTTTGTTTCATTTACCCTTTTCAGTTCTAGGCATAGGGGTGGAGTCACTGCACCTGGACCCCAGACTAGATAGCCTTAGAGGCAGGATTGTAGCCCAGCCCAACAGGGAAGCCCTAAGAAGCAAGGATGCCTGGGACACAAGCCTAATGGGGGCAGGAGGAGCTTTGGATTTAGAGCTTTGTGGAATAATACTAGATATGACCTTAGCTAAGCTGTGAACCTCGTCACCATCTCCCCTCCAGAGAACTGAGTGGTGCAAAGGGGGATCCAGGTGTTGGGGAGGTGGAGAGTAGAGAATGAGGATGTGTATATGTTTGTTCCATGAGCTCTTCCCTTATAGCTCTAGTAAGTAACTCACTCATTTCTCAAAATATCTAGTTTTACGACTCTCTAATGCATTTATCATGTATATTTTTTCATTTTATCCCTTTACTAGACTGTAAGATTCCTGAGGGCAGGAACTATATTTTATCAAACTTTGTATCTCTCCACATCTCTTCACAAAGCTGTGATTTGGTAAACATTTGTTGAAAGAATGAATGCTTAATCTTTGTATTTCCAGAGTCATGCACATAGTAGGCTTTTAATCAATGTTGTTAAATCATTCAATCATAAATTTAGAGAGGGTGAAAAGAAATAATCATGAGCCAGAGGGCCAGGCTCCCTCTGCTAGTTCCAAGCATGAATGGTATTTCCAAGAAGCTAACATATATCAGAAAGCCCCAAGGCCCAGGGTTGGATCTCTAGACATTTAGAGCTAGAGAGCCATAGAGGTCACTTAGTCTAGTCCTCACACTTCAGCCCAGTTTTCCTGGGTTCCTAGTGCTCTTGCCACTAACTACATAACAAAGACTGACTTTCACAACATTCAAAGTTTGAAAAGAAATCAAAAGAGAGGAGATAGCTTTGCTCTGTGACTGCAGCCTACCCCTACCTTTGGGTACAGACAGTGCCCTGAATAAAAAAGGTCTTGAAGTATAGTAGAAGATGGTACGAAGGAGATAAAAAAAAAACAAAACTTCAGCCTACAATGGATCAATTGGCCTATTTCTGGTTGAATCACCACACCAAGTAAAGGCAGTTGGCAAAGTAGCTGAAGTGGTCTTGGAAGTCAAGAATGCTGGGATAAAATCCTACTTCTCTCCACCTCTTATTAGCTGTGTGACAACTGAGTAAGTCATTGGACTTCTGTAGTCTTCAGATAACTCCCTAGAATTTATCTGCTAAGACAAAGACAGGTTGCATCTACCTTGGTTGGAGGGGCCAGCCATATGGCCCTACACATGAACAAAATCATAGCGCAAATCGCCTATCTTTCAGGGCACCCCACCAAAAAGTCTCTAGCCCTCTCTGACCACCTGTGCCAACAGATGACCCTCTCCCTTTGCCCCAGATCTCACATCCACTCCCCTTCCCCCAGCTCTCATATCCCTTCCCCACTGTTTGAAAAGATAAATAAGAAGCAAACCCTTCTTTAGTTTCTTCTGATTTAATATAATAATAAATATATAAATACGCATATATACATGAATATCTGGATTCTGTCTGTTGTACTTTTGTTCTCAGGTCTGTTTGTACTTATTCAGAAATTACATAATTAAAAAAAATAATATTAAGTAAATGCGCACATCAGACTGTCAAACTGCCCAGGCTAATCTTTGCTTAGAGTCGTGGTGACAGCCCCTTTATTTCTCTTCCTTGTTTTTAAGCATAAAATATGTCACACCTGGAAGTAATTAGCATAATTTTTTTTACTAATTTATAGCTAATTACACAATTACTTTTCTATGAAGGGCTCTGGAAAGACACTTGAAGTTAAGTTTCACTGAATCTAGTGGCAAGAAATTACTCGAAAACATTGTGCTCACTTCAACCATTTAAAGGAAGGGGTGGCAGGAGTGTGGGAAGGGGGGGGAGCACCTTATAAAGTAATTCTTTCCTATTTCAAAGTGTTCCAATATGACAGGGATATAATTTCCCTAGCAATTTGTGGAGCATAGTGTTGGAACGTCTCAACTAATCCAACCCAACCAGAGTTTGCTCTAGGGAGAGGCCCACAAAAGGAGGCATTGACAAACACATTAAATTCAAAACATTCAACTTGGGGATTCTCTGGCAAAACTAAAATCTAGGCCCTCCAGGAATGATTGGGTCACTCTCCAAGATTGTACTACCTTGTATTTTGCATGGATTCAGTTTATCCCTGACTACGTGCATGTTTTCTTCCCCTTTCTAATGTAAACACAGGGACTATTTCACTTTAGGTTTTTATTCCCAGTGCCAAGTACAATGCCTGGACCCATAGTAGTAGAGAAAGGTCAATAGATTTGGAATCAGAGGAACCTGGGTCAAATCTTGCCCCTAATAATTATTAGCTATTAGGGTCAAGGGCAAAGCACTTAATTTCTCTGAGTCTGTTTTTTTACCTGTAAAAGGGGGGGGGGGTGATAATAGTAACTAATATTATTTATGATGCTTTAAATTTTCCCAATAGACAGTTGGGTTGTGCAGTGGTTAGAGCATCAGGCCTGGAATCAGGAAGACCTAAGTTCAAATCTGGCCTCAGACACTTGACACATTTACTAGCTCTGTGACCTTGGGCAATTCACTTAGCCCTAATTGCCTTGCCTTCCCCCTACCAAAAACAAACAAGCAAAACCCTTTGAGGTAGATGCTATTATCACACTCACTTTACAGATGAGGAAACTGAGGCTGAAAGTCCCAGTCACATAACTAGTAAGCATCTAACGCAGTATATAAATTCAGGTCTGCGTGATTCCGATTCTAACAGGTCACCAGGTAGTACCCACTTGTTTAAGAGGCAAATGAAAGAATGCACATAGAAGGTACACAAACCCTTTAGGTGCTATTCCAAATGTCAGGGAGAAGCACTGTAGTAACATTCCATTTCCACTTTAATTGTGCCCAATTCTTTATGACCCCATTTGCAGTTGTCTTGGCAGAGATACTGGAGTGGTTTCCATTCATTTCCTTCTCCAACTCATTTTAAAGATAAGGAACTGAGACAAACAGGGGTAAGTGACTTACTTGCCCAGGGTCATATGGCTGGTAAGTGTCTGAGCCCAGATTTGAACTCAGGAAGATGAGTCTTCCTTATTCCAAGCCTAGTGCTATATACACTGTGCTTCCTACATGCACGTAGAGGATTAAAACTGGTCTCTGAGCAAGGAAAACCTGGGTTAATGTCCTACCTTTGACACAAACCTGCTGCATGATCCTGATCAAGAACCTTAATCTCTCAGTGCCCCCAAGCAATTTTCTAAGACACTACTGGCTGCAGAGCCTTTGTTAATCTGCATCCATGGAGGAAATTTCCACGATGGGAGCCCCACATCAATACAGTCATGAGCCTGTATGAAAACCAAGTGCTGACATTTTGACAACACTTTAAGATTTTCAAAGCACTTTGCACATGTGTATTATCTGAAGCCCACGCCAGAATAGTGAGATAGGAATGTGTCTCATTATCCCCATTTTAGTGTTGAGGCAACAGAGAAGTTTTGAGTGGCCCGTGTTTCACACAACTGGGAGGAAGGATAGGGGTCTAGGTCTTCTGAACAGCTCCATCACTTGAGCCACTAGGCCACATAGATTCTCCAAAATGTGACTTTTTTTTTCAATTCTTTATAATCCCTTTATTTATTTATTTATATTATTATTAATTTATGGAACAAACAAGCATTTCCATAACATAGCAAAATAAAAAGGTGATTGCACATGAAACTGCAAATCTATTATGTACAACTTGCTATTCATTTCAAATATACAACAAAATTATTATGTAAATTTATTTTTTCCCCTTTTTTGTCTTCTCTCCCTTCCTCCATAGATGGCTACCATTAGACACAAATAGTATGTGTGTGTGTGTGTGTGTGTGTATATGTATATATATGTATATATATGTGGTATGCATGTATGTGTATATGTATATATGTATGCGTATGTTTATGTATGTATATATGTATAAATATGTGTGTATGTAAAATTATTCTATACATCTATTTATCAGTTCTTTCTCCGGATGCAGATAGTGTCTTCCTTCATATGTCCTTTACAATTAATTTGGGTGTTTATAATAGACAAAATAACTTATTCACTTAAAGTTGTATTTTTTAAAAATATTGCTGTTAATATAAAACTAGACAACAGTGAGGGGTAAAGGCTGACAGCCAGGGTGCTCCTCTCACACCCATGAGATATCAGAATTAAGCAAGGCAGGACTCCAGTGTGTTGGGTGAATTCTCCATGGCTAACTTATGGGAGGAAATGGACAAGAATCCAAATGGCACAGATGGGTTGTGAATGGGACTCCCAAACTTATGATACCATAAATCTATCTGAGTATTTGCAGACCTGTGTGGTGCAAACCATGAATGCTACAGGAAACCAGGAAACATTAGAGGTGTGAAACAATTCATTAGAGGGCAAAAAAGTCAAGCACATGAGACAGCACAATCCATCAGAAAAAGAACCAGATTTGTAGTCAAGGGATGAGGGTTTAAGTCCCAGGTCTGCTACTTTCTACATGCATTGCCTTGGGCAACTCTCTCAACTTCTCTGGGACTCAGTTTCCTCATCTGTAAAAGGAGGGGTAGGTCAGAAAAGCTCTAAGTTTCCTTCTAATTCCAAATATATGAACTCATAATACTGAAAATAACCATCAATCAGTGTTAAGTGAAACATCTAGAATCCTAGCCTGTGCCCACCACTACAGAAAGGATGTTCTAAACCAAAGCAGGAGGTTCCCCTATCTCCTATCAGCTATTCATTAATGACTTGTCACATGGTATGGTGGAAAACATTGGACTCAGGTTTGGAAAGATCTTGTCTTGAATTCCAGCAGCAATATTAATTAGGTGGCCACGGCCAATCATTTAGTCATCAAAGCTTTCTGAGTCTCAGTTTCCTCATCAGTGAAACAAGAATAATAAAAATTCCTATGGCACACACCTCATGGAGGTCTGAAGGCCAAATAAGGTCGTGTGTGAAAAGTACTTTGTAAATATTAAGGTAGCCTATAAATAGCAGCTATTATCAATCTAGGGAGCTCTGGGGATTTTTAAATGTTATTACATCTTCACCTCATCTTACATTCACAATTTACCAACACCATCATTGATGGAATTTTTCCATCTTTCCCGAGAACACTAGATAAGCCTTCTTCATGGATGCCCAGTCAATCCAAAAGGATTTGCTCAACAAGCACACCTACTATGTGCCAAATGGTAGGTACAAAGTATATGAAGAGAAAAGAGAATCGATTCCTGCCCTTGTGGACCTGTTTAGTGGGAGAGACAACTTGCGTATATAGGTACATACAAAATAGATCACTTGTGGGGAAGGAAGGAGCCAGCAGATGGGGTGAGCAAGAAAGGCATTGTATAGAAGGCAGAGCTGGGCTAAGATCTGGAGAAATTTCTAAAGTGGAGGGGAGGAGAAAGTTCATTCCACACAGTGACAAATCAAAGAAATATCATAAAAGGTATTCAAGCTTTTAGACTTTCGGTAAGACTTGGCACTGACCTGAAGTCCCTTCCAACCTTGAGATGCTGACTCTAAGATGAACTGGGCAACTATTTTAAAGTTATTTTACTTATTGATTACTAAATTTAAAATTTTTTATTTGTAACCTTTTGCTTTTATATGACCTTCACTTCCAAATATCTCTCCCTTCTCCTACCTACTCAATTAACCATTTCTTGTAACAAATAATAAAAAAAAAGTCTGGGGTAGGGGGAAGAAAACATAGCTCAGCACAACTAACCAAATTTGACAGCACAAGCAATATTCTGACTCCTTGGACCCCACCTCTGGAAAGAAAATCAATTGGACAGATATTATTATTATTGTCATTTGATGAATAAGGAAACTCAGGCCTCTAGATGTTTGGGAATACTTTGATACCCAAATAACTACAAAGGACATAGGAAGGAAGATGCTATCTGCATCCAGAGAAAGATCTAATAAATAGAAGTATGTCTAGAGTGGCTTTACATATATATGTATATATATATATACATATACATATTTGTGTCTAATAGCCATCTATAGGGCAGGTGGGGGGGGCAGTGCAGCAAGGAAAGAAAAAAGTAGAAAACAAGAAAGTTATATGATCACTTTACTATATATTTAAAAGGAATAGCAAGTTGTACATAATAAATTTGCAGTTTCATGTACAATTATCTTTTTTTTTCTATTCTACTATGTTATGGAAACACTTGTTTTATTTAAGATCAGAATAAAATAAATAAATTTTTTTAAAACACCAAGCCAATTTTTCATGTCAATTAATGCCTCTGTTCCTTCTACTTGAGGCCATAAAGTGAATTAGTGGCTCAGATAGGTCTAAAACTCAGGTTTCCTTACTCCCAGGCCATGCTTTTCCACTGACCTGTTTATGATACTGGGTATGAAGCCAGAAGACCTGGGTTTGAATCCTGGCTCTGATATTACTCGTGTGGCAAATCATTTCCTCTCTCTGGGCCTTGGTAAAATTTGGGAACAATGCTGAATGACCTTCAAGGTTTCTTCTATTTCTAAATCCTATGATCTTTTGAAGTAAGTAAGAAAATAGTATCCCATCTTACTTGCAGGATACTACATGAACAGGCAGTCCACACATGAAATAATCAAAAAAAGAACTAATTGCCAGAGACAGACAGAGTTGGAGGCCAAGTGACCTGGAGGAGGGTTGAATGGTCCTGAGGCTGGTGCAGTTCAGAGCCATGACCTCTCCCAAGTCCAGCAAGAGCGGGGGCAGGGGAGCTTGGCAGTGGTTCCTTCTTTTGTAAAGGAGATGGCTCCACCCCTTGCCCAGGACTATGCGGACAGGTTGTCTATCCATATGAACAATGTTTATTATTCAACAAGGCATGATGAGACTGCTCAGAGGCTTCAAAGGCGGCTGGCGGTTTCCCTGAAGCAATCAAGGAGGCTTTGGACAATTAGCTGGAAGGTTTTGACAGAGAGAAAACCTATGCACAACCCTCTTAGCTCTAACTAGCACCAAAGTCAAATATTTTTCTTCCTCCCCCCCACCCCATTTTTTCTGCAAGAATTTGAATATTCATTTTACCCACTAAGCATCCAGATTTCTGTGCCAGGTCTGTTAGCTGTTGTTTCTTTTTCCTCCACACTCCAGGCATCTGGCTCATGACTGTTAAGTCCCCTCTGTCTTGGAGGATCTCTGACCCAGAATATGAGCCCATTTTCTCCCAGGGCCCACACAGCTGCCTCTGCTCTGTCATCTAGGGAGAGCATTCCAGACGGGCTTTGTCTTCTTGGTTTGGGACTAAATGGAAAACTAACATGTAAAAAGGTCAGTCGATTGAGGTATAGCAAGCAAAGGGGACATTTGAACAGCCTCAGAGACTGAGCTGGAAAGGCTCATAGGGAAGAAGCCAACCCTAATCATTTTACAGATGAGGAAACTGAGGTCCAGAGAAGGGAAGTGACTTCCCCAAGGTCACACAGACAGTAAAGAATAGAACTGATATGCAGACTTGGGCTCTCTGATGCAGTAGAAAGAGGATCTGGTGTCAAATGATTCAAGTTCAAACCCCATCTCTGGTACTTACTGGGTAGTGCCTTTGACAAGTCATTTACCCTCTCTGGGCCTCAGTTTCCCCATCTGCAAAATGAAGGGGGTGGGCTAGATGGATACCATGGTCCTTCCAAGTCTAGAACCTCTTATCCATCCTATTGCTCGAAGTTCAGTACTCCTTCCCTACCTACACAACTAGCTGGTAGAAACCAGGTCTCCTAACCCCCAGGCCAAGGATTTCTTCATTACCTCAACACTGGCTCTCACATTCAAGCTGTCTCCTGTAATTCCAAAGCCTCAGCGGTATGGCTCCCATGCCATGCTCCCAACCCGATTCCAATAACCCACTGGGAGAAAGAACCATTTCTGCCTGGATTACTCTTGGCTATGCTGGCAGCTGTGCCAAAGGGTGCTGAAGGACAGACACCCCAAAGCTGCTATGAAGAAAGCAAGAGCAACTCACCTTGCCCGGAGATAGCTATTTATGGCCCAGGCTCCTGTGGCTGACAGCTGCTGCCTAGACATAAGACCATTAGCAGAGAGCCCTCTCCATCTGCCAGCCCAGGGTTCTAAGGGTAAGCATCTCTTGATTTCCCCTGATAAGCTCTGGAGGCTCTGGTGAGGCACCTGAGGCTGGGCAACCTCGGCTGATAGAATGACTCAACCCCCTAGAAGCGTCCTGACTTTAGAGCCCTGGTTGCCCTGCCTGGAAAAGAGAAGTCCCAAAGGATCTGGGGGTGGGCATTAGCCCCTGCACCCACTGGGGCCCTGATCTCAAGAAACAATATATTTCCAAAAGGTTTTAACAATAGACTTTGTGCAGAAGGCCTCCTTTAACACAAAATGTTTCCTTTCAATCTTGACAGTCAGAGCTCATTGGGGGCAGAGAAAATTATTATAACGGTTTCAGATTTGGACTGGAGCTTAGAGGTTGTCTAGTCTATCTCAAGAGATGTGGAATGATTACATTCCAGGCATGGGGGATAGCCTACATGAATGATGTCCAGAGGCAAGAAAGGTCAAGATGATGCGTGACTAATCTAAACCCATTATAGAATCATAGAAAATGTTAAAGCTGTCAGGGATCATTTCATACAGCCCCCTCTTTTAACACATGAGGGAACAAAGACCCAAAAAGGAAAAGTGACTTACCCAAGGTCACCCAGGTACTGAGAGGCAGGACCAGAATTAGAATCCAGGTTTCCTGACTCCTGCTCCTCCTGTGCACTTTACAAAAGAGGGAGAGGGGGAGGAAAAGGAAAGAAAAGGAAGGAAGGAGAGAAGAGAGAAGGTCACTCCCAAAAAAGGGCAAGAGAGAGAAAGACAGAGGTAGAGAGACACTGAGAAGGAGACTGGCCAAACCAGAGAGAGACAGAGGTCTGATCATGTGGCTAGAAATGAAAGCCACTGATCTAATCAGACTTTTGCACAGTATTACCAGAAACAAATAGTGACAGATTGCTAACATGTTACAGTGAAAATTACCAACTTGATGAGACTTTTGCACCATAACCAGCACCTCTTGTTATCCTATTAGCAAAAGTGATGAGACCAAATTGCTAATAGGAGAAAACTTTCATGTTGTATTATATCACTCTAATCCTACAATGGGAACCAAACCAAAGAACAGACAGAAAGGCACATGGGAAATCTCCCAAGAGCAACCTGGCCTTGGGCACAATATGAGAAGGCCTTGAGATGTCTAGGAATGCCTGGTCCAGAGTTATATAATGAGATGATCAAAACTTTGCCTTTGGACTCTAACATGGCAACAAAATGGAGCACAGGCTCTTTGGAGGACCTGTGGGGGCAGGGGAGGCCCCCAAACCACCTCTCCTCCCCACAGAGTCATATTACCATGGCACCCTTCTTCCAGGGCCCATCATCTTCATATTCTTTCCCTAATATCCAACCTCAAGTGACTCTGTCCCTGACTCCAGAATTCTTAGTTATGGTTCACTTTTCACTCCAGAGGTGCTGGGTTCCAGTCGACCGTAACACAGATCTGGGATAAAGCAGTAGTCTAGGGCACTTACAAGGCATAGTCTAGTGGGGTAAGTAGGCTTCCAGGTTGGCACACTGGTGGAAACTCAGTAAGAACTCATAAGAAAAATCAGTTTGGGACCCAGCACATTGAAACTCTTTACCTCCTTACCACCCTCATCTGGCCGCAGTCAAGCTTAGGACAACAGCAGTTTTTGGTTTGTTTGGGTTTTTTTTACACATAGACAGTATGGTTTAGTGGAAAGTTCCTTCAATTTGGAGCCAAATTCCATCAATACCAGTTACTACTTACATGACTTTGAATCAGTCATTTCCCTTTTCTGTTCCTGTTTCTTCATTTGAGATTTGTTGTTGTTCAATTGTTTTTCATTTGTGTCTGACTTTTTGTGACCCCATTTGAGGTTTTCTTGGCAAAGATACTGGAATGGTTTGCCACCTCCTTCTCCAGCTCATTTTACAAATGAGGAAACTTAGGCAAACTGGGTTAAATGACTTGCCCAGGTTCACACAGCTAGTAAGTATCTAAGGTTGGATTTGAACTCAGAAAAATGAGTTCAGGCCCAGCCCTTTATCCACTGTGCCACTTTAACTGGATAATACATAAAGTGCCTCTCAGTTCCAAATTAAAAAATGAAAATGGAGTATGAAAATAGGAAAATTCCCCAGGCTACCCAGGGTGAAGATGCCTAACCCAGAACTCTCATCTTGGGATATGGGAAGGATATGGTCCCAACCTCACATGTCTGACATTTAGAAGGATTTTTTTTTTAGGTCAGAGGATGATAGATTTAGAAGTAGAAAAGGGTCTTAGAGACCATCTAGTACATTGCCTCTGAGGAAACCAGGACCTAGAGAAGCGACTTACCTAAGATCTCACAAGCAGTAAATAATCCCATGGTTGTTGCAACAATCAAATGGGATTAAATATGTCAAGCACTTCACAAACCTTAAAATATTAATAAATGCTAGCTATTTATAGCAAATAATTAATAACAATAATAATAATTACAAATGACAGTGCTTAGATTTGAGCCCGAGTCCTCAGCAGCTAGGTGGTGCAGTAGATAGAGTGCTGGACCTGGAGTCAGGAAGCCATGAGTTCAAATCCAGCCTCAAACATTTAGTAGCTGTGTGACCCTGGGCAAGTCACTTAATTTCTACCTCAGTTTCCTCAACTATAAAATAGATATAATAATAGCATTGACTCCCAAGGGTTGTTGTGAGGATCAAATGAGAGAATATTGAGAGCCCTACCTGACACATCATAGACATTGAATAAATGCTTCTTTCTTTCCTTCTTTCCAAAGCCAATGTCCTTTTTTTTAAAACCTGGAAAGGACTTTCTGTCCCAACCTAGCAGCCATCTAAAGAAAGAGAGTTGGGACTTGCCTTGAAGCTACCCTCATTTCTCAGAAAACCTCCAGCCCTCTTTGCTCCCTACCCCAGTCAGCCCTCCGTGTCCCTCCCAGATAAACTAAGCAGGTTTGTGGGGGGTTTCCTTGGGGATGAGGGGGAGGTGTTGCCCTGTCCTGAATGCAGCACATTTTATTTCCAACTGACTCTCCTCCCTCCTGCAGCGTCTTCCCCTACATGCACCTCCCTCTCCCCCTTCCCTTAATTTTAAACCCTGTATGACTAAACAGGCCCAGATAGCGGGTGAGTCACAGAGAACCAGGGCGGCTGGTGCAGGCCCCTGCGGCCCAGCTGCTCCAGCAACCCAGATCTGGCCCCAGAGAGCCGCAGCAGGTCCGGCTGTGTGTGAGCTGGCTCTCCCCGGTAGTCACTCAGAAAAGTAATTGGCCAAAGATTATTCTGCGTAATTGAATGGCGTGGGCTTTGTATACCAAACAGGGACTTGTCTTTGTCAAAAAGTCTTTACAAAGTACCCAAGTGCTGGGTGTCAGACAGGACAAGTTTTTTAATCATGTTAAAATGATTTATTTAAACGTCAAACCATGTCACCTCACTTCCTTTCATTTTTCAAACTGTTTGTGTTTTTTCTGGATGATAAATTTATCTTCAGACAGTCTCAATATGACTAATTAACTTTGAAATATAAGAACCAGATGTGTGAGTTGGAGAGCTTTCTGAACTCTTGCCAGACGGGCGGGCGGGTGGAATTTTTTCCCCTTCCTTCTCTGCCTCCCCACCCCACCCCCCCAACCCCTCCCTGCTGACTGCCCTGAAATTGCTAAGCAGAGACTCCAGTTAAGTGGAAAAGCAGGGCTCCAGTTAAGAGATAGAAGCCCTTTTTATGCCCCTTCTTCCCTCCCCCAGCTTGAGATGCTGGTGACTCTCCCCACCTAGCAATGACCCCCACGTGCCTGGTCAGGACTAGATGGGAAAACACCCCCACCACCACCACCTCAAGGGCTGGGAAAATCCCCCTCCACAAATACCTAACTTAATGGCATACTCAAAGCAATGTAGTGAGCTGCCAACACATATTTGCCACATGAAAGTAAGTCAACCTTCAATGTGACACAAAGGGATTTCTTTCAAGGAAAGTCTTCCCCTGGGAAGAGTGTTCCTATCCCTAGCTACTCTGTGGCCCAGCTCCAGCAGGCAGTGGCAGATGAAGACCCTCCTGGGGGCTCCCCCGAGGACCAAAACCCAGAAAGATGTGCTCCATTTAATACAACTGGCCAGTAGACTGTGCCCTCCCTAGTTCCTAGAAAGCTACTGGCAATATCTCATAGGAGACAAGAAAGCAGGGCACACCTAGCATTGCTCTTCTTCACCCACCTTTCTCTTCTGAGTGTTGTCCATGGTCTGGTTTCCTCTTTTAATCCCACCCAATGAGATTTGTTGGTCATTTGTCTACCCATGGGACTGCCAAGGCAACACTTGGGGATACAACAAAAGGCCAAAAACCAGTCCTTACTCTCAAAGAGCTCATAGTCCAATGGTGGAGAGACTACATATAAACAACTATGTAGAAACAAGATACACACAGGATAAACCGGAGACAAATTAAAAGTGTCAGTGAATGGAGCTGCCTATTCTCATCCTTCCATCTAGGGAATTGACCAGAAGGGAAAATGAGGAGGGATAACTGAGGCTAGGCTGACCATTTTGCTCCTAATAACTAGTCACTGGACCCTACTAGGAATGTATCTCATGAGCATATTGGATAACATGCCTTTCTGGTGAGATAACCACTGCCCAGAACAGTCGATTTGGTTCAATGTGTATTAAACACCTACTGTGTGCTTGAGACAGCACAGAGGATAAAGTGTGGTACCTCAAGCCAGGAAGACTAATCTTCCTGAATTCAAATCCAGCCTCAGATACTTACTAGCTCTGACCCTGGGCAAGTCACTTAACCCAGTTTGCCTCAGTTCCCCATCTGTAAAATGAGCTGAAGAAGAAATGGCAAACCATCCCAATATCTTTGCCAAGAAAACCCCAAAAAGGGTCACAAAGTCAAACACAACTGAAACAACTCAACAACAGGGTGCTGTGCATTAAGTTAATCATTGTTGCTGCTCATCCTATGTTTTCCAAGAGGACCAATGACATCACGGGGTGATGACTTGACTTGTATGTGAGTTGGATTTAAGTGAGGCAGAGTAGTACAAAGTCCTCAGCCTCACTACCTCCTCCAGAGTCATCAGAGTCCACTGGCAAGACAAGAGTCAAGATGACTGGTGATGTTCTGGGATGCAGATGCCCTTGGAGTCCTTGACACCTGACCAAGCCCTAAGTGCTCCACAGCTCCTTTTTCAGCCAACTTCATGACCACTCATCCACCTGTTCCATTGGGGAAGTCTTCACATGCTTGGGCTAGACATCTCCCCAACTCACCATGGGTCTGAGGCCTGTCAGTTAGCCTCAACCTAGAGTCTGTCTGCCGAGATGGTTTTAACAGACTGTGTGGCCTCTGCATGGAGTGCTACATCTTCTTGGGGCCACAGGTGAGAGGCGGCACTGTGGGTAGAATGTTAGACTTAGAGTCAAGAAGACCCAAGTTTGAATTCTGCTTCAGATACTTAACTAGCTATGTGGCCCTGGGCAAATCAGCAAGCCAATAAACACTTATTAGGCACCTAATATATGAGCCAGGCATTGCACAAAGTGCTAGGGATACAAAAAAAAAGCAAAAGATGGTCTCTGGTCTCTAAAAGCAAGAACAACAACCTCCTTTTGTCTAAAGGAGGAGACAACATACAAACAACTAAAAACAGAACAAGATATAAACAAGCTAAGAAGGTGGGGTTTCACCTTCCAGCCTAGGTGACTGGGAGGATAGTAATGCCTTCAGCAACAATAACCTCTGTGTCATTATCTATAAAATAATAGCATCTACTTTATAGGCCTGTTGTGAGGATTAAAGGAGATAACGTATGCAGATCCATTCGCAAACTTAAAGGGCTACTAAGTGCTAGCTAGCATTATTTTAGGCAATGCAAAGTTTCAGTAAGCTATAGTCCCTGTCTTTATGGAATGGCGGGGAGACAAGACTGGACATATTTGTCATTTCCTTTTCCAGCTCATTTTACCGATGAGGAAACTGAGGTAAACAAGGTTACATGACTTTTCCAGGATCAAATAGCTAATAGATGTCTGAGGTCAAGTTTGAACTCAGGAAGATGAGTCTCCCTGACCCCAGACCCAGCACTCTACCTACCCCTTCACCTAGCTGTGGGTGATAGGATTTAGAAGATCTTAATTGTTGGACAAAGGAATCTGAACTTCATTCAAATAAACAGTAGGGAGCCACTGAAGAGTTTTGAGCAGAGAAGTAATAAGACCAAATCTGCCCATAATTACATGGAGAAGGGTTGGCAGGAGAAGGAAAAGAGGAAGAGAATAACAGTCTTCCTGATTCCAGGCCTAACACGCATGCCCCTCAGCTGGACAACTTAACAGCAGAGGGTTAGAGGGCTTTGGAACAGGTGGCTTGGTCTTTTTCATTTGGTGGAGCAGGTCGGTAGGAACTAAAACAGGGGACCCATCTTTGTAGTGTGTGTGTGTGTGTGTGTGTGTGTGTCTGTGTGTGTGTGTGTGTCTGTGTGTGTATGTGTATCTGCATATATGTGGGGAGAGGGATTAGTGAAATGGATGCTTCAGTTTCCCTCCCAATAGAACAACCTATCCCTCTCTCCCAGGGTTAGCCAAACAGAGATCAGAGATGGAAATGTGCTTTGAGCTCTTTGGAAGAAAGGCATAATATAAATGCAAGGGATTATTATGCTAATTACTACTATCATGATAACTATTAGTTTTATTATGCTTCTTGGTGCTTGAATTTTTCTGTCTGAGGTAATCACACTAACTTGCAAGGTCAGTTCAGACCTCAAAGCTTGGTGTGCTGCAAAGTCATGGGCTTGCTTCTCCAGTTCCGGAAAGATGGCAAAAGCACTTCCTCTGGAATGTCTGGAGAAGGAGGTGAATGTCCCCAGGGACCAGAGTAAGATCATAGGATCATAAAATTTAATCCTGAAAGAGACTAGAGAGATCTGGCAATCAATCAACAATCATTGAGTGCCTACTGTGTGCCAGGGACTGGGGACAGGAATGCCAATAATGAAACAACCCCTACCCTCAAGGAACTTACACTTTAATGGGGGGAGAGGCAGTTACTGTATGTCAATCTGTGTGTGCGTCTCTGTATGTGTCTGTGTGTATATGTGTCTTTGTGTGACTGTATGTGTGTATGTATTGTATGTGTGACTGTGTGTGTGTGTGTGTGTGTGTGTGTGTGTGTGTGTGTGTGTGGTCTATCCCTTTGGATGTAAGCTTTTTGAGAGTATAAATTATTTCATGCTTTATATTTGTTTCCCAGTGCCTGGCCACAATAATTAATGTTTGATTGATTATATTTCACATATGTTATATAAGGACATACAAAATAAAAATGAGAATAAATATAAGTGAATAGAAGGCAATTAAATATAAGAAACATAGGCAGGGAAGATGCTAGCAGTTGTGGGATAATAGTAAGCATTCATAGAAGAATTAGCACTTATATAGTTTTTTTAAGGTTTGTGAAGTACTTTAGAAACATTATGTCATTGGATCCTCACAATAACCCTGTGAGGTGGGTGACTTTACCCCCATTTTACAGATGACAAAACTGATGCAGACAAGGTTAAATGACCATGATCACACAGCAATAAATGCCTGAGGCTGGATTCAAACTCATCTTCCTGAAAGGCTTCATGTTATAGGGGGAAGAGAAGGGAATATACCTTTAGATAGAGCCTACTATGTGCCAGGCGCTATGCTAGGGGTCTTACAAATAATATCTCATTTGCACTTCACAACAACTTTGCAAGGTAGAGGCAGTTATTATCCCCATGTTACAACTGAGGAAACTGAGATTAACTCACATGCTGTCTGAAGCTAAATTTGAACTCAAGTCTTCCTGATTCCAGGCCCAGCACTCTATCTACTTCACCACCAGCTGCCTCTGAGTAGATCATCTAATCCAGAGGTTTTTGACTTGGGGTCAGTGAGCTTGGTTTCTTTTTGTTGCATTTTTTTAAATGTTGTTATAAGTGTATTTCAATATAATTGGTTTCCTTTGTAATCATATGTATTTTAGGTTATGCATTTAGACATTATTCAGAAGAAGTTTCCATAAATTTTACCTGACTGCCAGAGGGCTCCATCACGTACCTATACCTACGCCTGGAATTGCAGATGGACTTCAACCCTCTTGTTTGACAGATAGAGGAACTGAGGTCCCAAGAGGAAGTGACAAACACAAAGATGTGCAGCTAGTGTGTAACAGAACCCGTGATTGCTATGAAGGAGTCTGACAGAAAAAGGGGAGCTAATCACCTTCCCTTCTCCTGAACCCAGGACCAGTGGGGAGACAACCTCAGAGGCGAGAAGAGGGGATTTTAACAGCATTAATTTAACTTCTCCTGTCTCAAGTTTTTGGGAGGTTAGAGGATAAGACGGGGAGGAGGCAGGGAAAATGAAGAAAAAGGTGTTATGAAGACCCGATCCTCAACAAAACTGCAAAGTAGGCAAGATGGGTTTCTAACAGCTTCTACCTTCCCTTTCATTGTCCTGACCCCACCCCTGGGGCCCCTGGAGTCCACCCTCCCCCCTTCTCTCCTTCCCACCACTACCACAGCATCACCCATCCTGTTCTCAACTAGCTGTCAATTCACCCCCATAAGACTGGAGCTAAGCAAGCTCAGGGTATTTGCATTTCCATCTATCTATGCAGGAGGGAGTCCCAGGAGTATCTACATTTTTAATAGGAGATTCTGAAAGATCTAAAAGCCTTCAAAACCCAAAGGAATGAAGTTCTAATAGTAAAATTTCAGGGAGCGGGCGACTGTGGGGAAAGAAGTTTTGCTGCCACTTAAAGAAATCTATTTCCCTGGAGGGTGATTCTGGCACTATAGGAATGTCTGGCTGAAGCTCATTCAGGAGAAATGAGGAAGACTGGCCTCTTGGACCCAGGCATAGGTAGACATACAGGCCTACAAAGACAATGAGTGTAACAAATTAGCATTTACTTGCACTACACACACACACACACACACACACACACACACACACACACACACACACACACTCTCTCTCTCTGTCTCTGCATATATATGTATATATGTGTGTATAGAGATATATATGTGTGCATGTGTGTGTATATGCATGTATGTATGTGTGTGTGTGTACACACACACACACACACACACACACATATATATATATCACCAGTCTGGGCATCAGGAAGGTTAAGTCTAGCCTCTGGTACATATAGGTTATGTGACATCAGCTAAGTCATTTAACCTCTCACAGACAGGTAATTCCCAGCTACTCCCTTAGACTATATATTTATTTTGGGGTTTTTTGCAAGGCAATCAGGGTTAAGTGACTTGCTCAGGGTCACACAGCTAGTAAGTGTCAAGTGTTCTGAGGTCACATTTGAACTCAGATCCTCCTGTCTCCAGGGCCAGTGCTCTTATCCACTGCACCACCTGGCTACCTTCTCTAGGACTATATTGCAGGTGATCACTTGCCTTGCTTTTCACCTCACACTACTAAAATTACAGATTTGGTTATCCATTCTCCCTGAAATGTGTGCATACATACATACACACATGCATACACACACATACATACATGCGTACACATATGACTACACACATATGGGGACTCTATACACACAGGTGACATATATGGAGCTATGTGTGCATGTGTATGTAATAGCTAGCATTATGTGTGCGTGTGTGATTATCTACTTCGAGCCTCACAACAACTTTGTGTAGGGCTATTACTGTTCTCATTCTACAGATAAAGAAACTAAGGAATAAAGAGAGAACATCATTACTTGTGGTCACACAGCCCAGTAAGGGCCAAAGGTACAAGTGAAACCAGACTCCCTCCTGCCTTTTGGCCTATGCTTGGCTATGCTCCTGACCTAGACTTTGCCTCCTGCCTCTGCCCTTCCCTCTTAACGTGCTCACTTGGGAACCATCTCTAGATCCCTATTGCCTCATGATCAAAGCTTGGTCTCCAGGTACTGGGCAGAGTCTGTAATGATCTCTGACACTGTTGTCTTCTGTTACATCAACCCTGGGAGGGACTTCAGAACCGGAAAGCCCCTGGGTTTGAAACCCAGTCATTTAGCTGCTCTGAGACTCTGTTTCCTCGTTTGTAAATTAAGTTTAATAAAACATGAAGCATCTACCTGAGGGTGGTGAGAATTGAGGGAGATCTTTACATAGCACTTTAAAGTTTACAAATTACTTAACAAACATTGGTAACATGACTTCATTTCTCTGCCTTTCTTACCTAGAGTCAAGAGATAAATCCCTATTACATCCCAAGGGGGCCCTTTATAAAGCAGACCCAATGTACCTAGTTCATAGGATAAGAGAGGTCAAGTGAGAAGCTAGAGACTCTGTTGTATGAATCGGCCTAGTGGAACTTGGAGCAGGTCATTCTTTCCTGTGCCTTCAACTCAGTGGTGTCCAACTCAACACAGAAATGGGGGTCCCTAAACCATACATAAGGATTCCTACAGACCACAGGTTGGCTCCACTCTAAAATCTAAAATGCAGTCTTATACATATATACATATGTGTGTGCTATGTGTATGCATATATGTATTATGTATATGTGTATGTACATACGTGTGCATATATAATTGTATTTTTATTTGTTTTGTGAAATACTCAGCAGTTATGTTATAATTCGGCTCCAGCTGTTAGCAGCTACATGTTTGACCTTCTACCCTAACTCCACTCTGTGATTCCCCAGTCAGCGCTGGGGTGACCACACCAGGGGTGACAACAAGGTCCTACCCTGGGTATCATGCGCTTTCCCCATCATCAACACATCTCTCTCCCACTGGCCTCCAGAGCCTTGTTAGTTGGAAGAGAACAACTATTTGTGGGGTTCTTGACCTAGGGTCCAAGGCATAGAGATACATTTCAGGCAGGGGGCTGAGGCAAAAATCACATTTTTATTTTCCACAGCAGCAAAGCACATCAAGGCTTGCCTCAAGTATAGGTGATTTTCTGTTGTTGGGTTGTTTCACTCATGTCCAACTCTTTGTGACCCAATTTGGGATCTCCTTGGCAGAGATACCAGAGTGGTTGCCATTTCCTTCTCTAATTCGTTTTGCAGATGAGGAAACTAAGGCAAAAAGAGTTAAATGACTTGCCCAAGGTCACACAACTAGTAAATGTATGACTAGATTTGAACTCAGGAAGATAAGTCTTCCTAATTCTAAGCCCTATCCACTGTACCACCCAGCAGCCCCAAATAGATGATAGTGTCCATCAGTCAAAAAATCATTTTTGAAGTACTTACTACGTGCCAGGCACCATGCTAAGTAAGTGCTGGGGACACACTGACCATCACTATAGATTGCAGAGTTGGGAGGGACTTGAGAAGTCTTCTAGTCCAAGCCCCTCATTTTATAAATGAGGAGCTTGCCCATGGTCATACAGGGAGTGTGGGGTTCAAGCCCAAACCCTCTAATCTCAAACCACTGTTCTTTCCATTATTCCCAGGCTGCCTCCTAAAGAGATCAGCAGAATCTTCCCTGAGCCCCCTCACTGCAGCACAGGCGACCATCCATATCAGTTAACAGCATTACATGACAGATGTTTTTTTGAAAAAACACCTAATGCAATCTTGGGCTATATTATCAAAAACAGTCAGTCAACTGCCGTTTTTTTAAAATGCCTACTATCTGCCATGCTGGAGTAGAGTATTCAGAACAAGAAAAGTGATAGCCCTGTTGTCCTCCCTCCACCCACCCCTTAAAAAGTGAGGTTCTTCCTCCACCCACCCTTTAAAAAGAGCCAAATTGTCTGTCTACTAATAACAAAATTTCTTGCCATGCCCAGCTAAGATAATGATCAAGATTACCAAATCCCCAGAGTAACATGAGAGAACAGAGAAGTCTGGAAAGCTCTCAGCACTGAGACCAGGTTCAGGGGAGATGAAGGGGGAGACAGGATGCAGGGGACTGGTCCTAACTGGGTGTCATAGGACAGACTTGGAGGCTACCATCTCCTTGGATTCTTGGAAAGAGGGTATTAGGGCCATAAAGAAACCCTTGATCCATTCAGAGTGACATCAGGAAAAAAAAAAAAAAACCTCTTTCACTGCCTGTCTCTTTTCTGCCACTGAAGAAAAACAGAGATTGTAGATAATGGGCTAGAGAGTACCCACATAATTCCTAATCGTGCTTCAGAAGGAGGGGGTCAAAGCATGAGACAAACCCAGGGACCCTCTGCCCACCTCAACCCCTGCCCCACCCTTCACCTCCATCCTATCCCCACTGACTCTACATCACAGACAGAGAAACTTGATGCAGTAACAGACAGAAGCCACACTCAGAGAGCTGTCAGACTTGACGTCTCCGAGACCCAGAATCCAGTAGCCTGTCCCACTGTATGGCTCGAGATATTTAATAAAGTCAAACCCCCAGGATCAAGAGGGCTGCAATCCCTCCCAGCTCCTTTCTTCGGCTTGCACAAGAGTTCTTTAAAGCCTGCCTCGCGTCTGTCTCTCTCTCCAGAAATCCTTTCATGCTGCCTTACCAGACTGACATTTTGACAAGTTGCCACAAGTGACATCTGATTTGTACAAATTTCAAGACTAATAAATCTACCTGTCAAAGCGGAAACTTTAAAAGGAGCTAAGCCCAGCGGGTATAGTTTAACAGAACTCAAGTTGATGAAACTGTAGGATGGAGAAATTATATCTGTCACAATCCACCCACATTACTTCTGTAGAAATGTTGGCAACTGAAACAAACGTCTTTCACGGGCGTTACCAAAAAAAATAAAATAAAATAAAATAAAAATAAAAAAGGAGATTGTTAATACCCCGAGTAACAAGTAACAGTTCTATTTGTAAACTAACAAATTTTATTTATTTAATTTTTAATTTTGTTGCAGATGTGAGAGGAATGATTCTCCTCCCACCTCCTTAGGCTGCCTCCAAGGAATCTGGACTTTCCATTCAAGCTGAGGCCTATCTATCATAAAGAAGCTCCCAATTTGGTGAATCAGAGGCCAAGTGCTGGAGGCTGAGCCCTGAGACAGGACTGGCTTCCCAGAGACTTGCATCATGGCCGGCCCTTTGGGCTCCATCTTCCTTGAAAGAAAAAAAGAAAGAAAGAGAGAGGGGGGGGGGGGGAGGAAGGAAGGAAGGAAGGAAGGAAGGAAGGAAGGAAGGAAGGAAGGAAGGAAGGAAGGAAGGAAGGTAGGAAATAAGAATGCACAACCATGCAGGGCAATTCACTTTCCCCAAACACAGTGGGTCTTACATAGAGCCCAGAGTTTTTCCTGGATATGATTCTCAACAATTTCAGAGAGGTAGGACTGGGGAGAAAGGGAAGTGGGAAATGAGAACCCTGGCTAACATGGATATAAATATGGGGGGAGAGAGAGACAATCCAAAGAGACAAGCAGAGAGAGAGAGAAAAAGGGAGGGAGAGAGAAAAAGAAATATATGTATATGTGTATTTTATGTGTATCTACATGTGTGTATGCATATGTATGTGTATGTGTATACACACACATCTATCATTCAAAAAGCAAATATGCATTGAGCACCCATCACAATCAAGGCACTGGAGTGATATAAACACCTCTCAGGCAGGGCCATAACTAGGCATTTTTGCACCCAAAGCCAGTACCACAAACTGTAAGCTGGGCTAGCATAATTTACATTCTTTGTGTATGTATGTATGTATGTGTGTGTACATATGTGTATGTGTATATATACACACGTGTGTGTATACACATGTCTATACATGAGTTATACATTAAGCATGCAAGTATATGTACTGATATTTGGGGGCTAGTAGCATTTCTATTTGATGTGCAGATGTGCATGCACATTTCTATGTACATGCATATATAAACACATACATATCCATTACTATCCCATGTATATATGCATACATGTATATAAATATATAGAGATATGTATATAGATTTCCTTTTTCTTTCTTGTCTCTAAGTCTGCTTTTGTCCTGAATCATGAATGGTAAAGAAGCCAGAATTAACAAAGACAATACCTTAGAACTATTTTTTAAAATGCACTATTTACCTCAACCTAGGGAGGTAAGCGGTACACATAGTATTATCCCCATTTTCCAGATGAGAAAACCGAAAACTGCAAAGGTTAAGGGATGTGCCTATGACCCATGTGTCAGTCCTGGAACAGGAACCCAGGTCTCCTGATTCCCAGTTCAGTGATTTTTCTACTCTCTCATTAATAGATTTGAAGTAGAAACTATAGTTTGGGATGAGAAGAAGCCTGGTTCAGAGAAAAGAACCCTCGATTTGGTTCAGATCTGGGCTCAATCACCTACTTTGGACAGGCCACTTAGATCTCTTCAGGTCTTATTTTCATCTGCAAAGTGAGAGGGTTGGAGAAGGTGACCTCTAAGGCCCCTTCCAGCCAAGTTCTGCACATATTTACAGATCTAATAAACTAATCCCCACCCTCTCAACATGGGCATGAAATTTAAAGCAGTGCCACTGGATTATTTTTTTTGGAGGGGGAAGGAGTGAGCAGTCTTCAACTTCTAGAAGACGTCAACCCTTCAGCAATGAGCTGTTTTCTATTTAATGGAAACCTCAATAATTCCTAACCACTGACTAACAGTTGTTATTATTACCACCTTTCCTTGGAAGAGTTCAAAGCTGATCTCATTTTGCCTTCTTGTTCATGCCATTGGGAAGGAGAAAATAGGAAGTGGAGGGTTATAACTTTGCCTCACTAGGGAAACTGAGACCTCAAAATGAAAAAAAACAAACCCATCCAGGTGCTAGCATCACCCAGAAAGTCAGAGGTAGAATTTAGAATTCCTAATTCCCAGTCTATGGCTCCAGTCCAACTTTCCCACACTCTGCCCCCTCCACTGTGGATCAGTAGTTACCTTTCATGACCAGGCATGAGCCCCATCTTCCTCCATCTGTACTGGATTTTGTCCAATGCCTCTACCTACCCCTCTTCCCTGTCAGATGACTATACATACATACATACATACGTGTATATGTACAAGTATGCACACACATACACACATGTATATATTATATTCATATGTGTATATGAGGTATATATCTTCCTCTCTCCCTCCCCCTCTCTCTTTCTCTCAATTACTCAAATAGCAAGCATACATTGAGTGCCTACCACAAACCAAGCATTGTGATGAATATAAACACCACTTAGGCAGGGCCACAGCTAAGAATTTTTGCACCTGAGGCAGAAGCAAGTGCCCTAAACCACACCCTGGTCTAGCTGCCTGACAGGTGCCTTTGGTCAGAAGGAGAAATGGGAATAATGCTGCCTACCAAGGGAGATAAAGACTCCCGGGTGCCAGGATATGACCTCTGAGGAGACCATCTCCAGGACGAAGAAACCTTTCATAAGGGAGCTACCTATTTTAACTAATTATTTTTTATAACTCATTGCTAAGGCTAATTGTTTCTACAAACTTGGAATCCACGAAGCCTGATTACTGGACAAGGGGAGGTCAGGAGGGATGGGGGTGGGGAAGGGAAAAGAGCTCTTAAAAATGCTGTAGGAAAAGAGGATCAAAATCCACCCCCTCCCAAAAAAAACCCTTTAAATGATTATGAGGAATTGTTAAAGCTGGAAGAAACCAGCTAGTCCCAGGGTTCTTGACCTGGGGTCCATGGATCTTCAGGAATGGAAATAGATTTCAGGGAGTCAGTGAACTTAAATGAGCAAAAATTACATTTTTATTTCCCCTTGTCTCTAACTGAAATTTGGTATTTCTTTCAATTTTTTACAAACATTATTCTGGGGTCCCGTAGCTGACACTAGACTGCTGAAGGGGCCCGTGGTACAGAAAAGATCAAGAATTTCTGATCTAGACCAACCCTCATCAATTTACAAAGGAGGAAAGTGGTTCTGGAGATGGGGGATAACTTTCCCTAGGTCACAGAGAAAGGCTCATTCATTCAACTCCTATGGAGGCTGACCTGAAGTAGAGTAAAATGGAGCCCACAGACTGTTAAGGGACTTTAGAGCACACCCTTGTCCAACCCCTTCCATTTTACAGATGAGGAAATTGAGGCCCAGAGTTAAGTCAGAGAAGGGATTAGAACCCAGGTGTCCTGTCGTTCCCAAACACACTCTGGCCTCAAACTCGCCTACCTCAGGGAGAACAGCTCCGAGGTGTCCTACAGGGGCTTCCCCCAGTCTGTGAAGTGGTGGGATGCATGGTGGGGATGAGGCCACACACCCACCACAGTCACTTATCTTCCCACAAACAGGGGATTGACAGACTCACCTGGATCAGAGCCAGGCCACCCCTAGGCCATGCCAGAGGTCAGGAACCTCCCTTGGGGCACCACAAGAGAGGTAACTAAGGCAACAGCCCAGCCGCTCCCAGACTCCCTGGTCTGACACTGCCCTCCCCATCCCTCTGCCCTAGCCTTCTTCCTTAGAGAATTATAAATCCTATCTGGGCCCTCTTAATTTCCCACCCTGGAGCAAATTTACCAGGCTGGGGCAAAACCCTATTTCTTCAGATCACTTTCTGATCCCTGCCAGAAACTTAATCATATTCTACCCTGTTTTATAATTAGTTGTGTATATTTATTTTTGGTTAAATTTAATATTTTTCATTTAACAAGCATTTTATTTTTGTCCCCCATTCCCAATGGAGAAGAAAAAGAAAATCCTTGTAACAAATACCCATGATTAAGAAAATTAAATTCCCACATTGACCATGTCCAAAAATATACATCTCAGAATGAGTCTATCATTTCTCTGTCAGAAGTTGAGTCCTCAGGAATCATAAGTTCATTATGTATGTCTGTCTGTCTGTGTGTCTGTATATGTTTGTGTATGTATGCCTATACATACACAAACATATATGTGTATGTATGTATGTGCATATGTATATATGTATTTCTTTTGCCTTTAGTAGACTGTAAACTCCCTAAAGGCAGTCAGGGACTTGAGTGCATTCATTTCACATAGCAAGCATTTAATAAATATATAATTAATTGAAAGATATGCAAAATAAAATTCCTGCTTTCAAAGGGCTTACCTCTAATCTGAAGATAAGAGAATTTTTTAATTACCCAAGTAGTCAACTCACTATCCAGAATATTGTTAAACATATTTTGTCAGTGTTGTTTGGTAGTTTTCTGTGTGTCCTGCTCTTTGTGACCCCATTTGGAGTTTTCCTGGTAAAGACACTGGAGTGGTTTACCATTTCCTTCTCCGGCTCTTTTTACACATGAGGAAACTGAGGCAAACAGGGTTAAGTGACGTGCCCTACTATGTATTAGGCTGCATGCCAGTCTCTTCCTCCCACTCTCCACCAATACTCTGAACCATTCAGTTCAATAACCAGGAAGGAGAATGTTCAGGTTCACACCCTAGCTCTGCCGTTAACTAGCTTAACCTTGAGCAAGTGACTTACAGCTAGAGGACTATTCTACTTGGTTCTTTGTATCTCCAGTACCCAGCTCAGTGTCTGGCACACTGTGGGTTTATTGAATGTTTGTTGATTGATTGCTACCTTGACTAACAACATTGGTGATAAGAGCTACAAGTCACTCAGGTTGCTTTTTCTCTACCCAACACAGGATTTAGACTCAAAGGACATAAGTTCAAATCCTGGCCCTGCGAATTCCAATGTATGCAACCTCAGGCAAACCCTTCACCATCTCTGGGCCTCGGTTTTCTCTCATCTGTAAAATAAAGGGGTCAGTCTAGATGACCTTTAAGGTCCCTTACCACTGAAAATCAATGATCCTGTAATCCCATGAGCCAAGGATTTGTGCACTCATCTCAGACTATACAGGGCAGTGAACAAATATTCAGGTACATTCACTTTGCACAATCGTTTAACTTTTGGAAAATTGCACATAAATAGAAATGTGGTCAATAGTGTCATATTTAAAATGAACCAAGGGAATGTCATTTAAACATTTAAAGGAAATTTGAATAAATTCTAATCCTTCTGGAAAACAAACAAAAAGGAACCCTTTTAAAGTGAATATTCTGCTAATTTATTCCTAATGTAAATTTGGATTGGGGAATATATCAGGTTTTCTCTAAGTGGACCATACTCTAAAGACACTGACTTGGAAAAGGAAAGACCCAGTAGGGTAAAATGTTTTGTCCATAGCATACAGCAAGCCAACAGCCAAATTAGAGTGCTGGTCCTGTCCTCTCCCCCAAAGAGAGCTAGACCACCAACAACACTTGAATAAAATGGCCCCTCAGAGAAAGGCATTGTCACACAAAGTGCAATTAATAAAATATATGTTAATGTTTTTAAAAATTTCATATGACATTTTATTGGCAGTGGAATTAGTTTGCTAAGCAAGCTGAGCATAGGCCCAGATGTTCTAAGCTTTTTGGGCTTGTCAAGTTAGAGGTCATTTCTCTGACAGAGAATACCGAAAAAGACAATGGATTGGGACTCAGGAGAACCAGAGTTCGAATCCCAGAACTGCCACTAACTAGCTGTGTGACCTTGGGCAATAAACTTCCCTTCTGAGCCTGAGTTTTCTGCTTTGTAAAATGAGACTGTTGGATTAAATTTGGAAGAAACCCAAGAGGCCATCCAGTCTAACCCATATCTAAAAAGGAATTCCTGCTGCAACATACCTGGCAATTGATCCATAAGGTTCTCTCCAGATGTAAGATGTTGTGGTTATAAAGAATCAAGTATTCCCATAGGTAAGCAACAGAGGTGGGGGGCTGGGGCTGGGAGGGAATAAGAGACATTCAGCTGGCCCAACAAAGCCAAGACAGCAGGCTCAAACAAAGGAGGATGAGGGAGCTGGGGCCCAGTTTGGGCAGTAGCTACCCTGCCTCCCAAAGCTTTGCCCTCCCCTGCAGATGGAGACAGAGTGCTTTGCCCCTGAGACACCTTCATCCCCATTGCAATTTTATAGCCCATTGCCTCCTGTCTGGGGTCCATTACCCACGCGGCAGGAGGAACTCCAGTTCAGGAAGGAGAGCTGAGGCCCATCTTTTTCTGCTGCCTCCAGGCAGCATTTGGGGTTTTGCAACCAAAGAGAAAAGGGAGAGGAGAAGGGGGTGGGGGTGGAGAGTGGGGGGGGGGGCAAAAAGGGATTAAAAAAAAAAACCTTGAACTGTTTTTCAAATGTTCTGGGTCTTGGCAAACCCCAAAATGTCTTTTGCCAAGTGCTTTTTCCCTTAATTTTTAAACCCCGGGTGTATTTCCAGAACAATCTAATCCATCTGCTTCTGATTCATTTACACTTAACTCATTAGGAGGCTGTTGCGTAAGAAGCCGTTTGACGTCCCCAAGATCCCTGGTGAAGGTTTCTTCTTCCCTCTTTGAATAAGAGAGAGGCACTCTGCCAACCGGGCACAGAGCAAAGTCCCAGAGAACTTCAAGCTTGGTTTGAAACCCTGAGTCTCCAGGATTAAAATGGGATCCCTTTAAGGGACCTCACCCCATCATCCACCCCATCCTCCCATCCTCCCCCTCTGCTGCTCCCATCACCTCATTCCCATTATTATTCCTGCTATTGTCATTATGGTTATAATATGCAGCTACATATCGTTGCAGTGGGTTATGTTGTATTCCATTAAACTGCTATTTTTTATCCGTCCTTTCTAGATTCATATGTTCCTACATTAAGCCAATATTCCCAAATATTTGTTGAGCGCACCAAAAGTGGTTCAGATGTGTTACCAGATGCCATATTGTGTTCAATTTCTGCCCCTCAGAAAAGTCATCTTTTGAATACAATATTCTCAAAGTTGCCTCTTAAGGAGGCTGGGACCCAGGTCAGGAAACCTTCAGAATGAAACGATGAAGGGAAGCAAAGAAGAAAACATTTTTGTGGCTGGAAGATGTAAGGTTGGTATAGGGTAAGAGCAACTCCTAGAAGGATCCATCTAGAATGTCAAGTGGAAGGGACAAAGGGGCCCTTATGGTCCACCTTGATGCCAGGCCACAAAGGCTAAGCTGCACAAAGAGCAGCATTTTAGGTTTTGTAACCAATGAATGGAGTCAAAGGGTGGAATTGTCAGTCATCTCTTATTCAACAGAAATCGAGCATTTCTCCTAGCCCTCCTACTTCGAAGAGGCTTAATGGATAGAGATCTGGCTTCAGAGTAGCTTTGTTTTAGTAGAGGACCCTTCCTCACCAGGAACCCCAAGCACCAGGGAAATCACAGATGTTTCCCCCATTCCACCCCCAAATCTTTTAAACTCCATTTCTTCTACTTTTAATGTTTCTACTTCTAATCCTGCTAATTCTTCAATTCCTTGTCATTTCCCTGCTCTTCTCATTCTCCTTCTTCCTCATTGTCATTGTTAACATAATCACCATCAATTCATTCAACAAATTCATTGAGAAAAGTATTTGTTCAATTCAATTCTCCAAATACTAATTGAGAGTCGAATATTTATTGAATAGGAGGCAGTGGTGGGAATACAAGGGGGGGATATGAAATAGATGCTGTTTGCAAGGAGCTAGCATTCTCTTATGAGGGAGTTCTACTACTGGAAGCCTATTATGTGCCCAGCCTTGTGATAAGCAGGATAAATGCAGGGTCTTTGATCTACCACCACCTTCTTCTTGGGAGATGTCAGAGAAGATGTAACCAAGTTTGGTATGCCTCTTTGATGCTTATTCAGGAACTTACTAAGAGTGGGCATGTGCATGAATCCAAGACTCTTTAAAACAAACTAAAGAATAGTTGAGTGGCACAGTGGATAGAGCAATGGCCCTGGCATCAGGAACACCTGAATTTAAATCCAGCCTCAGACACTTACTAGCTATAGGACCCTGGGCAAGTCACTTAACTCTGTTTACCTCCATTTCTTCATCTTTAAAAATGAGGAGATGGCAAATTGGAGAAGGAAATGGCAAATAAGTAACTTTGCCGAGAAAACCCAAAATGGGGTATCAGAAAGTTGGACACAACTGAAACTACTCACCAGCAACAACAAATGACTGGAAGACAGCAATGCCCCCGATGAGGCAGCAAAGGGATCAGCACCTTAGGGAGTTGAAGTTCAAGCTGATGGAATGGCACTTGAAGGAGTTTTATTCCATGCCCAGTAAAGGTGGTAGAATGAAGAGCTGGCCCAAACCTAGACCTTAGCACCCCAGGAGGCTGTAGATGAAATGCATTTGGAAACTTTGTTTGGGGTTTTATTGGTAATCTGGTGTTGAGTTGTTGCACTCATGTCTGACTCTTCATGACCCTATTTGGGATTTTCTTGGCAAAGATATTAGAATAGTTTGCCATTTCCTTTACAGATGAGGAAACTGAGGCAAACAAGGTTACTCGCCTTACAGATAGTCACACAGCTAGTTAAATGTCTGAGGCCAGATTTGAACTCAGGAAGATGAATCTTCCAAACTCTAGGACCTGTACTCTATCTGCTACACCATGATAGTTGCCCCTGTTATTTGTAAAACCCTTTGTTTACTCCTGAGTTGGGGATGGGGGAAGAGAGATGGTGAGAGGAAGTCTGGTTAGCAGGTCTTAACAGAATTCTGCCTTTCATCAAATTCTTTGAGTTGAGGGCTGCTAGAGGTCCAGAAGAAGCTGAAGGTAAAGATTGATGGTAATCGTTCTATTATATTGATTCAATCCTTGTGCTTGCTGACTCTATGCCTAGGAGTAATACGCATACTGAACTCTAGTCTTCACATGCTATTCCCCCACTAAAAAAAAATTTTAAAACTTTTAAAATCTTTTTAAAGTTCCAGTATATCTATAGATTAATAGGCATTTACTAAGCACCTACTAATTGCTGGACATTGTGCTAAGTATTGGGGATAAAAAAATAGAAATGAGATAGTCCATGCTATCAAGATTATATTCTACTAAAGATCCCCCTTGCCTCCAAGATAAAATTTTTAAAGCGCTTCACAGTCTGGCTATAGCTAACCTTTATTACAGATTCTTTCTTTCACAAACCCTAACTTTCAGGTCAGGAGTGATAAACCTGCAGCCTTGAGGCCATGTGTGGCTCTCTAGACCCTTGAGTGCAACCCCTTGAATATGGCCCTCTAGGTCCTCAAGTGCGACCCTTTGATTGTGGCCCTCTAGGTCCTCAAGTGTGACTCTTTGACTGTGGCTCTCTAGGTCCTCAAGTGCAGCCCTTAGACTGTAGCCCTCTAGGTCCTCAAGTGCAGACCTTTGACTGTTTGGATTCAGTCACCCTATTCCATGTAAATTGACACATGCTGTTCCCTTTACATGATGTTCTAACATCCATCTCTGTGCCCTTCTACTCCCAGCTATCTCCCATGCTTGAATTTCATGCTCTCTTCTACCTCTTAAAGAAAGCAATCTTAAACCTCCTGTTACAAGTATCCCCCCCCCACGCCGAAACTAGGTTTTTATATATTTCCAGTGGCTTTCCCACTCTCCAGTTTGGTGAGTCTCTAGCCTGGACTACCAGTCACACTGGCTCAGCTCCAGGCTCCATTAACTGTCCAGACTTTACATACTCATCAACCTCCTTGCCCCCACCTAGGTGCCTCCCCTCTCTCTTCCAGAGTAAGTTCCTTGAGCACAGGTACCATCTTGCTTGCTTGTATTTGTACCCCAGAGCTTAGTGCAGCGCCTGGCATGTAGTAAATTCTTAATAAATGCTCTATCTATGTCTGTAAATATTGTTTTTAACTTTATTCATGTATATAGTTCCCCCTTAATAGAATGCTGTCATTGGTGATATTGGTTCCTCGTTTTTGAAGAGGACCGATGATGTCTTGATTTGGGAGTGAATTGGATTTAAGTGAGGCAGAGCTCCACAAAGTTATCAGCCTTGCTCTCTCCTGCACAGGCATTGAAGTCCAGTAGCAAGACAGAAGTCAAGATGACTGGTGATGATCCAGTACACAGTGGGTGACCTTAGCCTTTCTAAATTAAGGTCTTTCCCAGAACGTAAGCTTCTTGAGAGTGGGGAAATTTGGGATTTGTCTTTGAAAAGCCAATGGTTAACAAACATACTGGGCAGCTACTGCGCAGTGGATAACTGGGCCTGGAATCAAGAAGACTCATCTTCCTGAGTTCAAATCTAGCCTCAGACACTTACTAACTGTGTGACCCTAAGCAAGTCACATAACCCCATTTGCTCCAGTTTTCTCAACTGTAAAATGAACTGGAAAAGGAAATGGCAAACCACTCCAATATCTTTGCCAAGAAAACCCCAAGGGGGTCACAAAGAGTCAGACACAACTAAAAACAATTCAACAATAACAATAGAAACAAGTCTACTATATCTAGTTCTAACACCTAGCACATAATAGACACTGAATGCATGTTGAATGAATGCTTGCCTGATTGTTTATATGTGACTGACCTCATTATGCCCTGCTCTCCAAATTAGAAGTCAGTGAAATATAGTTAATCCATGGAGGAAGGAAGAGATTTCCAGGTAAGATACACCTTTAAGAGCAATTCTGATTGGGTAAATCTACCCTGACTATATACCTTGGGTTAAGGACTTAAGCAGCTGCTATCTAGACAGGGGTGGAGTTACAGGGTACAGATAACTTTTCTCTGGGAACAATGGAGAGTCTGGTACTTCCCTGGAACTCCTGCTATTGTGTTCAGCACACAACTTCCAAGGTAAACTTGGGATATGTGGGTCCTTGGCTCTCCCTATAACTAGCTTCAAGTGAATCCTCTTTGGGATTAAAATGAAAGAAAACATTAAAGAGAGATTGCCCTCAACAAGCATACAATCTAGTTAGGGGAAATAACGACATACATGTTAAAAAAAAAAGTTAAATAAAAATACAAGATAGAATATCCAGACTGTTAAATAAGTTGTAAGAGCCAATGATAAATAACATAGCCGTGCAGAGGCTAGAGGCATCACCATGAGAAAGGCTTTCTGAAGGACCCAGGGCTAGAGTGGAGAGGCTATTCTGAGCAGAGAAAACCACAGAAGCTTGGAGAACTTGCCATGTTTGGGAGTAAGAAGGCTAGACTACCTAAAGCAGAGAATTCATGTTGGAGAATAGCAAAAAATAAGGCTGGAAAGCTATACTGGGTCTTAAATGGCAATCTAAAAAACACCAACTTCATCTGAAAGGTGATGTCAAGCCTTTAAAGATGTTTGGGCACGGGACTGTATTTTAGGAACATTAGTACAGAAGGATTGGCAATATGGTGAAAGGAAAGCTGTAAAACAACAGGGCTGGATGATGTCAAAGGTTCTTAACCTTTTTTGGGTCATGGACCCTTTGGCAGTCTAATGAAGTCTATGAACCCCTTCTTGGCATGATGTTTTTTTTTTTAAAGCAATTGGGGTTAAGTAACTTGCTCAAGGTTACACGGCTAGTCATTATTTATGCGTGGGTGCTCATTTTCTGAGGCCGGATCTGATCTCGGGTCATCCCCAACTCCGAGGCCGGCGCTCTTACTCACTGCGCCACCTAGCCGCCCCTTTAGGGCAATTGGGGTTAAGTAACTTGCCCAAGGTTACACGGCTAGGTTTTTTTTTGTTTGTGCGGATTAAGTGTCGGAGGCCGGGTCCGAACTCAGGTCCTTCTGATTTCAGGGCCAGCGCTCTATTCACTGCGCCACCTAGCCGCCCCTAGCATGATGTTTTTAAACTTATAAAGTAAAATATATAGGATTTCCAAGGAAACCAGTTATACTGAAATATAATTATCAATTAAAAAAAAAAAAACCCTAGTTCATAGCCCCCAGGTTAAGAACCCTTGGATTACGTGATCTCTAATGTACTTGCTTACTCTAGCTCTGTAATATGACCCTTGGCTTCTAGAGCATCCCGGCCAGACTTTCTTTCCTCAGCAATTCCCAAATTTTGGTTCAGAAAACAGACCCTCCATGCCTGTGGGTGACAAGTTAAGAAGGGAAGGAGAGGAGGGGGTGGAGCCAAGATGGCGGAGTAGAAACAGCTCATCCAAGCCATTCTGCCCCCAGATTCCCCCCAAACTATGTAAAAGGGGACTCTGAACAAATTCTGGAGCCCCAGAACCCACAGAACAACACAGAGAAGCTAACCTCCCGCTGAGGACAGCCCAGCAGCCCTGCAGGAAGGACCAGTGCAGTGCTCTGGGAGCGGAGCCGAGCAGAGCCGAGCCCAGGTCCGCATGAGCCGAGGTTTAGCCCCAGGGCAGCAGGGCCAGCGGCCGGCTGGAGAAACCCCAGAACACCAGCAGCTGTGGCGATTCCAGAACTATCAACATAGACATGCCTAGGACAAAGTAAGAGGTTAGTGCCCTATGGACTTTGGGACCAGTATTTGGGGAATGCGTCAGCTTCCTCCCCTGGGGGCTAGAAGCCACTGAGGAGACACGCCATTTTGCAGTTTTCAGAGGCAGCTCCAGCTCCTGGCCTGCGAACTGTAGGGAGATCCAGCGACCAGTTTTGGGGGATAATCGCTCTTGCTTTAACCTCCCTGGATCTGGATTGTGACCTGGGGTGGAAGTCTTGGGTGGGTTTACAGCTTGCCAGAAACAGAAGCTGGCCCCTTCGCATGTTTGGGGCGAAAGTTCCTGTCTGGCACCAGGCCATACGGTGGCAACAAGCCCAAAAGTCAAGTAATTAAGTGGCAACATGCCAAGGCAAAGGAAACAGAAAAATGCAACCCTAGACTCCTATTTTGGGGGCATAGAGCAGGAAAGGACTGTGAGGTCAGAAGTCCTGCTCCAAAAGCCCCAGGGGAAAACATGAGCGGGTTGCAGGCCATAGAGGACCTTAAGAAGGACTTTAAAAATCAAATAAGAGAAGTGGAGGAAAAATTAGAAAGAGAAATGAGAAGGATGCAGGAAAAGTATGAAATGAGGGTCAACAGCCTGACTGAGGAAAACAACACCTTTAAAAAATAGACTAGCTCAAATGGCAAAGGAGGCCCAAAAGGGCATTGAGGAGAACAATGCCTTAAAAAGTCGAATTTGCCAGATGGAAAAAGAATCTCAAAAGTTCACTGAGGAGATTCATTCCTTCAGAGTTAGACTGGAGCAAATGGAAGCTAATGACTTATGAGAAATCAAGATGCTGTTAAGCAGATCCAAACAAATGAAAGATTAGAAGGCAATGTGAAATATCTCATGGGGAAAAACCACTGACCTGGAAAATAGATCCAGGAGAGACAATTTAAAAATTATTGGACTACCTGAAAGCCATGATCAAAGAAAGAACCTAGAAATCACCCTTCAAGAAATCCTCAAGGAAAATTGCCCTGATGTTTTAGATCCAGAGGCCAAAATAGAGGTTGAAAGAATCCACCGATCACCTCTTGAAAAAGATCCCAAAAAGAAAACTCCCAGGAATATTATAGCCAGGTTCCAAAATCCCCAGATCAAGGAGAAAATACTATAAGCAGCCAGGAAGAAACAATTTCAATATTGTGGAAACACAATCAGAATAGCCCAGGACCTGGCAGCTTCTACACTGAGGGATCGAAGGGCATGGAATATGATATTCCAGAGGGCAAAAGAACTGGGAATGAACCCAAGGGTCACCTACCCAGCAAAACTGAGTATTTTGTTTCAAGGGAAAATATGGTCATTCAGTGGAATAGAGGACTTTCAAGCATTCTTGAGGAAAAAACCAGAATTGCATAGAAAATTTGACATCCAGACACAAGAAGCAAGAGATTCCTGAGAAGGTAATCAGGGAAAAGAAATCAAAAGGAACTTATCAAAGTTGAACTACTTACATTCCTATATGGAAAAACAATAACTGTGACTGATGATATCTTTCTCACTATGAAAATAATGGAAGAAAGGTGTGTGGTCATATGAATACATATGTGAATGTGTGTGTATATGGTTACAGTTATATATGGATAGAGGGCATAGGTTGAATTTGTTGGGAAGGGAGAATACTCAAGGGATGAAATTATGAGGTGAGAGAGGAAAGTGGAAAGAGGAGATGGGGAAAGACAGGGTAGGGTAAACTATCTCATGTAGAAGAAGCAAGGGGAAGTGGTTGCAAGGGAGGGGAGAATAGGAAGGCAAAAAGGCAAAACCACATTCTCATTGAATTTGGTTCAGGGAGAGAATGACATACATACTAAATGGGATATCTCAACCTACAGCAGAATAGGGGGAAGGGGGATGAGAGGAAGGATGATGGATGGGAGGGCATCCTTGGGGGGAGGGGAGGCTGGAAGTACCCACTATAGAAGAGGGACAGGATCAAATAGGGAATGGATCAGGTGGGGGGTGGGATGAGTGGGAGGGAATTATAAGCAGCCTTGTACAATATATCTACTATGATAATGTTTTGCATAGCTAGACATGTACAACATATACTGAATTACTTATCTTCCCAGAGGGAATGGGTGACAAGGGAGGAAAGAAATGGATCTGAAATTCGAGGTCTTAACATTAAATGTTTCAAATATATATAAATACTATTATTAATAAAAAAAGAAGGGAAGGAGAGAGTTCACTGAATTCAATGTACTAAAAATACATTCAAGCACCAGACCAGAAAGATTCACAAGTGGATTCTACCAAACATTTAAAGAATAATTAATTCCAATACTATCAAAAACTATTTGGAGAAATAGGCAAAGAAGGAGTCCTACCAAATTACTATTATGAGATAAATAGATTGCTGATATCTAAACAAGGAAGAGGAAAAACTGAGAGAAAAAAACTATAGGCCAATTTCCCTAATAAATATTGATGTAAAAATTTTAAATAAAATATTAGTAAGGAGATTATAGCAATATATCACAAAGATTATACACTATGACCAGATGGGATTCATACTGGGAATGTAGAGCTGGTTCAATATTAAAAAAACTATCAATATAATTGACCATATCAATAACAAAAGTTATGTGATTATCTCAATGAATGCAGAAAAAACTTTTAACAAAATACAACACTCAGTCCTATTAAAACCCTAGAAAGCATGGTAATAAATGGAATTTTCCTTAAAATGACAAATAATATATATCTAAAACCAGCAGCAAGCATTTTTAATAGGGATAAGTTAAAGTCTTTCCAGTAAGATCAGGGGTGAAGCAAAGATGCCCATTATCACCACTATTATTCAGTACTGTACTAGAAATGCTAGTACAGTGCTAAGTGCTGAAAAAAAGTTAATTGAAGAATTAGAATAGACAATGAGGAAACAAAACTATCACTCTTTACAGATAATATGATGGTATACTCACAGAAATATAGAGATTCAAGTAAAAAAAACTAGTTGAAACAACAACTTTAACAAAGTTGCAAGATATAAAATAAACCCACATAAATCATCAGCATTTTTGTATTTTACCAACAAAGTCCAGCAGGAAGAGTTAGAAAGAGAAATCCCACTTAAAATAACTACAGACAAAATAGAGATAAAATACTTGGGAGTCTACCTGCCAAGACAAACCCAGAACTATATGAACACAATTATAAAACATTTTTCACGCAAATAAAGACAAATCTAAAAAATTGGAGAAATACTAATTGTCTATGAGTAGACCAAGTCAATATAATAAAAATGACAATTCTACCTAAATTAGTTTATTTATTCAGTACCATAGCAATCAAACCACCAAAAAATATTTTATAGAGTTAGAAAAGGTAATAACAAAATTATTCTGGAAGAACAAAAGGTCAGGAATATCCAGAGAACCAATAAAAAAGGAAGGTAACCTAGCAGTACCAGACTTCAAACTATATTACATAGTGGTAATCATCAAAACAATCTGATGCTGGCTAAGAAATAAATGGGTGGATCAAATGGAATTAGTTAGGTACATAATACACAGTAGTAGGGCACAGTAGTAATAAAAGACCATAGTAATCTAGTACTTCATAAACCCAAAGATCTAAGTTTTGGGGACAAGAACTCACCATTTGGCAGAAATTGCTGGAAAAACTGGAAAGAAGTTGGCAAAAAAACTAGACATAGACTACCATCTCACATTATATACCAAGATAAGGTCAAAATAGACACATGATTTAGACCTAACGGGTGATATCAGAAGCACAATAGAAGGGCATGGAAAATTTTACCTGTCAGATACATGGATGATGGAAGAATTTATGACCAAACAAAAGAGAGCATTAAAAGATATAAAATGACAAAACCAATGCAGCCAAGATTAGAAGGAAAACAAGAAAATGGGGGGGAGGGGAATTTTATAGACAAGTTTCTCTGATAAAGGCCTCATCTCACAAATATATAGAGAATTAAGTCAAATTTATAAGAATATGAGTCATTTCCCAAACGATAAATGGTCAAAGGATATGAACAGGCAATTTTCAGAAGAAGAAACCAAAGCTATACATAATCATATGAAAAAATTATCTAAATCACTATTGATTAGAAAAATGCAAATAAAAACAACTCTGAGGTAATACCTATCATATTGGTTTATATTACAGAAAAGGAAAATGACAAATGTTGTAGGGGATGTGGTCAGTAACATAATGCACTATAGGTGGAGTTGTGAACTATTCCAATCACTCTGGAGAACAATTTGGAACTATGCCCAAAGGGCAATAAAAATGCATACTCTTTGACCCAGCAATACCACTACTAGGTCTATATTCTAAAAAGAAAGGAAAAGGATCTACATGTAGAAAATATTTGGAACAACTCTTTTTGTGGTGACAAAGAATTGGAAATTGAGAAAATGCCAATCAATTGGGGAAAGGCTAAACAAATTATGATAAATGATTATGATGGAATACTATTGTGCTATAAGAAATAATAATCAGGATGCTTTCAGAAAAATCTGGGAAGACTTATATGGACTCATGCAAAGTGAAGTGAGCAGAAGCAGGAGAACATTTTACATGGTGAGAGGAATATTGTACAATGATCAACTGTGAATGACTTAGTTATTCTTAGTAATACAAAGATCCAATCCAGTTCCATGAAACATGCTTTCTACCTCCTGAGCAAGAATCGATGGAGTCTGAATGCAGATTGAAGCATAATTTTTTTCACTTTCTTTATTTCTCTTGCTTTTTAGCAAGATGGTTAATAGGGAAAAGTGTTTTGCATGACTTCACATGTATAATCGATATTACATTTCTTGTCTTCACAATGGGTGGGGGAGGGGGTCAGAGGGAGAGAATTTGGAACTCAAAAAAAATTTTAATTAATGCTTAAAAATAAATAAATAATACATGTTTTAAAATGTATTAAGCACCTGTGCCAGACATTTGTGGCACAGATAAAAATAAAACACAGACATTGATTTTGAGTAGTCTGATGTGAGAAGGGTTTAGGGTTAAAATGAATAGCTTTGAGATTTTGGGGAAGTAAGATAAGTACAAAGGAAAGTACCATCCCAACTGTCAGGAGGGTGAGATCACTTGCCCTTGAAAAATGTTTTGGAAGGAAGAGGTACCCGAGTTCAGCACTGAATGAGGAGAAGGACAAAAGAAGCGAACTGAGATGGGAGAGTTTATTCCTAGATGAGAAAAGGGATGGAGGCAAGAGTGGGAGAAGGTGGGGGGAAGAAAAAGAAAAAGGGGTAAAAGAAGAGTATTCTAGAGGGCAAGTAATGCAATGAGAACAGTGCATTAGGACAGTTACTCAAGTAGCAGTGTGGTATGGAGGAAGAGGGAATAGCCTGACTCCTCAGCAACAGGTTGTCTTCAAAGAGTTCCAACCATGGCAGCTGCTCTCTTAGGGAAAATATGCTGATGAATTTCCTTCCTTTGAAATAGAAGTCCAGATCAGAGAAAGGTAGGTCCTTTATTAAGCTTGCCTCGGCTCTGGCATTTTTCTTCTCTTTCTAATAGAGATCAAACTCAAAAGTATTCTGTGGCTTTAAAAATGCAAACGACATGCTCTGTGGAAATGTCACCAGTTGGCTGTTGGCATGGCATTGGTATACCACAAGAGGCAGCCAACATGGCAACTGAATTTCAGAGACTGGAAGGTCTATAGGAAAGAAACGCCAAGGCACACATGCTAAATATACTAGATTGGCCCAAATATAAGTCACCCCCTCAAATATAGTCCACACCCCCAAATGACATCTCTTTGAAGGAAAAAGACATAAAGGCATATACTGAAAAATATCACTGACTCTAGGCTTCACTCAGGTTTTAACCAAGCCAGATTTGGGGAAAATCAAGGTCCATATCCAGATGGATAAGAGTATGTATTATGAGTTTAATGAGGCAGGTGTTTGCTTTCATGCCCATAGTAGGTACTAGGTTTCATTTTTCATTAGCTCCTTGAAAGTAGGAACTTAGACTTACACTGCAACCAGTTTGGGAAGCAGGAGCCAGGGATTAACTCAGAAATCCAAATGTTCACCTCCAGTTATATAAAGTTTGATACATACAAGGAAATATTTGTCAGTGATGACAGCACCTATCCCCTGTGGAAGTGGATAAAATTCCAGCCCCAAAGAAAAGACATTTTGGTCAATGACCTACAAATACCAACACCATATTTGCCAATAATTAGATTCTACTAAACTGATCTTGCTGATGATTTGAATTATTTATCATCCTGAACAGTCTTCATAAGCAATGTAATAGGTGTCCTTTGGCTGTAGGGATTTACATGCAACGTTGAGTTAAAAAATATTTGAAGCCCATCTCCAACATGAACTAACTCTGTGAGCCTAAAAAAGTCACTTAATCTCAAAGAGTTTCAGTTTACTCAGCTATAAGATGGGGATAATAATAGCAGCTACCTCAAAAATTCTTGTAAGGTTCAAATGAGATAGTAAAGTACAAACTGGCAACTGCTACTAATGGAACCATGCATGGCTCCCACCTCCTCAACAGTCACAGCTATTGAAGATGCAGAAAACTTGACCCCAAAGTCCTTGTCACTTTTAAGTGGTTCAACATAAGAAACCAATATGAATTCATCAGTGGAAATCATGACAAAGAAGATGTGTTCCCATCTGCTTTGCTGCTACACCCTAAGGAACATGGGACCTCTCCATCTGTCTAGAAACTGAAACTTCTTATTTCTACTGTCCTTCCATTAGAATGTAAAGCACCCCCAGGGTAAGAAATGCCTTGCTTTTCTATTCATACCTCTGGAATTTCTATTTGTATAAAAAAGGAGGCTTAATAAATGCTTTTTCATCCATTCATTCATAAAGTTCTCTGCAAAACTTTAGGTGCTATATAAATGTCAGCCATCATCATGTTCATCATCAAATTATTATACTGAAAACAGAAAAGGAAAAACTTATGGCTTCATCTCAAGTAAAGGAAAATGTTCAGGGTGTCTTATTTCTCTCCCTTCCACCCACCCAAAATGATTTTGCAGAGAAGCCCCTTCTATTTTCCAGTGTTTTCTGTTTTCAAGGCCAGTTAAATCCATTCACAACCCCCTTCACCAATATCTAATCACAGTCACTGGCCCTGAGCCAGTCACTTTATATCAAAAGATGTCTGATGCCTCATGCTCAGAAAACCACAGCAACCGGAGGGATTAAGCCAGAAGAAATTAACTTGCTTAACTGAGATAAACTCTGGTTAGGGAGATTACAGTTGTTTACCAGAGAAGTAAATATTACTCAGCTCTGACTAGGATGGGAGGAAGGGAGGGCTTGTCTGGTAATTTTATCATTCGTCTTGCCGAAAGAAAAAGGAGAGAGGAGAAAAGGGGGAATAAAAAAAGAGAGGTGATAATCTCTGAAGTCAAGATCACTCTTGTGTTATAGCACATGCCAGAAATAAAAGATAACCACTCCAGCAGGCTCACTTCAAGATGGCCTGTTCAAACAGCAGGTATTGCCTGACAGTTACTTTGTAGGCGACTACAAGCAAGGGGTGGCCTAGAGAGATAAATGTTCCTGGCAAAGAAAAAATGGGGGACAGGGAGAGGTAGGAAGGGAAAGATTCCAGAGAGGAGCTTCTGAAGGATAGAGGGCTGGGGGGGAGAAAAATAAAAAGACCCACTTTATCTTCTTTCTCTCCTGTAGCTTCAACTTTGGGAGTTACATTCTTCTAAGTGAGCGCCATGTTGGGAACACTCTTCAAACATAAAAGAGGTGGGCAAACCAACAAATCAAAGAATCATGGGGGTTTTTTTCCTGAGGAAAGAACCTTCAAGAACGCTCACTATAACTCACCCATTTTATAGATAACTGAGGCAACAGAGCTGAAACTCAAAAGGAGGGTGCAATTACTACAAAAAGAGTCTCCTCAATCAGGAATCGAGAGATTCCTGGGGTTTCATTACCTAGCAGGCACTCTATGCCATTTACTATCATAAGATTTGATGCAAAGAGTGCAAACCAGCTTCCCAGGGACACATTGACTGTATATAGTCAAGTACATTTGAGTTGCCTCTTTGACTAGGCAAAATAGTACTTGCTAAGAATAGACAGGAGCTGATGAAGGGGAGGCAATCATATTCTTAATCCTATACTTCAGAAAGAAAAGGGTAGAGAAGTAGTATATTAGGTAAATGGCTCAGGTTCTTTGGCCTGGGCTTCTTTGATTCCCCAGTATCTAATCTTGGAAAGGGATCAAGTTCAATTTGACCAAGATGGAGAATCCAGAAAAGAATAAACCCAGTACTCAACATAATCCCCACTCACCACAATCTCAAAAAAAAATATGAGTTAGCAATCAAATGGGAAAAGACAGAAAGCTAGTGATGCAGTTAAAGCTCTCTCACCATCCAATATCTTTATTGGAAGCAATTAATGATTAGCCTTTAAAAGCCAGTAGCAGACACTCCTAATGCTGGCGATCTGATCTCTAACTGCTTGTCTCAAAATAGTAATTACAGGGAAAGAAATTGTATAAATCTGTATACAGAAAGCTCATTTAAAACTATGGTGATCCAAGGAATTCTCTACCTTCAGCATTTGAAGATTCTGTCCCTTTTTGACTTTATTCCTATGATAGAAACTTCATGGATAATAGCTAAAGCGTCCTAGGTATGTTCCTCACTGAAGGGAGAGCATTAGGAAGTGACCCCAGTAATCTATTTCTGGGCTGCTGTAGCCCTTATGAGACTTTACATAGAAAGAAGGATATAGTAATTAACTTGAGTCATTCAGGTTACTCGTGGCAATAATAACTGATAAGATTTGGCCCCATGTTAAATGAACAAAAGTCATGTCAATGTGTAAGTGTGAGACTTTTCCTGTCTAAACTATTAAGAAATAGCACCTGGTGAAGAAGGCAGTACCTTCATAGATAGTAGCTAGAATTTATATTGGGTATATCTTTCAATGTATTGCTGGTAGAGCCCTCATGGCTGTTTGACCCATTCCCCTGTCTATCATCATCATCAGATTTTCTTGAATGGACCATCTGTTCAAAACTTCCATGCATATCATTGACAAAAGCAAAGATTGAATGTGTTTAAATGTACAGGTTACAGAAAGCTGAGAGGGATGGCTAACATAGAATTAGGATATGAAAAGATTTCAGTAGACTAGAACATTGGGATGATTAAAAATAGGAAGTTTAATGAGGATGAATGTAAAGTCCCTACATCAGAGATCTAGAGGTCTATGGTGATTATCTACCAGAGGAGGGTAACCTGCGGCCTTGAGGCCATATGTGGCCCTCTAGGTCCTCAAGTGCAGCCCTTTGACTGAATCCAGCTTCAACTTTGGATTCAAAGTTACACTTGAGGACCTAGAGGACCACATGTGGCCTCAAAGTCACAGGTTATCCACCCCTGAAATTCTTCCTTTTTCTGGTGTTTCAGGAAAAAGGCATGGTGAGCACAATGTTATACACCTGGTAAATTTGTAACTTGGGATTTGGACCAAAGTTCAAAACCTGGCTCTACTCATTTCTACCTGTCTCATTTTGGGTAAGTTCCTTCAACTCTCTGGACTTCTGTTATTTTGTCTACAAAATAAGGAGGCTGTAAGATCTGACCTCTGAGGTTCCTTCCAAATCTATTACCCTTAGTTTCACTACCAACTAGTGTGGGAGGTACCTTAGAGATTACTTCTCTAGTCTATTCCATACCAAACCATAATCTTCTCCATAATATCCTTACATTATGTAATTTGATGGGTACCAGGAAATCCTCTTACCCCAAAACACTGTCCTACATAGGTACCACAGTGACTGACATTCTTGCATTAGGGACTTAGTATCTTGCATTAAGTGTTCCCTTTTTAAAAAAATTCAATCATTTCACAAAACTAACATATTAAATTCCTCATATTTAAGTTTGAATAAATGTTAGCATGAGGTAGTGGTTAAGCTACCGGACTTAGAGTCAAGAAGACATAGGTTTATGTCCTGTCTCTGATATTAATAACTATGTGACCATAGACATTTAATCTCTCTCAAGTCTCAGTTTCCTTTTCTGTAAAATGAGGGGGGCAGCTAGGTGGCAAAGTAGATAGAGTGCCAGGCCTGGAGTCAGGAAGACTCGTCTTTCTGAGTTCAAATCTGGCCTCAATCACTTACTGTGTGATACTGAGAAAGTCACTTAAACCTTGTTTGCCTCAGTTTCCCCATCTGTAAAATGAGCTGGAGAAGGAAATGGCAAACCACTCCACTATCTTTTCCAAGGAAACCCCAAATGGGGTCATGAAGAGTCAGACACGACTGAAATGTCACAACAACAAAAATAACTAGAACATTGTGTTTAATTAAATACTTGTTGGTTGATTGATTAATCTGATCATATTTGGATCTTGGAACATTAGAGCAGGAAGGGATTTGAGAGGACATGGAGTCATGTGCCATCTAGTCATAAACCTTCATTTTTCAGATAAAGAAACAGGGTCCAGGAAGGTCCCACAGCTCCCAAAGTTGAGATGAGAATTTTTGTCTTTAGTGTTCTTTAAAGGCCCCCAAAGGGCTGCTAAGTCACATAGCCCAGTTCTGATGCTGTAAGCCTTTTCTTTCTCCGCCACCAACAGTAACACACATCAAGGTGCCCTTCCTCAGACACCCCAACATATCAAGCCTTGCAGTCTTGGTTTGGCTGGAGCTACGCAGCCTAACTATTTACCCTTTGTAAAACTTTATGTTGAGAGATCTTTCACATCTAAAAGAAATATTGGAAATATTGGAAAAGAAATATTGAGCTGTTCCTCACAATGACCCTTTATCTCCCATCTCCATGCTTTGGCATTGACTATCACCCCCATCCATGCCCCTCTTCTCACCTCCACCTCTGAGAAACTCTGGTTTCCTTCCAAATTCATCTCATCTCCTAGATAAGGCCTTCCCTAATTTCCCAAGCTGCTAGAGTCTCTGCCCAAAACTTACCTTGCATTTATTTTGTATAAACTTATGTTAGGGAAGGGGACTCCAACCCTCAAGTATAAGTATGATCTAGGGAAGTACCCCAAAAGGGGTGTTGCTGCACTTACATATGTACACCATTAGAAAGTATGCTCTTCTTCAGAAAAGAAGGTCTTTGAGGGCAAGAAACCCAGGTTTCAACTCTGTCCGTAATCCATTTTTCACTTCTTACACCCTGAAAGACAGTTAGTGCTTAATAAATGCTTGTTGATGTCTACCCCAGAAGCATACACTTTCCTTAAGGACGAGAACTGTCTCATTTTTGTCTTTATATCTCTATCACAATGTCTTGCATATACTAGGCTTTTAATAAATATTTACTGATTGAATGATTGGCACAGAGAAGGTTTTTCTGACCAGGGAAGGTTGGTGAGAGTACCCCTGAAACCTTCCTCTTTGGAGGCCTGTAAAATGTTTGTGCTATTTAAAAATAGGGGTTTCATTGCTTGAAGACAGGGGAATGGACTAGGTGACCTTTCACAGCCCCCTCATAGCCTTAGAGCTCTCTAATTCTGTTCATCCTTCTTCCTCTCTGGCTTCAGAATGACCTCCCATCTACTAGCATCTGTCTAATCTCTCTGCTTGGGCCTTCAGCTAAGGGCAAGGCATTCTTTTTTGTTGATTTTTCTCAGGGAATTGTGAGCAGGTCCAAGTTGGCTCACAGTGGCAGGCCACCGGACAACCACCTCATTCAGTCACCTCCCTGCCCAGCCAGGAGCAGCCCCCAGGGCTCATGTTCCTTGCAGGGAAAGGAAAATGTTCTTTCCACACACGGCACTCATCATCATCTCAGGAAATGTAATGACTTTGCTGGCTGGGGTTGCCATATATCAAGCCCATTTCCAGAAATGCAAAGCTGGGTCTGTTTCCACAGGCCTTGAAACCTGCAGTATAAAAACTGAATGCCTCTTAAAGCTCTTGGACCAGCCTGAAACTTGTCCAGATGGCCTTGTTCAGATTCCCCCAGTTCCCATTGGGTCGGACTTGGAGCCACAAGGGCATGAAGGCAAGGGAGGAGATTTCTGGCAATAGCTATGTGGAAGGAAAAGCACTGGGCTGAAAGTCAGGAAACCTAGCTCCTAGACCCAGCTTCATCCCTAATGAGCTGAACTTCTATGGGTCTCAGTTTTTACAAGCATAAAATGAGGAGAAAGGTCCAGCTCTTCTTTCCTACATTCTAACCCCTTTTATAGATTGTAAACTCCAAGAAGACAGGAACCACATTAATTACAAATTTGTCTTGTTCTCTGGGTTGGATTTGCACTTGCAACTGAAGAATGAAAACTTTAGTCCAGCTCTGCAATATCCAAATTCTGGTCCTCTGACTGCCCTCATCATTGTGATCATACCTTTTTTTATGGGAAAAGGGTAGGGTCCAATGGAACTGGAAGAGGGGGAGAGAAATGAGAGGAGACAAGTAAACAACAAGCATTTATCAAACACTTTCTTTGTTCCAGATGCTATGCTAAGTTCTGGTGATATAAAGACAGAAATGAAACATTCCCTGCCCTCAAGAATTTTACATTCTATCCAAATATTCTATTGTCACCCAGGAAAAGCAAAACTAAAATCTCAAACATGGCAAAGGTCCTTTAACCCTTGAAGCTGAGAAATGCTAAGAATTGGTTTCTTCATTTTTCCCTTCTTTCTTTCCAAATGTTTAATCCAGTTCCAGCCCAGTGTACACAACCTACATTATTCATCTACAGACTATCCACTCTACTAACAAACTATGGTTCAGGCTTAGAACAACTCTCTGTGTGCCCAGGACTGGGGTTACAAGATAGAGCCCTGCACCTAGCCACGAGATTCCTCCTACATAGGGCCCTACCAGTCAAATGCCATAGCCATGCTCCTGTTCCAAGCATTATGGTATCCAGGGCCCTGCCCCCAGATGAGTAGGAAGAACACTAGATTTGGCATCAGAGAATATGAGTTTGAATTCTCCCTCTGTCACTTACTACATGTGTGTCTTTGGTCATTGATAGTGTGACATGGGGAACACTGGCATAGGACCTCTCAGCATGGCGTGCCCACATCAGAGGAGCTGTGCTCTAAGAGCAAAGCAGAACTGAAACAGCACAAAGGAAACACGGGATGAGCAAATTTAGAGCATTTACCCCAAATGTTCACATGGACTAATTGTGCCCAACCGGTGGTAGAGCATTCCAAGCTTGTATTGGTCTGATCAGCCACAGTCAGACACACTGAAGCTTGCCTCTAGCATAGTGATGTCATTTTGGTCCTCCTTGAGAATGAAGGACAACCACCAACCAACTTTGGACAAGTTAATGAAATTTTCTGGGCTTCAGTTTCCTCACCTTTAAGGTGAGGTAGATTTGAATAGAATGCTCCTGAGGCCCTTCCTGCTTTAAGGCTATAATCTTATGATCTAGTGATTGTCTTTGATTTTCAAGCATCAGTAGCATCCCTCTACTTAATCACCATAAGAATTAAGAATTGAGGGGTGGCTAGGTGGTACAGTGAATAGAGCACTGGCCCTGGAGTTAGGAGGACCTCAGTTCAAATCCAGCCTCAGACATTTAACACACACACACACAAAAAACTAGCTGTGTGACCTTGGGCAAGTCACTTAACCCCAACTGCCCTCCCCAAAAAAAGCAAAAAAAAAAAGAATTAAGAATTGAACATGTGGTACAGTCGATAGATCACTGAACCTGGAAATAGGAGACCCAGGTCCCCAGATCTACAACTTCCTGAGCTGAGCCATCCAACATTGCCTTTGCCTTGACTTTCTCATTTGCAAAATGAGACTAAATTGGAACTAAGACTGTGTTTCTGGGTTAAGAGTTGGAGAATCCTTCAAAGCAGCAACTTGGTCACTGAATCCATGAATTTAGATCTGTGAAGGACACAGAAGGAATAGAAGATTTAGAGTCAGGAATGGTCATCTAGTTATCCCACTCTTTCATTTCTCAAGTCCCTTAGAGGCAGCCTGGTAGTAATGGTGGATAGAGCACTAGGCCTAGAGTCAAGAAGACTCAAATTCAAATCCCACCACACACATTTATGAGCTGTGTGACCCTAGGCAAGTCATGTAACTTCTGTCTTCCTCAGCCTGCACAACTGTAACATGGAGACAATAACAGCACTTACCTTGCAGGGTTATTGCCAGGATCAATTGAGATAATATTTATATAAACTACTTAGTATAGAGCCTGGCACCTAGTAGGAGCTCTATAAATGCATATTCCCTTCCCTTCAGGATTCAGTGACTAAGTCACCCCTTGAAGGACTCTCCAAATCTTCACTTAGGAGAACAAGGGGCCCTGACCACATCATCTCAAATAGACTCATGAGCTCCCTTCAGCTCTGAGCCCTGGAGCTTCAAAGGCCTGTTGGAAGCACCAAAGGCCTAGCAAAGGCCTTAGTCCATTCACAGCCACAGCATTAAATAATCAGTGAGTTGACGGCTTCAAGGTAAAGCCCCTTTTTATTAAGACAACACAGCAAACTTTTGCAACCACAGCTGACATCACTCTAATAAATCACCATCATGTCTTGCGGGATAGAAAAAATCCCAAACACTGTCACATTTGATTTTGCTGGCTACTCATGTCGAGAGAACAAACCATGTGTTTTTAATCAACAAAACTTTGTTTTGCATTTGCTGAGACCCCAATACTCTTTAAATAGTTGCATTTACCAGAGGGATATTTTAAACCCAAACACATCTTCCTCATGAAGGACATTAGGAAACAGGACTCAGCATTACCAACTTGCTGGGTCTGCCCTGGGTCCTTTCTCTTTTGTGATTATTATTTATTTTGGGGTTTTAAGCCTCTGTTTCAGAGGGGGCTTTCCTCTTCGGCCTTCTGGAATTTAATTAGACGTCTTCCCAGAAAGACGGAGTTTTTTGGTCTCTCTAACAGGCAATTGGACTGGGTTATGGGAAAGCAGCAAGTTCCCAGCCAAAGGAAACACAGAGAGGCACATCTGGGACTGAGATTCCAAGGGAGGGAAAAGGGAGGTGTGTGTGTGTTGGGGATGGGGGTGGGGGGTAGTGGAGGGGGAGTTGGAGGGGAAAGGAGCAATAAAAACATTGCTTCCTGCATGGGGTGAATGGCACATGCCAGCTTCTATGTGCAAACAAGCCAGAGATTTCCAGAAGGCAACTGTAATCAGAAGATTTGGTAGTGTGCGGCAGTGTTCCTTTGTTTTATAAGCATCCTGGGGTCAACATGTACTTGTGTGCGTGTGACAGTGTGGTATCCATGCACATTCACATTAGGTAAGTTGGCGATAAAGTTATAGAAAAATAAAGGCACACACAAAATGGCCATAATGGGACACCTCAGTAGGAAAGAGCCAGCTTCTGTGACATAATAAAGACCAAATCAGCTGGGAAGGCTGGTTAGTGCTCAGTGGCAATCCAAATCAAGACTTCATTTTCCTGTCTAGTGCTACAGATTTAGGTCTAGAAGGGTCTTGGGAGATCATCTTGTCCAGGTCCAGAATTTGGCAGAGGAGGTAATTGAGACTGCCTCCTTTACAAAAGGTAGTATAGTGGGAAGGGAAAAGAAGGCAAGGAAAGGGAAGGGACAGAAAGTTAGGAAAGGCAAAGCAAGAGAAGGGAAGGGAATGGGAGGGGAGGGGAAAGGAGAGGAAGGGGCTTACTTCCTTCCATGAACATTGGAAAGGAATAATGATTTGATCATGGTCATATATCTAGTAAGCAATAGAATCAAGTTTCAAATCCAAGTTCTTCTGACTCTTTTGACTTTGCCACATATGCCCAGGTGGCATATAAATGTAGAATGGGTAGACCCCCTAGGAAAGGTTTTTGTGTTTTTCTTTGACTTCCCATGCAAGGTGTAAGTGGGTAGATAATTCCCTTCCAGCTACTGTTTGGTCCCAGACTCATCTGTAAGGCTGTGCTGATATAGAGAGAGGAGAAAGAAAGCTAGGGATATGAATTCCAGCATCCCAAATATGCCATAGGACAAGAACATACCATGACAAGCCTCAGTTCCTTCTCCTCAGCTTCTTCCATTTGAAAAGCGGCTTGCCTTTTGACTGACTAGGATATTTCATTCATTCCTATTAACTAGGTGAAGTGAGGCCACCAATAAGAGATGCTACGGAGTGCTGTCCACAGACCTGGTCCTGAGAAGAATCAAATATTAGAGGGAAGAAACCCCATCTCAGGAGGAAAAAAAAATGGAGAACTTGAATCCTAGGATATGGAAGGAAGGAAGGAAGGAAGGAAGGAAGGAAGGAAGGAAGGAAGGAAGGAAGGAAGGAAGGATTATGGGAATTGAATTTAAGATCTTCCCTGCCCCTAGGCCTTTTGATAGGCTTAAGTGTACCTGCAGTCTATGGTGGGAGGCTTGCTTTTCAGGAGATACTTTGTGATTTGGCAGTGGGTCAAGAGGGTTGGGACATTCTCTCAGCCAGGAGAAGGCTATATAAACCCTGACATGAGATTTGTTTTAGGGCTCACTTTGAGAAATGTTGTGTGATTTGACCAGACTAGACTGGGTAGCCATAGAGAGACCCTGTCTTTGAAAACCCAGATGTTGATGCTTCCCTCTCTGGTAACTGACTAGGTATGGATGTATGTAATGGTCAGACAGTTGGAGGCCTGTCTGCTTGATCCCTTTCTCTGTCTCCTTGTAACTTCTGCTTATAACCTCTGTCTGTATACTCCGAAGTTCGGGGTGCTGACTTTTTCCCCTGAACTAGGTAAATAATATGTTTGATTGATTAAAGCAAGATTGTTAACCCATTTTGAGTTGCTTTCCTTTAGAAAAGCAGATCTAGGAACCTGTGTTGACAGCCACCCTGGGTATGCTGGGGTACTTGCTGCTACAGGAAGGAAAGAAGGAAGGAAAAAAAGGATGGAAGGAAGGAAGGAAAAAAGGATGGAAGGAAGGAAGGAAGCAACATTTATTAAGTACCTATATGCCATGAACTATGTGCCACTTTCTTTACAAATATTACTTCATTTGATCCCCACAACAATCCTCTGAAACAAGTACTATTATTATACTCTTTTTATAGCTAACTAAACTGTGACAAGCAGAGATGTAGTGACTTGTCCAGGGTCATACATGTAGTAAGTATCTGAATTCAGATGTGAACAGAGGTCTTCCTGATTCTAGGCCCAGCATTCTATCTATTGTACCACATAGCTGCCTAACGATATTTAATAGCAGCAACAACGATAAGGAGTAGGTGCTAGTCCGTGTCATATGAGGATTGGCTGAAGGAACTGAAGATATGTTAACCTGAACAAGAAAAGG